>JAACJO010000027.1:0-459240 GCA_013368445.1 Leucocoprinus leucothites
AAACCCTTTCTTGGTGATCTTACCTTGAAAACCAAGAATTCACTACATTATTAGATTCAGCATTCTCTGATGCAATTGGACTGGATAAACTCAACCTGTCAGACAGAGATTTCATCGAATTCAATGCTAAAACATCACATTCCCAGACATTCGCCCAACAACACAGAGAAAAGAAAGAAACCAACCCCATGAAAATTGTACCCAATTATCTTCATGAATTCCTCAATCTCTTCAGTGAAAAGAAAAGCGAACGATTCCCACCATCTCGAACCTACAACCACAAAATCGAGATGAAACCATCTTTCCAACCTAAAGCTTTTCCTTCATACAAACTATCATATGGAGAAACCCTCGAGCTCGACAAATTCCTAGAAGAAAATCTATGAAAGGGATACATTCAACCATCGAAGTCACCAATGGCTTCTCCTTTCTTCTTTGTATCCAAGAAAAATGGATCTTTGGGACCATGTCAAGATTACCGATACCTCAATGAACACACCATCAAAAATGCCTATCCAATCCCCAGTATCCAGTCAATACTCGATTGACTCCAAGGATTGAAATATTTCACAGCACTCAACGTATGACTTGGATACAACAACATTCGCATTTTTGATGGAGATCAATGGAAAGGAGCTTTCCATACACACAAAGGGTTATTTGAACCCATGGTTATGTTTTTCAGAATGTGCAACAGTCCAGCAACATTCCAAAACATGATGGACACCATCCTCACTCCTCTCATTCATCAAAACAAAGTTATTGTTTACATGGACAATGTATTGATTCACACAAAAACAAAAAGGGAACTACGAGAAATCACCCACCAAGTCTTCGAAATCTTTCGAAAACATGATCTCTATCTCAAAGCAGAGAAATGTGATTTTGAAAAAGAAAAATTGGCATATCTAGGATTCATAATTTCACCCAACAAAGTAGGCATGGACCCAGTAAAGCTCAAAGGAATAGCAGATTGGCCAATACCCAAAAACCACATGATATCCGCAAATTCATTGGTTTTTGCAACTTCTACCGAAAATTTATATGAAATTATGCCCACTACGCAGCCCCTCTCAACGCCCTCCTTTGCAAGAATCAACTGTTTCAATGGAATTCAGAAGCTCAAATATTGTTCAACACCCTCAAAAAGAAATTTCTACAAGAACCTGTCCTCATAACCCTGATCTGACCAAACCCTTCGAAATACAAACCAACACCTCAAATCATGCATCAGGTGCAGTTTTACTTCAGAAGGACTCAAATAGTATCATGCACCCATGTTTCTTTCACTCGAAAGGATTTTCCCCTACTGAAAAACACTACCATACATCAGAACAAGAGTTCCTAGCAATCATCTGTGCATTACAAGAATGGCAACACTACATTGATGGATCACCACATGAAACCGTCATATGGACAGATCACAACAATATCATCCATTGGGCTAAACCATCAAAGTTATCCTGACAGACAATTCAATGGTCTGCCCTCATCAGTGCCCACAAAGTCAAGATATGCCACATTACCGGCATCAACAATGTTGCGGCTGATGCACTCTCATGCTGACCCGACCACGTCACCAAAGAAGAAGAAAAACTGCAGGCAGCCATCCCTGCCCATATGTTTGATACATCATCTTTCCCAACAATGGATGTCGATATCCTCGATCCGGAAATCAAAGAATCACTCCCAATGAAACCCAATGGCTCACCACACATCGACAAAAAAGGATGTTTCACACTCCCTGCCAACAACACATTCAAGAAGCACTTACTCCAACAAGTACATGATGCCCCAGCAGCAAGACACCCTGGTACAACCAAAACCATATGCAAACTAGAAGAATACATCACATGACCTGGAATGAGAGCTTTTGTCAAAAACTACATGAAAGGATGCCCCATCTGTCAACAACACAAGATCAACTGATGACCTTTCAAGCCCCCACTCCAACCCATTAAAGGACCATGCTCTCTCCAACCATTCACGCAAATAGCTATGGATCTCATCACCGATCTTCCAGAAGTCAATGGATTTGATTCTATTTTGTCTGTAGTGGACCATGGACTCACAAAAGGGATAATTATAGTACCAACACGAAAAGAAGCCACCACAGATCATATCTCTGATCTGTTAATCAAAAATGTCTTCTCGCATTTTGGAACCCCTGACAAAATTATCTCCGATCGAGACCCTAGATTTGTTGCTAAATATGTCCAAGCTCTATTCAAGAAGCTAGGAATAGAACACACACAATCTACCATATACCATCCACAATCTAACAGCACCACTGAACGCTTCAACCAGGAAATCGAAATGTACCTCTCTGCTTACTGCTCCAAGAACACACTTGACTGGCCAAAAAAACTACCCCTCATCAAATTCGCACACAACTCCAGAACCCACTCCAACTGATCACAAACACCCTTCAAACTGATGTATGGCCACCCCCTCAAAGCTTTCCCAACTGATCAAGAACCAATGAATAACCTGGCAACTGAAGACCACATCGACTGGATAAAGAATATCCACATAGCTGCACAAGATTCACATGAGAAAGCAAGGCAAACCATGACCGAATGCATCAAAGGTCCACTTCTGAAACTAGAAGTAGGACAAAAGGTCTGGCTGGATTCACGCAACCTCCCTATTCGAGCACCATCAAGGAAACTACAGTGGCTCAAAAAACTGTCCCAATGTTTTCGCATTTTGGACATATTTGCTAATACCAGGGCAGATATATGGCCTAGCATCCTGAAAATATTCACACAGGTACCTTGACATATTGGGAGCATATATTCCCATGATCACATGACCTTGTCCATCAATGAATTATTAATGAATTATCGAAAATATCTACTCATTGGGACAGTTTTTTGACCCTCTGTTATCTACCTACTCAATACTTTGTATGACCTCCTCTTGCCCTGACAACTGCCTCAATCCTTCTGGGCATGGTTTCTATCAGCCTTTGGCACCTTTCTGCTGGAATCTTATTCCACTCCTCTACTAGCCTCTCCCACAATTCAAATACTCCCTTAGGTGGTCTTTCATATGCCTTCAGCTGGTCCTTCAGGTAGGTCCAGAGGTGTTCAATGGGATTTAGGTCAGGGGATTGTGCAGGGCATGATAGAACTTGAATGTTGTTGTCCACAAACCATTGTTGTCCCAGTTTTGAGGTGTGTTTTGGGTCATTATCCTGCTGGAATATCCTCTCCTCCTCCTCCATCTCCAACTTTTCAAAGCTTTCCACCACCCCATTGTCCAAAATCTCGCAGTATTTCACTGCATCCATATTCCCTTGAACCTCAATCAGCTTTCCTACCCCATTCCACCCCATACACCCCCACACCATCATGTTACCACCTCCTCCATGTTTGACAGTAGGGAGAGTGGTCCTATCTGACAGTGGTTCCCCCCTCTCCTTCCAGGTATACACCTTTCCATCTGACCCAATCCTGTTGATCTTTGTTTCATCTGTCCACAACACCCTCTTCCAGTCCTCCACTGTCCAATTCCTATGTTCATGTGCAGAGTCAAGGCATTCCTCACAATGTTGCTTTTTGAGTAGAGGTCATTTGATCTTGGTTACAGAGCAAAATCCATTATCCTGAAGGGTATTTCTGACAGTTTGGGGTGTGACAGGGTCAGACAGAGTAGAGTTAATGAAATTTGTAGCCTGGACAGCATTATCTAGCTTTCCAGAGGTTATTTGGTGAATTATTGCTTTTTTATCATGAGGAGAAAGCTTGGAAGGACGTCCTCCCTTGTTGTTTTCCTTGTCCCCATCAACTTCTTTATTGATCCTCCCAACAGTAGACTTGCCTAGACTAGTTTTATGTTCAATATGGCACAAGGAATAGCCATCTTTGAGAAGAGAAGTGACTTGGGAGTATTAGGTAGAGGAGATAGCTTTCATGATGTAGTGGCAGGAAGAAAGACAGTTGTAGCCATCTCAACATGTCAACCAAGGTCACATGATCTTGTTTACTACTCCCACACCTGCCCTGATGCTCCCCTGGCATGTTACAAGATAGATACTGGGAGGCTGACAGGGGGTCAAAAAACTGTCCCAATGAGTAGATATTTTTAATAATTCATTACTAATTCATTGATGGACAAGGTCATGTGATCGTGGGAATATATGCTCCCAATATGTCAAGGTACCTGTGTGAATATTTTCAGGATGCTAGGCCATATATCTGCCCTGGTATTAGCAAATATGTCCAAAATGCGAAAACATTGGGACAGTTTTTTGAGCCACTGTATCAGCAAAACACATAGGACCTTTCAAAATCACTAAGAAGCTTGGACCTGTGAACTACAAACTAAAATTACCCAAATCATGGAAAGTTCATCCCCGCTTCCACATAGGACTCCTATGGCCAGTAACTGAGAACGATGAATACAGAAATCATTTTGAGAACCCACCACCTGATCTCATAGAAGGAGAAGAAGAATGGGAAGTTGAAGATGTTGTTCGCCATCGCAAAACACACTGCGGAAAGATTGAATATCTGATTCATTGGAAAGGATACCCCAATTCGGAACAGACATGGCAGCCTGCAAACACCCTAAAGAATGCACAGGAGATGCTAGACACTTATAAACAACATCACAAACTTCATTGAAAAACCAGAATCATGCAACATCTCATTCCAAACACCACCCCAGAACTGTATACCTACCAATCCAATACACCCCTAGTACCCCTTCGCAAATCAGACATCACATCTAACTCCAGTCACTTATCTCCACGCCCTCGAACATATACCTCACCTGGAATAGGAACAAGCTATGTCATTGTCCCTCCAGTCACGACCATCACTCAGTCCTCTTCCTCAATTTTGGAAGATTCCCCACCAGAAGAAACCTACACTGACCCCACTAGAGCCATTCAAACCTTCCAGCTCTATGATGCCTCCTTCACTGAAGCTAGGGCCACTCTCCATGAAGATTCACTCGATGCTGTTCAATTTGACCTATTCAGGGAGGACTGGACTACTCTCCTATTTCTTAAACACACATTGCTCCACCACTTGCATTCCTTTAAGTGTCACGTTAATTCACTTTGCCGAACTGTCAAATCGCCTGTCATTAGAAAAATTGTGTCAGCGGCTGAACAAGCCCTTCATGCTTTCCCAAAGACTCCAGATCCAAGTGAGCCTAGTGAGACTCGACAAGGATCTGAACTTCCTACTCTTCAGTACCCAGATGGAACCAATGGAATTCCTGCTGAACTTCCTGATGTGGCTTGACCTAACACCCCTCAGAGAACGGAACAGACTGGGATGGATGATCATAGACTACAATTGCCACAAACAAAACCCGACTCAGTTCCCACCCCCGAAAGTACTACACCGAGAGAATACTGCACAATCTGTAGGGTCTATGGTCATTTCGTGGACCAATGTGAACATTACACCTGCCACTACTGCCAACACTCTGCCCCTGGACATCTCAGAAGATATTGCTTCCTCAACAAACACCAATCATGTACCACCCGAGAATTCGCACAGGTCTTACAACAACGAGCCATTGCAAAGTTCCCACAATTACACCTCTTTCCCCTCACCTCATTCATCAGTGGAATCTCTGATCGAGAACGATGATGGCTCAAACCTATCCTTACCCACAAACATCCATTCCAAATATTTAGACCCAGAGACCTCCCCTTACCTTCTTCCCAAACCACTTCAGCTCAAGAAGCCCACCTGATCCAACCTGTTCAATGCCAATGACAAAGGAAAAATGAAGTCTTCCTCCACATGGGACTCGACTCAACAGATGCAAGTAGAACACAAGTTCTACTGCCATGTTCTCCAGCTTGCCCAACTCCTGACACCAGACATATGCATTACCAAATGCCTCGCCATCAACCTCATACCCAATGCCACCTCAGACCTCGACAAGTCTCAGATGGAGGTTATGATCATAGGGATGCTTATGGAGAAGAGTATGATGACCCCTATGATAATGTTGCAATTGCCAACATCACAGGAGAGCCCTATGGAGATTACTGAGCCCGATTTGGATAAGAACATTGATGAGGACATCAAGTCCTACAAATGGGATAATGTTATAAATGTCGATTTGATTGACGCCCACTGTGACTTAATCATCTTAGATGCCGACACAGCCACATGGTCCGAAGCTGCAGTTCTAGATTGGGAAGAGTATGTTGGGAAGTTTGATGTGGAAGAGGAACGATTCAATGTTGATTGGGATGAGTACAACTGGACGGATGTCATTAGGAGGATCAGGAGAAATGGTTTTGCTGTTTGATTGTTATGGACTAATAAGATTGATAAACAGACAATGATAGTTTTATGGACATCACATTTGGATTGGAACTATTTGATATCTAACTATGATAGCTGTTACATCGGTGGACAGATATGTATTTATCAGAATTGTGATAGTGATCCTGGACTTGTAGTTGTAGTTTCATAGCTTAATATTGTTTCGCTTAGTTAGTATTTAAGGACTTTGTATTTGGGAGATTAAATGCAAGTTTAATCTTTCCTTTGTTTCCCGGACTACTTGTGTTTACTCGCCCTGCCTTGAATTCACTTATATCATTGTTGTTGTCTCAAACCTCGCACTACCTTAGACTTACCTCAAGTCTTCTTGGCCTTCTCTTATTGAGCTCTCAAGAATACTCAAGCTTATTAATTGAAGTAGGTTAAAGACCAGTTAGCCACTGTCTTATGTAACCCAATCATGTGTTGTGACATGTGATGTTACTAGGCACTCTGACTGTAAATCTTAACACAGTGGTGCATTCAACTTCTCCCAAACAGGCTGTCACTTTCACTGTATTTTGCAGCACTACTGGTACTGGAATAGCCTTATCTACTGTTACACATTGCTTACATCTTCCTCCCCCTGTCTACTCACTTCACCACTGATGTTGGACTTGTACAGTATCTCCTCATTGTCAGTCTCACCATTTGATTCCTTGGTTGTGGCCTCATGATACAACTCCTGTGGTGCCAACACCTCAGATACCAAAAGCCAAGCTCTTCAAGTTATCAGGGGTGGATTTGTCTTTGTCACCCCACAAACCATGATGGAAGAGTATACACCCTTATACTTCACTATTATGAAGTCCGATCTATTAGACTTCACTTAACTATCACTAAGTCTGCTATCACAGACTTGATCTCCCATCATCAGTGATTGATGCCGATGATCTTGTTTGTACAACATTGTCTATAGCCTTATCATGTTATGTAATATGATAGTATGTAAACTAGTTATCAGTTGTTCAAAGGATCAACTCATCTTTTACTGTTTGTCCACATAGTTTACCCTATACACTGGGATTGAACTATTTGGTGTGAATGCAAGATCATATATTAATAAATTACCAGAAATCATATGGGAAGAGGTGGGTGTTGACTTAGATTTTGTCAGGCTTAGTCATAATTAGTAAGCTTCAGTGCCCTGTAATTCTGAAAGTGCTTTGTATGTGGTTATTTGGATTGATTGATGGGGCCTCCCCATGGCTGCTGCTGGTGTTGATAGTTATTGCACTGGCCTTTGGTGAGTATTATGCATGAGTTTAAGCATCTAGAATGCATATCTTAACATGAGAACAAGGGGACAAATGTAATATGCACTTATGCATGCTTAAATGCATATAAAGAACAAGAAACAAGAAACTAACTAGCAGCTGGAACACAGTGTATCAACAAGCACTTATCTACACATCAAGCACAAGAAAGCCATCAGTGTGGGTGATGGAGGCATAGCTGGGATGCTCAAAGCACATGAGAAACTGTATGCCATTAGCTCACAGGTTGTATGCATGAGATTATGTGCACATGTGGATGCTTAAATGCTCAATTAACATGAGAAACTAACTAATGGCCAAATCACACAGTTTACCCACACAAAAATTGGGGGTAAATGCATGGGAGAGAGGCAGTCTCATCTACATTTAGAGATTATGATAGAATGTTTTGTTCATTGAGTATTTAGGCTGAAATTGAATGAATAGTTATGCTAAAACTGAATGAATAGCTATGCTAATTGTGCAAAGATAGGTACTTAAATGCTCAATAAGCATGAGAAAGTAAACCACAAGCTCCTGCATTGTATTGACATGGGTGCAAGAAAGCCAATGATCTTTCAAACCAGTTTGAATTGACCTTCTCCAAGGCACAGGAAAAGAGCAGAACTACTTTAAAATTATATTCTAAGTTCAAAACTTAAACTAATCATTGCAGCTCATAGGTAAGTATGTTTTGCATGCGCATGGGCGCTTAAACGTGCAATAGGCGCGGGAAAGAAGGTATCTTGCCCCCACCTGGAAATCAGGATCAATTTAAATAAATAAACTTCAATTTTCATGACAGCTGCTTAAACACTTTATAAGAGTAAAAAAAAAAAAACTACTACACACACTATGCACACAAGGGCACTTAATGTACACCTGAGCACAACACCAGTTATCTCACAAATTGAGATTTACATAAAGAGCCTCCCCCTGCTCCCAAGGCACAGGCAAAGTCTGTACTGGGTGGACAATAGAGTTTTGACTTGAAAATGATTTTGTGTTTGAAACTCAGACTCACCCAAGTACCATAGGCATGTGAAACAAAACTCGTATAAATTACAGTAAAGCCTATCAGCTTTACACATGCATAGGCTTTGCTACCTCATGCAGATGTAGCAATAGCTTATGCTGTGATGTTATTGGTTATAAAGACTGGTGGTAGCATTGGGGCAGTGAGTGCCTTTCTTCAAAATCCCAATTTGGAAATGGGAATTGAAAGTGTTTTTGGTTGTATAGCTGATATTCTGTGGATGAACATTATACCTGAGAGGCTTGCAAAATATCTCCCTGATGGTCAACAATGTTCCTTTGTTCAGCTCTATTACTGAAGTGGTTCAATGAATTAATACTCTCAAGGGAACCCCATCTACAAGAGTGTCATTCAAGGTGTGCTGAACCTTTCTCCTTCCACTCTCAAATCATCATACTCACTGGATGTGTGACTTGGACTTAACCTCAGCTGGTCAGCTTGCACTTTGGGTCTGCAGTGCATTGGAGCCCATGTGAGCTGATCTAGGACCACATATTAAGTTTGCTGAGTGCTCCTATACATCCAAAAAATATACTTACTCTAGTCAGTCTTCTCTATGGTGCCCATAGCTTGTTGGGATAGTCAACAGCAGGATTGAGCTATAGGATAACCCAGCCTGAGGTCATTCTTCATGCAAGGTTGGTAACTTGTATGGTGTTCAAATCCACAACACACAGCCAGCCATAGCTTCACACCAACATTAGAAAATGAAGCAGTATGAAGAGCTGAGGATAGCTGACAGTAGAAATCAGTGTGAAAGAGAGTTCAAGGCTGTCCACTACCATGCTTTGTTCTCATTGTAGAAATTTTGGTTTGTCTAGTTGAAGACACTGCTCAGGTGCAATAACAGGAACAGATTGCTCATCTCATGTTCTCCTCTTCAACAAGAATACATCAGCAAGTGTCAATCTTGCATTGAATATATCTAATCAATAAAACCAAGGACCAGAGTTAGGACACCCACTAACTACAAAAGGAGCACTCTGTATCAAAAAACATGGGCAGTCTGTGCTTAATGTTTCTTGCTGTGTATGTAGCACAAATGATACTGTCTGTCTGACACATTTGTGGCCTTGTGGTACTATTGGCACTGGAGTCTGTGCCATGGAAGTCCATGTATGTGCTCAATGTATGGTCTCAGAGTGTGGTGGTTGCTACATGCAACACTGGGTATCAGTTTGGCAGTCTGCATTAGTACCAATTGGGAAATGGATGTCAGGCACATCTGGATGAATGGGAGGAGGGCACCCCAAGCTCTGGAGAAAGCAAGAAAAAAAGGTAGCAGTGGGTAAGTATCATTGGTTGTGCTCAAGCTGATGGTGATGGGTGATTACTTACATTATTGGGGCACATTTGTTTGTGGCCATTGTTAGGGTGCAGTAGTGCAGCCCTGGCAGTTTTCTGATATTGAGTCCCTATAGGCTATTATAGAATCCAGTGGGGGTGATGCAAGACACCACAGTTGTTCCTGTAATTGAATAAACAGTGGATTGCCAATGTGAAAGCCTCAAGCTTCATTTACTACAGAAAAAAGGGAATATTGTGTTAAATGTGTTGTACTTGTGGGATCACTTGCCACCAACCTGGTTATTCCTCCTCTCTATATAGGGTCTTGTAATTTCTTTTTGGTTTTTCATGCTGTTGGATAAGCCTATGGGTCTGGTGTGGGGGCTATTCTCTGGACAGGTCCTTGGGCTGGTTTAGGGCATTCACATAGTCAAACAAGAATAGGGGCAAGGCAGCAGCACCTGAGTCCAACCACATTTCCTGTAGGAAGAGGAAAGATGGGGTCAGCAGCATGATATGGAGTGATGGGAGGGACATATCACATACCCTGCAGTTGTATGTGGGTCATTGGATGCAGGTGGTATTGGGTTCAGAGCTAAGACCTATGCTGTGATGCCAACTTGTAGAGAAAGGAAGAGAAATTCACCAGGCTTACCATATATCATAAAATAGAACAATGTACAACCAAGCCTGGCATTGCTTTTGTGATCAAAGCTCTGAACAAAATCAGGTGTCAGCTTGGCAAAGCTCTTTAAGGGCATGAAAGTGGTGGTTGGAATTTATGACTATAATCCCATAAGCAAATTGGTAAGTGAAGCCTCTGGATTGGGAGCCTGCTGCAAAACAATTGTGAATTCAACCATGGAGGGTCCAGAGAGGGGATGAAAGAAAGAGAAAAACTCACTTCTCAGAGTGTCTCAGCACAAACAACTGAATGATTATATGATGTATTGGTTATAAAAGCAGAGTCAATAGTGGGAACCCAGATAGAATAGGAGGGGATCAACTACCACAGACAATGCAATATATGTGGGCCACTCTGAGTGGTAAGATAGCAGAGGTGCTGAGCATAGGGTTCAATAAAAGGTGATGCTGTTCATCATATCCACAGAGCATGTCTGGTGTGATCTGAGTGAGATCAAGATACACTGTGAGGAGAGGTGTTAATATTGGTGCTGAAAGCAGCAGTGTCAAACTACCTGGCTCATGAGGTGGGCTGTAAGGACCAGAGTGAGTAGGTGGGTAAAAGTTGAAGAAATCAGTGGAGGTCATGTTGATGTAGTGGCAGATTTTTCACACATGTGGGCTAGTGCCGTGGCTTAGGAGGATGACTTCCATATACAAAGAACCTATCGTACATCACAGTTAACAATACAAAATTTTGGTGGTCACAAAACTGACTTGTAGGGTCAAGCTACATTGACAATTGAATTCAGGGTCTGTCCCATTTCCAGATTATCCCTCCACCAATGCACGAACCTTCTTGTCAGGGCCATCTGTGGTTAAGATTTGTTCACCCTGTGGCACTTTTGAACAAATAATACTGTGGATGCATTGACATGAGGATGAGTGCTCATATGTCTCAAATGTCTCTCTCAGCTCTTCCCACATTGTTGTCAAACCCAGGGCAGGTTTGAGCGTAAAGTCAAAGAGGTTTTTCAAAATATTGATAAGATCCACAGTGTAAGTGATTAGAAGACATTGAACCTCAGGTCTAGGGGTTGTCAATAATTATTGGATTGTATGGATAGGCAAAGATGTTGAAGGGACTTGATACTGGGCGAACACGGTGGTATTGGAGGGCAAACGAGCGAGGTACAGGAATGTAGACTACAATATTATATACTATAGAAACAATAGAATATATTTAAACTCAGAATAAATCACGAGGATAATCCTCGGATTGTTATTCCAACAAAAGATACATACATGTTTTCCAGAGTGGTGGTCAAAAGCCATTGCAGAAAGATATACGTCAAGCCTAGGATGGCGATGGGCAGCGAAATAGGAGCGGAGGTGGCAGTGACAAGGCTCACAAATTGAGAAATCTTGTCAATGTTCGGGGAACTGAGAGAAATGTCAAAATGCATCAAGTAGTATATGAGCACATACATCGAGACATCAGGTTTCGTATGAGCATCTTGGACGAGATGGAGCATCAGTTGCATGAATTCGTCAGTGTTGAGGACCTACAATGAGGATGTAAGTTGAGCAGACATTACATAAAACAAATTTAATCTACCTCGCCCTTAAAGTTCCAACATTTGATGATGTCTTTGTGGACTTCCACGAGGCACCTGCGAAGCAAGATCTGTCCGAATCCAGGCATAGTACCAGTAAGCACACGTCTGTAATCCAAGATACTGTTAAGGGGTGCGACAAGACTGACACCTGGGTCACATACAACTCATGCCCTTGCTTTCCAACCGGAAATCAACGTGAATAAATGTTATTATAGTATAAAAGTGGATGAAACCTACGTGATGCAAGCTTCGATTTTGACCGGGAGGCTTGCCCGTTGAGCTATCGCCCACATGATCCAAGCATCGCCCTTGAGCCGTTCTTTGACAATATCCCGGGTAACTTCCACGAGAGCTGAAACATCTTCCTTACTATAGCCTGGACGAACTAGGGAGCGGTCAAGACCGGATAGATCATACAATGGCACAAACATACCCGAAACTTTGACATAATGCGGCATCGGGATGTTGAGGCGCTTCATTGTATGCTGGAGAGACTGCACACATATCTTAAACGCTTTCCGGACCTTGTCTTTACCACGTTCATCGAGAGTTGCTGGATCCATATTTGGGTGTTCATCTTTCAACTCAGCCTTCTTCGTCCTTACTAATCGATCGTACTGAGTAAACACAATTACAACAGGAACTGATCTAAATCACCAATCGATTAGAACGGAGTGTAATAAAGGAGAGGTCAAGAGCGTACTTTGGACTTTATAAGCAAACTCGAGCAACTTCTCGTCTCCTATCTCGAACACACGACCCCCGGCCGCGGGCGTCTTTGTACAGAGCCTGTCATGATGACGGTGAAAGGAGCGCCGGTGGGTGGGAAGAGAAATATATGTACCACAGACCATGGATTCGGTCCTTCAGGGGCAGTCCCTGTTTGGATCGTTGCTCGATAAATTCACGTACAATCTCAAAATTGGTAATCTCTCCTGGTTCGAAGCCTTTAGAATCGTGAAGAACAAAAAAATGGGTTGTCTTGTGAGATGAACTCTTGCTCAATATCCGATTCTCTAGGTTTTAAGTGTGAAACGCGCTACAACAGAAGACCATCCGTGGTAGTTAACCCACATTCGTCCTACATAGGAGCCTCTTACCGCGCCGGTGATACCGAATACACAGCTAATCAGCGACGATTCGCCAACACCAGACTGGTGGTCGATTACCCTGATGATACGAGAAGGTAACACTGCAGCTAACTGATCCGACCGCTGGACAGAATGCGGAATCTAAATCGCCGAGGTAAGTAGAAACGACTCGGGTTCTGAAAGCCGTACCTACCTCTCCACACTTTTGGGGATATCATCGATTCTAGACCCGGGTTCTATGATAGTTGAGGTAAGGGAGTATCGACTAATGCGCTCAAGTCACCATCACCCTTGCAGCCTTCTTGTTTGTCGACACGACGCGGGATTGATAGCGGATTACGATCGATCGATAGCGACTGCTATACTTAGATAGTGAGAAATAGAATCGACATTGACAGAGGAAATAAATGGCGTGTCTGAGTCGCAAGACGACGATTGGTCCATTGCCGAGATCACATGCCCGATATGTGAACAGTTGTCAGATCCATGGCTCTGGGTGTGACAACTCTCATCGATCATCGATCATCCCTCGCCATTGGCGGATAACAGATGAGCATGAATTTCATTTCATTGAATGTCGAAGCGGGTAAAACAGTGCTAGTGTTTACCTCTCGAGGGGAGAGAGAGGCTAGCTTGATAAGAGGTTTTGTAGGTGCGTGCATTGACGGGTGCACTGCTCTGTGTGGGTTGATGAAGCAGGTATGGCCATCGACAGGAAGAGATGTGGGAAAGACGATGGGTTAAGTGCTGTTCGAGGTGTGCGAAAGGGAGAAAACCACATCTAATTTCTCCATACTCAGTGTCACCAGAAAAACAACAGTCGTAGAATGAATATAAATAGCGGGTGTAATGAGACGCTGAAGATCGTACAGGAAAAGAACTAAACAGGCGCATCAGCATCAGCATGGCAGGAGCGGACCGCTGCCACTCACCAGTAATAATGATCCCAAGTGCACTTAATCTTGTGCTACTAACAAGAAAAGCGCCGTCAGACTGGGAAACAAAGGCGAACATAAATCAGTCACGTACCTATTGAGAGGTCCGACCTCGGGCTCATCTCCGTCTTTCCTATGTACATTTTTGATTTGTGGTACCGTCAATCTCCGCTGGCTCATCATCATCTTCCTGCTCTGGATTCCCATCGGCTGTAACTGGAACTGGTAGAGGATCAAAGCCTCCGGCGTCTTCGTCAACATCGGGGAAGCAGTTTCTTCGCCGGTACCAGAGATTTTGAACTTGATGCGTACTTCTTCGTATGCTTCACCGAGGAACGATTTGAGACGCTCGCATGTCTGAGCGTTGACGGAGACGTGAGCCTATGAGGTTTAGTGATGTATGGTGAGTACCGCGTGGTTCGGTAGAAGCAGTGAAGTAGAGAGACGAACCTGGTTTCTCCATGCAGGACAGTACTAGAAAGGTCATCTGAGTGCATTGCGAGGGTTAAGCAGGGAGAAGGGCGTACGGGCAGTAGCGCTCAAAGGTGCGTTTGATTGTGTACTTGCTTTTACTACGGATGCTAGTAAGGGGGGGAAGGGTAGAGAGGATGGGCGTGAGTTTACCTCGTCACAGAGCCGACTCGAGTTTCTTGGCCATCTTGGAGGGCAGCTAATGGTTCAATGAAAGTGCGCGGTTTGGGGAGGGTGACATTCGTTCTCTCTCCCGCGGCTCCCATTCATGACCGAGAACTCAGCTTCGTCATGATCAAATGCTGCTGGCACTTCGCGAACTTCATTTGTTGAGGGGAATATGACCCCAGCAATGATCCTATACCTGATAGCTACATAAAATTATTAGTCGCCCACCAACACGATGAGAACCAGTACATCACTTGCCTGGTTCCCCTGGGTATCATGCCTCTACCATTATCAATCTCAACGGGCATTCATCTATCATGTGCGCTCTTCAGAGTGTTGCTGTATCTCAGCAGCCTCCTCCTTCTCCTCCGGTACCAGCTCTATACCACGCTAACTGTTGAATTCGTCAGCCTGAGTATAGAGATCATGGAGGGCACTCACGAAAGCACTGGTTCAGCCCCTTTACCACTTGACCGCTCAAGGTATGAGCACGTTCCCCGATCTTTATCGCGCAGCAAGGGCCAGTCGATATGACCTCTTCAACGGCAGTACCGTAGGCTTGATAGCTTCTCACGCTCATGTTGAATCCGGGCCCAGTCGTGGTCGTGGTGGTCGTGGTCGTGGTTGTGGGGGTCGTGGTGACCGTTGTAGTAGTCGTTGGACCCGAAAAGGGGGCTCTAATTTGCTCGCCATATAACAGGAAAGGCAAAACCAAGGTGGAGGTCATAGCACCTCAGGTCGGTAGGTCTTCGAAAGCGGTAGAAGGGTTGATACCTCGAGAACGGGTACCGCCCATCCCTCAACCTCGGTCACAGTGTCAGCTCCTAAGCTCTGGGGCATTAACGGTTAGCACTTACCACAGCCTTATGCCGGCCTACAGCGCTAGCTCGGGGGGTTGTCGCTTGAAGGCAGTTGACGCACTGCGTGAAAGGTCTGCCCAAGCAGAGGACAGCTCCAGTGGAGATACCGGTCCACAAGAAGATGTCGATATACAAATGGCTCCTGTCCCGTCTTGTAGAAGCTCCGATGAAGAAAGCGTTGATAAAGAGGAACACTGCTGGCTGTGGTGATGAAGGTGTTAACTTGATTGTATGTGAGAAGTGGCAAGTGCTGTAGTGGTCACGTGTGCCCAACAAGGTGAGCCCCAAACGCTGGTGAGGCGACTCTTCACGCTATCAAGCGGACCAGAGGACTCGTTGCTGGCGTGTCTAACCCATGAGCAGTTGGGCACGTCAATGGTGGCAACTATCCTGAGCGTAGTCGTCACCGAGCAGCGGACCCAGCACCCGCCACGGCCTGCATCCACCTCCGGGTAAGATAGGGGCACCGTTACCTCCCTCTTCGTTATCTCCGAAACCCACACCTGTATCGGACCATCGAGTCCAGATATCGCTCTACTTGGGCTGTTTGTTTCGCGAGCGTTCACATCTACGCCATTCATTCCAGGTTTCTCGCAGAATACGACGACGAAGCAGCAGTACCAGAATAATAAACTCTCCTCTTTGACGCTAAAAGGCGCTTCTTTACGGATGGTGTGGGACGGTTACAGCGAGAGGAGAGACATAAAGGGGAGATGGCGATAGTGTTGACGATTGTGAGCATTGACCTGCTCACCCCCTTACCATGAGTTAATTAATTCTTCTTCACTTAATTTGGTCTCGCTCTTCAAATTCCCCTTCATTGGGGTTTGGTTGTTGGGTTGTGAGATTACGCATCGCATTTCCTACGGTTTTGTATGTGGTGGATGGGAGGCTAGAGCTTGAGTAATTCGGCCGGCTACCGCATGATTCAGATGCTTGTTCTATTCGATGTTATTTAGTAGTTCTTTTAATTCCATATTCTCCTTCTCTCGTGTTCCGATGTCAACTTTCGACATAGTACAGCCATGCTACCATCAAAGCTCGTCCTTTGAGCTCAATGCCTCATTCCGACATCAGCTTCTCAAGATCCACGGCACCATTGCATTCCGACATTAGCCATTCCTCAAATTCTTTGTAGACTCTACTCGGTTGTCTTCTTTTGACGTCCAGTCTCTGGAGGTAGGCCAGGAATTACGAGGTCGTCACGTACAACAACACCTCCGTTATGCATCAGCCTATGTCATCGTTGAACGTTGAGGGCTCGAGTGTGTCCTCCTGTTCTGTACTACCTCATATACCTATATACTCTAGGACTCGAGCTGGCCACCGGAATAGCCAGTTCTTCTACTCTGCTCTCTTGTCCTCAGCGATTCCGCTCTAACTGCCCTGGACCTCTTGTCTCAGTGAGGGAATTTGACCGCCGTAAGTTGTTGATTGCCAAGGCGATGGATTTATGGAATTGTCTGGCATGACTATCATCCGGAAGGTACCCAGACACCGATGGGAGGTGGGTGCTATTTTGGGGTGTATTCTACCAGAGGAGTATGATCGATTCGACTCGGAGACTTCCAGGCGATGCGTTACTTCCTGACGGGAATGACATTATCTCACGAGTCGTTCGGTAGTAGGGAATTAAGGAGAGTGAAATGGCAGGGATTATCCAAGCATTTTATCCTCGCGTTCCCTCAGTCCTTGTGACTCTCAGTGTAACCCAGGAAAATGTCATGAGCTCTGCGAAGCTGGTCGTGCCGACAAGTCAGTGATTCAGTATTGTGAATCCGATGCAACGAAGCAATATTTCTATGAGTTTGAGGCAATGGATTACAAGAGAGCAACGCAGATCTACAAGACTGACTCGAAGTCCAAGATGTGGGATCAGTTGTGGATCCCACTGTCTTGACTCTTCTCAAGGCCTAACTACCAGAGGTGCACTATTCAATAGTTATTTCAGATATTCTTATGTGGAGTTGTGAAGTCATATTACTATCATACACGCCCAGCCACTCTCCGACACGTCCTTGTCGGACTATGGTGGTCGCAGGACTTGTCCGCCCTGCGGGCGCGATCACGTCTCACGTTCGGACTATTCAATGACTGTTGGTTATGGAGGACTGTTAGGGTGACGAGATAAGCCACCCTTGTATGTGGTGCCCCGGTGAGAAGACAAGACTGCAGGGAACTGAACCGACTGACTGACATGATGCGGAATCTAAATTGCCTAGGTGAGTAGAAACGGCTCGGGTTCTGAAAGCCGTACCTACCTCTCCACACTTTTGGTGATCTCATCGATCGTAGACTCGGGTTCCATGATAGTTGAGGTTAGGGAGTATCGACTAATGCGCTCAAGTCACCATCACCCTTGTAGCCTTCTTGTTTGTTGACACGACGCGGGATTGATAGCGGATTATGATTGATCGATAGCGACTGCTGTACTTAGATAGTGAGAAATAGAATCGACATTGACAGAGGAAATGAATGGCGTGTCTGAGCCGCAAGACGACAATTGGTCCATTGCCGAGATCACATGCCCGATATGTGGACAGTTGTCAGACCCATGACTCTGGGTGTGACAACTCTCATCGATCATCGATCATCCCTCGCCATTGGCGGATAACTGAAGGGCGTGAACTTCATTTCATTACCAAGAAAGTCATTCAGAGACTCTTTTTGCGTGACTCACTCCCGTCTTCCTTCCCAAACCCCGTTGCTGCAATGTCTACGCAACAGGCTCCTCGTCGGCTCCCAAAAATCAAGTTCCGAGTCCTGATTATTGGAAGGGCAAATGCTGGCAAGACCTCTATCTTACAGAGAGTCTGCGACACTACGGATAGTCCAGTTATTTACAGGCGAAATGGCTGGGAGGAAGAACCGGTACGGTGTCTAAGGTTAACTCTGCCAGTTTGGTCTCACCATCTGACTAGATTCAACTCGACCCGTCCATGGATGTGGGTAATATAGTACCATTTGTCGGTTACTACTGATCCTTGAGCCAGCGTGGCGAACACAAGATTGACGATGAGATCGTTTTCTCCAATCATAAAGGTTATGTTTTTCATGATTCCCGCGGATTTGAGTCGGGGGGCATAAATGAATTGGAGATTGTGCAGAACTTTGTGCGACAGAAGTCTGGAGAAAAGCGACTGGCATCTAGATTACACGCGATATGGTTCGGAGTTTTGAGTGTTTATGATTGCGATTACTGACAGTCATATTTAAAGGTACTGCATTCCCATGGACAACCAGCGACCGGGGCTTGATTTGAAGCATTTCAAAGATATCTGCCCTGATCAAAACGGTGCGTGAGTATGAAGCATTGCCATAGAGGTTAACTCATGATTTTGAAGTCCCTGTTATTGCAGTGTTCACGAAATATGACCAATTCAAGCTGGATGTGGAAATGGATTTGGCGGATGGGGATGTCAATGGGGTGGAGACCACGCCTGAGACACGGTTTGAGGAGAACTACCTCTGCCACCTTGGTGCTGGAGCTAAGTATGTGCGATTAGAGAGTGAGTTCAGGTTATAGATTTTTAGCTATGTGCTAATGCTCATCTGTCAGAAATGCACAAGCCAGATGGGTGCTGCAAGGAACTTATTGAAGAGACAGCTAGAGCATTGAATGACAATGTGGTGACCTTGATGCTTGTGGCAGTGCAGAGGAGTAATGTGAAATTGAGTGTCAAGCTAGCCGTTGAGTGGTGAGTATGCTTACATAGGAGATGTGGAGGGTTATATGACATTTCACAAAAATAGTATATTACCACATTTGAGGAGTGATGCTGAAGATGTTGTGGAGAAATGTCTGAGGCCATTCCCATACATCTGGGTGAGTACCTCTGCTCACTCTCTTGCCTCTGCTGATGTTGGCTGTTCTCCATTCTCCAGTTTGTGAGTGCCTGTGTTGGCTTGCTCTATTTTCCCCCTGCTGATGGTGGCTGTCCTCTGTTCTCCAGGATGTGAGTGCCTGTGCTGGCTTGGTCTGTTTTTCCCCTGCTGATATTGGCTGTTCTCTGTTCTCCAGGATGTGAGTGCCTGTGCTGGCTTGGTCTGTTTTTCCCCTGCTGATGTTGGCTGTCCTCTGTTCTCCAGGAAGTGAGTGCCTGTGCTGGCTTGGTCTGTTTTTCCCCTGCTGATATTGGCTGTCCTCTGTTCTCCAGTTTGTGAGTGCCTGTGCTGGCTTAGTCTGTTTTTCCCCTGCTGATGTTGGCTGTCCTCTGTTCTCCAGTTTGTGAGTGCCTGTGCTGGCTTGGTCTGTTTTTCTCCTGCTGATGTTGGCTGTCCTCTGTTCTCCAGTTGGTGAGTGCCTGTGCTGGCTTGGTCTGTTTTTCTCCTGCTGATGGTGGCTGTCCTCTGTTCTCCAGGAAGTGAGTGCCTGTGCTGGCTTGGTCTGTTTTTTCCCTGCTGATGTTGGCTGTCCTCTGTTCTCTAGTTGGTGAGTACCTGTGCTGGCTTGGTCTGTTTTTCCCCTGCTGATGTTGGCTGTCCTCTGTTCTCCAGGAAGTGAGTGCCTGTGCTGGCTTGGTCTGTTTTTCCCCTGCTGATGGTGGCTGTCCTCTGTTCTCCAGGAAGTGAGTGCCTGTGCTGGCTTGGTCTGTTTTCCCCCTGCTGATGGTGGCTGTTCTCTGTTCTCCAGGAAGTGAGTGTCTGTGCTGGCTTGGTCTGTTTTTCCCCTGCTAATATTGGCTGTTCTCTGTTCTCCAGCCTGTGAGTGCCTGTGCTGGCTTGGTCTGTTTTCCCCCTGCTGATGGTGGCTGTTCTCTGTTCTCCAGTTTGTGAGTGCCTGTGCTGGCTTGGTCTGTTTTTCCCCTGCTGATGGTGGCTGTCCTCTGTTCTCTAGTTGGTGAGTGCCTGTGCTGGCTTGGTCTGTTTTTCCCCTGCTGATGTTGGCTGTCCTCTGTTCTCCAGTTTGTGAGTGCCTGTGCTGGCTTGGTCTGTTTTTCCCCTGCTGATAGTGGCTGTCCTCTGTTCTCCAGTTTGTGAGTGCCTGTGCTGGCTTGGTCTGTTTTTCTCCTGCTGATATTAGCTGTCCTCTGTTCTCCAGTTGGTGAGTGCCTGTGCTGGCTTGGTCTGTTTTTCCTCTGCTGATGTTGGCTGTCCTCTGTTCTCCAGAAAGTGAGTGTCTGTGCTGGCTTGGTCTATTTTCCCCCTGCTGATGGTGGCTGTCCTCTGTTCTCCAGGATGTGAGTGCCTATGCTGGCTTGGTCTGTTTTTCTCCTGCTGATGTTGGCTGTCCTCTGTTCTCTAGTTGGTGAGTGCCTGTGCTGGCTTGGTCTGTTTTTCCCCTGCTGATGGTGGCTGTTCTCTGTTCTCTAGGAAGTGAGTGCCTGTGCTGGCTTGGTCTGTTTTTTTCCTGCTGATGTTGGCTGTCCTCTGTTCTCTAGAAAGTGAGTGCCTGTGCTGGCTTGGTCTGTTTTTCCCCTGCTGATGTTGGCTGTCCTCTGTTCTCCAGTTTGTGAGTGCCTGTGCTGGCTTGGTCTGTTTTTCCTCTGCTGATGGTGGCTGTCCTCTGTTCTCCAGGAAGTGAGTGCCTGTGCTGGCTTAGTCTATTTTTTCCCTGCTGATGGTGGCTGTCCTCTGTTCTCTAGTTGGTGAGTGCATGTGCTGGCTTGGTCTGTTTTTCCCCTGCTGATGTTGGCTGTCCTCTATTCTCCAGTTTGTGAGTGCCTGTGCTGGCTTGGTCTGTTTTTCCCCTGCTGATGGTGGCTGTTCTCTGTTCTCCAGGAAGTGAGTGCCTGTGCTGGCTTGGTCTGTTTTCCCCCTGCTGATGGTGGCTGTCCTCTGTTCTCCAGGATGTGAGTGCCTGTGCTGGCTTGGTCTGTTTTTCCCCTGCTGATGTTGGCTGTCCTCTGTTCTCCAGGATGTGAGTGCCTGTGCTGGCTTAGTCTATTTTCCCCCTGCTGATGGTGGCTGTCCTCTGTTTTCTAGAAAGTGAGTGCCTGTGCTGGCTTGGTCTGTTTTTCCCCTGCTGATATTGGCTGTCCCCTGTTCTCCAGGATGTGAGTGCCTGTGCTGGCTTAGTCTGTTTTTCCCCTGCTGATGTTGGCTGTCCTCTGTTCTCCAGGAAGTGAGTGCCTGTGCTGGCTTGGTCTGTTTTTTCCCTGCTGATATTGGCTGTCCTCTGTTCTCTAGTTGGTGAGTGCCTGTGCTGGCTTGGTCTGTTTTTCCCTTGCTAATATTGGCTGTCCTCTGTTCTCTAGGATGTGAGTGCCTGTGCTGGCTTGGTCTGTTTTTCTCCTGCTGATGTTGGCTGTCCTCTATTCTCTAGGAAGTGAGTGCCTGTGCTAGCTTGGTCTGTTTTTCCCCTGCTGATAGTGGCTGTCCTCTGTTCTCCAGTTGGTGAGTGCCTGTGCTGGCTTGGTCTGTTTTTTCCCTGCTGATGTTGGCTGTCCTCTGTTCTCTAGTTGGTGAGTGCCTGTGCTAGCTTGGTCTGTTTTTCCCCTGCTGATGTTGGCTGTCCTCTGTTCTCCAGTTTGTGAGTGCCTGTGCTGGCTTGGTCTGTTTTTCCCCTGCTGATGGTGGCTGTCCTCTGTTCTCCAGGAAGTGAGTGCCTGTGCTGGCTTGGTCTGTTTTCTCCCTGCTGATGTTGGCTGTCCTCTGTTCTCTAGTTGGTGAGTGCCTGTGCTAGCTTGGTCTGTTTTTCCCCTGCTAATGTTGGCTGTCCTCTGTTCTCCAGGAAGTGAGTGCCTGTGCTGGCTTGGTCTGTTTTTCCCCTGCTGATGGTGGCTGTCCTCTGTTCTCCAGGAAGTGAGTGCCTGTGCTGGCTTGGTCTGTTTTCTCCCTGCTGATGTTGGCTGTCCTCTGTTCTCTAGTTGGTGAGTGCCTGTGCTAGCTTGGTCTGTTTTTCCCCTGCTAATGTTGGCTGTCCTCTGTTCTCCAGGAAGTGAGTGCCTGTGCTGGCTTGGTCTGTTTTTCCCCTGCTGATGGTGGCTGTCCTCTGTTCTCCAGGAAGTGAGTGCCTGTGCTGGCTTGGTCTGTTTTTTCCCTGCTGATGTTGGCTGTCCTCTGTTCTCTAGTTGGTGAGTGTCTGTGCTGGCTTGGTCTGTTTTTCCCCTGCTAATATTGGCTGTCCTCTGTTCTCTAGGATGTGAGTGCCTGTGCTGGCTTGGTCTGTTTTTCCCCTGCTGATGTTGGCTGTCCTCTGTTCTCCAGCCTGTGAGTGCCTGTGCTGGCTTGGTCTGTTTTTCCCCTGCTGATGTTGGCTGTCCTCTATTCTCTAGTTTGTGAGTACCTGTGCTGGCTTGGTCTGTTTTTCCCCTGCTGATGGTGGCTGTCCTCTGTTCTCTAGTTTGTGAGTACCTGTGCTGGCTTAGTCTGTTTTTCCCCTGCTGATGTTGGCTGTCTTCTGTTCTCCAGTCTGTGAGTGCCTGTACTGACTTGGTCTGTTTTTCCCCTGCTAATGTTGGCTGTCCTCTGTTCTCCAGGAAGTGAGTGCCTGTGCTGGCTTGGTCTGTTTTTCCCCTGCTGATGGTGGCTGTCCTCTGTTCTCCAGGAAGTGAGTGCCTGTGCTGGCTTGGTCTGTTTTTTCCCTGCTGATGTTGGCTGTCCTCTGTTCTCTAGTTGGTGAGTGTCTGTGCTGGCTTGGTCTGTTTTTCCCCTGCTAATATTGGCTGTCCTCTGTTCTCTAGGATGTGAGTGCCTGTGCTGGCTTGGTCTGTTTTTCCCCTGCTGATGTTGGCTGTCCTCTGTTCTCCAGCCTGTGAGTGCCTGTGCTGGCTTGGTCTGTTTTTCCCCTGCTGATGTTGGCTGTCCTCTATTCTCTAGTTTGTGAGTACCTGTGCTGGCTTGGTCTGTTTTTCCCCTGCTGATGGTGGCTGTCCTCTGTTCTCTAGTTTGTGAGTACCTGTGCTGGCTTAGTCTGTTTTTCCCCTGCTGATGTTGGCTGTCTTCTGTTCTCCAGTCTGTGAGTGCCTGTACTGACTTGGTCTGTTTTTCCCCTGCTAATGTTGGCTGTCCTCTGTTCTCCAGGAAGTGAGTGCCTGTGCTGGCTTGGTCTGTTTTTCCCCTGCTGATGGTGGCTGTCCTCTGTTCTCCAGGAAGTGAGTGCCTGTGCTGGCTTGGTCTGTTTTTTCCCTGCTGATGTTGGCTGTCCTCTGTTCTCTAGTTGGTGAGTGCCTGTGCTGGCTTGGTCTGTTTTTCCCCTGCTGATATTGGCTGTCCTCTGTTCTCCAGTCTGTGAGTGCCTGTGCTGGCTTGGTCTGTTTTTCCCCTGCTGATGTTGGCTGTCCTCTGTTCTCCAGCCTGTGAGTGCCTATGCTGGCTTGGTCTGTTTTTCCCCTGCTGATGTTGGCTGTCCTCTGTTCTCCAGTTTGTGAGTGCCTGTGCTGGCTTGGTCTGTTTTTCCCCTGCTGATGGTGGCTGTTCTCTGTTCTCCAGTTTGTGAGTGCCTGTGCTGGCTTAGTCTGTTTTTCCTCTGCTGATGGTGGCTGTCCTCTGTTATCCAGGATGTGAGTGCCTATGCTGGCTTGGTCTATTTTCCCCCTGCTGATGGTGGCTGTCCTCTGTTCTCCAGAAAGTGAGTGCCTGTGCTGGCTTGGTCTGTTTTTCCCCTGCTGATGTTGGCTGTCCTCTGTTCTCCAGTTTGTGAGTGCCTGTGCTGGCTTGGTCTGTTTTTCCCCTGCTGATGTTGGCTGTCCTCTGTTCTCCAGTTTGTGAGTGCCTGTGCTGGCTTGGTCTGTTTTTCCCCTGCTGATGGTGGCTGTTCTCTGTTCTCCAGTTTGTGAGTGCCTGTGCTGGCTTAGTCTGTTTTTCCTCTGCTGATGGTGGCTGTCCTCTGTTATCCAGGATGTGAGTGCCTATGCTGGCTTGGTCTATTTTCCCCCTGCTGATGGTGGCTGTCCTCTGTTCTCCAGAAAGTGAGTGCCTGTGCTGGCTTGGTCTGTTTTTCCCCTGCTGATGTTGGCTGTCCTCTGTTCTCCAGTTTGTGAGTGCCTGTGCTGGCTTGGTCTGTTTTTCCCCTGCTGATGTTAGCTGTCCTCTGTTCTCCAGAAAGTGAGTGACTGTGCTGGCTCACTCTGTTTTCCCTCTGCTGATATAGCTTGTCCTCTCCTCTTTAGTCCATAAGTGCCTGTGCTTACTCCCTCTGTTTTACCCCTGCTCACTTCAATATCCAGAACAACTCATTATGTCAATGACAATCACCAAACAGGTATTGCTCTTACAGAAAGTCATAGCTTGAATCTCCTAATCTATCTTCCTAGTTCTCCTCTGGCACTTCTAGATGTCATCTTATGATTGGTATTTGTCTTTATAATTCTCAATGCATCTTTTAACTTTGGTGTAGTCATCATCATCCTTTTGAAGCATGCTACCACTTTACGTCCCTCTGGCCTCTCCTCCCAGTTAGCTTTATTCCAAGCACATTTAGACTGCCAAAAGTTGAATATTGGACTCAAAATCACACAATACTTCACTAAACCTTCTCAAAACTATTCTGTTCAGGATTTTGTGGACTTTATTATGGATGTTATGGTTAGTCTACTCTTACACTATCAAGATAATATCTAAAATTGTTTCCAGGTTTAATCTCTGTACCAATCTTGTTATTTTCATGGGAGGAGTAAAGGGTGAGGAATGGAGCTTAGGGTTTGAGTAGTGGAGAGATAAATCATTTTTGTTTTTGGCAGAGTTTTTTGAATATGTTTTTCATACTGTTTGCAAATCAGATTTGCCAGCTTTCCATACAGTGCATATAATTTATATGCTTCTGTGGGCCTGGGTTGGGTATAAATCTTTTGCTTCATGTTTAAATTCTACTGGCCTATGTTGCAGATGGGTATTCTGCCTTGTCATCTCTCTAGGATGGGTTTTAACTCAATATTTGGCTGAGATGTTCAATATGAACACTGGACTGGGTTAAAAGCAGCACTAGTAAAAATGCCAGTGCAGCATAACAGTGGCTCAGCAAAGCTCAGAGCAGTGCAAACCATCTGAGGATAGCTACCTCCTCAAAAATACCTAATAGTATCAACTCTGGATTCAGGACCAGATAAGCAATTCAATAAGTATGCACTAGGAACATAAGATATAGTCAATGTTATTAGAATTTATATTACCTGATATTGATAAGCCCAAATATACTGTAGAATTGTACTACAGTTGAGTCTGTTTTAACTAATAACCATCATAACTAATAGTCTATCATACCTAATCGGTTTGTGCTGTGACAAAGTTGGTTAGCAGAGAAATGAAATAATAACTGATAGTTCTGTCATTAGTAATACTGATAGCTCCTGGGTTCTCATAAGTAATAGTGTCCATTGGGCACTCAGTTCAGCACTCAGTCAAAATAGACAAGCAATGAAAAGTTGCTGAAATGAATTCATAAAAATGGTTCATTTTGGTCTTTACTGGACTTTTAGAGTATATAGCAACCAAAGCCTAAAATTTTCAGCTTCAATCCATATCCTGCAAATCACTGGATTCCTCATGTCTTCAGCTCCTAGAATTGTTTATTATCTATCTGTCACGATCTGCAATCGCAACCTCTCTGATTTGATCTCCAACTATTTTTTCAATTTCCGATTCCTGCAATTTTTCATTATCTATCATTTCTATAAATATTTCACAGCCTGTCTCTACTCATCATTCTATCATCCTTTCATTTGCGCTTATATTTGTTTCTGCCATTCCATTTATATTTGTTGTTCTCTGTCATGTCGCATTTATTGTTGTCTATTTACTTTTCGTTTATCTGTTTATTCATTTATTGTCGCATTGTGAGCTTTGCGATATTTATGTGTTGTTTGTCCAATTTTGCATTATCTTAAATATGTTGCTACTAGCTCATATATTATTCATTCTGAATATCGACTAAGATTCCACTCTGAATTCTCTGTCCATTATTCCTTCAGTATTGAATTCCAATTCACACTATCTGTCATCTTCCTCGTAGACCAAATTGGTTGACACAATATTGGAAGGGTGCAGCACATACACTGAAGCCAATGACTGACCTCTCCATAACTTTTGCGTACTTAGTAAGCGCTGGTATTTCGCAAATCTTGACAGTATATTCAGAATCCCAACTTTTAGTATCATTCTCTTAATATGTCTACAACACTTACTCACAATACTGCTTGTACTCATGGTATTTCTGTCCAGAATCATCCACTCCCTCTTGACACATACCTTCTACTCGTGGTAGAGGTGGCGCTCCTTCTACTCCTTGGTTTTCAGGTTCACCTCAAAATGGGCGTGAAGCTTTGTGTAGGACTATTCATGAGTCCAAAGAAGATGAACCCCAGCCTGAGCATGACCAGGTCAGTGTTGACCATAACAAAGACAATGAGGAAGAAGAGGAGAATAATGCACAAGAACCAGAGGGCAATACCCAAATTTTCAAACCTGAAGATTTGGGTCAGGATAATGAATATTTGGATAATGATGGTGCTGATGCAGGAGGTGGAGATGGCGATGGAGGTCCTCCTGATGATGATCCTGATGATGAAGATAACCCAGAGGATGAGCCTGATGAGCCTCCTTGTTGCCGCCATCATCAAAACCCAGACCCTGAAGAACAATTCCTGAATATTATGAATCATTTTGCAACTAATCTCGAAAATTGCAAGCATACTCCCCAGCCTGTTGTTAAAATGGAACACATTCAGGCTAAAGAGCCCAACATATTTGATGGCTCCAAGCCTCAGAAACTAGACGAGTTCCTTTTTCAATGCCATTTATACTTCAATACTAACCCATTGCAATTCACTACAGAACATGCGAAGGTTAGCTTGGCGATGACCTTTCTCAAGGGACCTGCTCAGCAGCACTTTCAAACAGTTCTTCAAGTGGAGTACGATTGGGATGTCATTTCCTAGTTTCAGGATTTCCAATTGTTTGTGGATGAGTTGCGCAAGAATTTTGGGGCCCTTGATCGTGAGACAGAGGCAGTGGAGGAGTTGGAACACCTTTGCATGGGTTATAACTGGACTATAACCAAGTATAATGTTGAGTTCTCATGACTTTCTAGTATCTTGGGATGGCCCGACAATGTCCTAGTTTACTGCTATTATTGAGGCCTTCTAGATCACATTTCCAACATCATTTCCAGCTCTCCTACTGGCAAACCCTCTTCCCTTGTTGCTATGCAACATCTCGCTATACAAATCAACAACAACTACTGGTCCTGTGTCCACGAAAAGAAGCATACTGGTGAAAAACCAGATTAGTCTTCAATGCATCCTGATATGCAGAACCAGCAGAACCAGCAGAATAAAAACAAGGGGAAGAACAACAACAACAATTGCCAGCAGAATTCATCACAACAGTCCAACACACCTTCCAATCCTCCTTCTAACAATCCTAAACCATTCCAGAAATCATCGAATCCTTCTTCCTCATCACAACCCTCCAATCCTCTCGCCAGAAAACTCAACAAGGATGGTAAGCTGACTGCTCAAGAGCATCAGCGTTGCATCACAAATGGACAATGCTTATACTGTGGTGGAAACCACATGATTCGTGACTGTCCTCACAAGAACAAGTCCAGTAATACTAATAATAATTCCAATTCTACTTCTTCTTCTTCTTCTAACACAAACAAGCCTAAAGGGTGAAAAGCCAAGGCTGATGCAGACTCCAAGGATGCTTTGCAACCTTCGGGCTCTCAATCCGAGAGTTCAAAAAAATAGCAAGCAATCCTCAGAACTCTGCACAGGCTGAGGATTGTGTTGAACTCTCCTGTGCTTCAGAGAGTATTCGACTCAACACATCTACTCTTTCCAATCTGAACTCTCTTCATATTTCGCTTACTTCTTCTTTGCTTTTGGACAAATCTTTTTCACTCCCTATTTCACTTACTGCACTTGTTGATAGTGGCTCAACTCATTGCTTCATAGACAATTCGCTTATTCGTAAATATTGTGTACCCACTATTCTGATTCCTCCTGTAGAGTTGCGATTGTTTGATGGTTCATCTAATTCATTCATTTCAGAGACTGCAAAAATCCCTATCTCATTTCCAACTGGTGAATGTATAAATCTGGACTTCTATGTCACTTGGCTTGATCCATCTTGCTCTGTGGTTCTTGGACATAATTGGCTTGCCTGCTACAATCCATTGATTGATTGGGTTTCAGGTCAAATTGCTTTCCAATCTACTCTGCAATCAGATCTTGCTACTCCTTCTGTCTGCATGCCTATCTCTGCCAAATTGCTGGCTCCTGATACAATCTCACCAGTTCCTGATTCTTCTCCTTCTCGACCTGACGTTTGACTGATTGGTGTGGCTGCATTTGCATGTGTCTGTTGTCAACCTGGCTCTATGTGTTTTGGTCTGGATCTCTGGTGCTCATCTGTGGCTGGAGCTGCTTCTTCTTCTTCGCAGGATCCCATCAACCTTTCTAACATTCCTTCGGAATATCATGAATTCACAGATGTTTTCAGCAAATCCCATGCTGACACTCTTCCACCTCACCAACCTTACAACTTGCACATTAATCTCAAGGAAGGCACTTCTCCTCCTGTCAGAATGATTTATTCACTTTTGCAGGTTGAGCTTGCTGCACTCTGAGAATTCATTGACGAAAATCTTTCCATTGGTTTTATTCGACCTTCTAATTCTCCTCATGGTGCTCCTGTTCTCTTCATCAAAAAGAAAGATGGCTCTCTTTGACTCTGTGTTGATTTCCGTGGTCTTAACTGGATCACTAGGAAAGATCGCTACCCACTACCACTCATTTCTGACTTGCTGGACTCTCTGTGAAAGGCTGGTATCTATACCAAGATTGATCTCCAACATGCTTATCATTTGGTTCATATTGCTGAAGGCAATGAGTGGAAAACTGCATTCTGCACTCGCTATGGTTCATTCGAGTGGCTTGTGATGCCTTTCGGTCTCACCAATGCTCCTGCTGCCTTCCAGCAATTCATGAATGCCATTTTCAAGGATCTTCTTGATATGTGTGTAACTGTTTATCTTGATGATATTCTCATATATTCAGAGGACATTAATTCACATTGCAAAAATGTTCACAAAGTCCTTAAAAGGTTGCACCAAAATGGCCTTTATGCTCATGCTGATAAATGCGAGTTCCATACTGACACAGTCAAATACCTCAGCTACATTCTTTCTCCAGGCGGTCTGAAAATTTCAGAAGAAAAGGTAAAAACTATCCAGGACTGGCCCGAACTGAAGAAGGTCAAGGACATACAATCCTTCCTTGGTTTCATGAACTTCTATCATCATTTCATTTATGGTTATTCCAATATTGTTGTACCACTAACTTGCCTCATGCGAAAACACATACAGTGGAACTTTGATGAAAAAGCTCACAAGGCTTTTAACTTCCTTAAGGAGGCCTTTACATGTGCACCAGTTCTTACCCATTGGATTCCTAATACACAAATTATTGTGGAAACTGATGTCTCTGACTATACCCTGGCAGCTATACTCTCTATCGTCACTCCTGATGGAGATATTCACCCTATTGCTTTCCATTCCTGTACATTTTCCACATCCGAGCTTAACTACGACACCCACAACAAGGAACTGCTTGCAATTGTTGAAGCATTCTGAATCTGGTGCCATTATCTAGAAGGTGCTGCGCTTCCTATCAATGTAGTCACCAATCATAGGAACCTTGAGTATTTCTCTACCACAAAGATACTAACCTGCAGACAAGCCAGATGGTCTGAGTTCTTATCGCAGTTCAACCTTGTTATTTGATTTAGACCTGGTAAGCTTGGAACAAAACCAGATGCCCTAACTAGATGTTGGGACGTCTACCCAAAAGGGGGGAATAATGGCTATGCCACAGTTAATCCTCACAATTTCCAACCTGTCTTTACTAACGAACAACTTTCTACTTCTATTTATCCTTTGTATCTTTATACACCTGCGCTGCGCGCTGGTCTTATTATGGACATTTTGCAACTTCGCACAGACATTCTTTCCACTATTTCCACTAACAATTCTGTTTCTGATCATTTTGCTCATCCAGAGGGTTGCTGGTCCAAAGACTCTGAGGGTTTCTTGTTACTTGATGGTAGAATCTATGTTCCCAATACTAATGATCTTTGTTTGCACATTTTGCAATACTATCATGACCATGCACTCACTGGCCATTTCAGTCAAAACAAAACTCTAGAACTTGTTCGCCATGAGTATACATGGCCAAATATCCACGACTTTGTCAAGGATTACTGCAAAAGTTGTGTTACCTGTTCAAGATTGAAAGCTCGATGCCATTGTCCCTATGGAACTCTCAAGCAACTTCCCATACCATTGCGACCTTGGGATTCAATTTCTATGGATTTTATTGAAAAACTTCCAAAGTCCTCAGGGTTTGACTCAATTCTGGTCATTGTGGATAGGCTAACCAAACAAGCGATTTTCATTCCAACTCACAATACCATTACTTCCACAGAACTTGCTAAACTCTTTGTCATTCATGTCTTCTCCAAACATGGTATCCCTGCTAATGTTACCTCTGATTGTGGTTTGGAATTTGTTTCTCACTTTTTCCGATCACTAGGAGAAGCTTTGGACATGAAGTTACACTTCACGTTGGGTTATCATCCTGAAGGTGATGGTCAGACTGAACAAACTAACCAAACTCTTGAACAGTACTTGTGCATTTATTGCAACTACCAACAGAGTAATTGGTCCGATCTATTACCTATAGCTGAGTTCACTTTCAATAATTCTCCTTCCACTACCACTGGTATCTCTCCATTCTTCGCTAATAAAGGTTACCATCCTAATATCACAGTTCACCCTGAGAGGGATCTCGCATCAGCTCATGCTCGTGACTTCGCTGTGGATTTAGACAAACTACATTTGACTCTCAAGTCGGAAATTGCTCATGCCCAGCATTGCTATCAGGCCAATGCTGATGATCGCCGTCTTGTTGCACCTGCATTTAAGATTGGTGATAAGGTCTTTGTCAAAGCACAGTACTTCCGCACAATGAGGCCTTCGAAGAAACTCTCTGAAAAATACCTTGAACCCTATGAAATTATTTCCCAACCAGGTTCACATTCTTTTACTCTTCGACTTCCTGACTCTATGCATGCTGTTCATCCTGTATTCCATGTTTCCATGCTCGAACCTTTCACCCATAGCTCCATTCCAAATCGCATCGCATCACCACCATCTGCAGTGGAGGTTGATGGAGAACCAGAATACAAAGTTGATCGCATCGTTAATTCAAAGATCAATCAATGTCGACGTGCTTGTAAACTCCTTTACAAAGTAGTATGGCTTGGTTACAAAGATATGGACAAAGCAGAGTTGTGGTTACCTGCAACAGAGCTCAAACATGCCATAGACCTAGTTTCCGACTTCCACTACATGTACCCCAATAAACCTGGACCTCTCTCTTCACTTTAAAACTACTCACTATCATTTTCAATCTTTTACAGATATTCTCACATATTCTTCGCAACATTCCTTTTCATTCCAAGTTGATATTCCCAGTCCTTAACATCTCATTTTCGCTTTCCTTTTCTTTCACACCATACTCACTTCATTCCATCAAGATATCATTTATTACAAAACAAGAAAAACCAAAAGAAAAACATTCGAGTAGTATACAATTATTCTTCATTAAAAGCAGAGACGATGACGACAGTGATCTTCATAGTCCTTTTCTTTATAGTCCTTTCCCTTTCTACTCCCTCCTTCCCTCATTTCCGATACCCACGTCCTGCACCATCCTTCAATTCCTGTGCCATTGCTAGCTTCACCTCCTCGATTGCCACGAGCCTCTCAAGTGTCCTTCCATGTGCCTGTAACACCCTCGTAGTCTCCCTCGATGCCAACACCTGCTCATCCAATGTACTAACCTGCTGTTGCAACATAACCTGATTTTGAAGTTGCACCTGCATATTTTCCCTCGTTGTGATCTCCAGATTGTCCACTGCTGATGATAATCATGCGACTTCTCGCAAAAGACTTGGAGAATGACTGGGAGCCCACAATAGTTGGGGCAGAAGGGGCTGAGGAGACTTCATCATGATTTTAGTAATGTTACATCACAAATCTGCAAATGAACTTACCACCATCCTAGTGTCCTGTTCAGCAATGATCGCAGGTGACCTGATCTCTATCACTCCAAATGTATCATCATCCACTGTGGGCAGGATTTCAGGCAGATTCCACTGCAAAGAGGACAATGGTTGAGTGGATGGAGGTGGTGCGAAACTCGATCCCCAATCACCAGAGCTTGATAGTAACAGTTGACTCATGGGAGGCACCGTTATTTTTCGTTTTTTCGATGCTGTTGTTCTGATTGGTGACAAGCTCACTCCTTGACTAGAGGCCTCCTGCTTCAGATCATCCTGTGGATCATAACACCCCTTCTTTGCTTGTGCACAATACATACATTTCCCTAATCCACACTGCGACTTACACTCCCGCTGCCCAGTGACATATTGCGAACACGTCACATAACTCTTTTGGTAAGGTAGTCCATCTGTTGGGTTCTGCTGACAGGCACCGTTCTTCTTCCAAGTGAAGCTTGATGAAGCCCTACTCAACATTGCAACAGGAATGGATACATGATCCATTACTTCATGCAATTCCAATGTTGATGCCCTCATCAGTGCTCTCCCCTTACCCTTTGATGGTATCTGCAACTCTTCCTCTTCATCATCATTGTCATCATCACTTCAGACTATCTGTTATGATCTAGTGGTCCTTCGTGTCACAGTAGAAGCTGGATTTGTTGTCACACTATTGCTGGGTTGACTCATTGTCATTCCCGACACTGCAGCCATCGCTGGCCATACATTCACTCCCTGTTTGGTGTTCCGACATTGAATCTTGGCCATGAGTTTGTCATTGGTCATTGCGCTTAGGTTGGGGGTTTTCTTCAAGGAGTGGGGAGCCATGGTGGTAGGAGGCAAGATGATCTTGATAGGAGATCAAGGATCAGTAAGTCCTCAAGGGCTCGGTCCTAAAGGGGGAATACTATCATGATCTGCCATTGCAACCTCTCCAATTTGATCTCCAACTATTTTTTCAATTTCCAATTCCTGCGATTTTTTATTATCTATCATTTCTATAAATATTTCACAGCCTGTCTCCACTCATCATTCTATCATCCTTTCATTTGTGCTCATATTCGTTTCTGCCATTCCATTTATATTTGTCGTTCTCTGTTGTGTCATGTTTATTGTTGTCTATTTACTTTTCATTTATCTGTTTATTTGTTTATTATCGCATTGTGAGCTTCACAATATTTATGTGTTATTTGTCCAATTTCGCGTTTTCTTAAATATGTCACTACTAGCTCATGTATTATTCATTCTGAATATTGACTAAGATTCTACTCTGAATTCTCTGTCTGTTATTCCTTCAGTGTTGAATTCCAATTCACACTGCCTGTCATCTTCCTCATAGACCAAATCAGTCAACGTGATATCAGAAGGGTGCAGCACATACACTGAAGCCAATGACTGACCTCTCCGTAACTTTTGTGTACTTAGTAAGTGCTGGTATTTTGCAAATCTTGACACTATCTTTGAAAAAGGCCTTCAAGTTCTTGATCAATGTTAAGCATGCAAATGCTACAGATGGGGAGCTGATGTCTAGGACTGGATAGACAGAGGTGGGACAGAGGTAAGGCAGGAGCCAGTCACTTGACACGGGAGCAGGTTGTGGCCTCAACTTATGTGTTGTGCTGACTACTGATACTTGACCCAGATTTCAGACAAGGGAAAAGAGCAGAGGATGAATAGAGAGTAGAGAGAACATTAGTATATTGCTAAGTTGATTATCAGACTAAGGACTTCAAGTACAAAGTCATGCTACTTATATATGATGCAGAATATAGGATCAGATAAGGAAAACAAGCAAAGTAGTAAACAGAGAAATAATCAAAGTGGAGTCTGTTTACAAGGCTAGAAGATATAAAATTTACTATTAAACAGTTGTCAGAAAATTTCAACCAGACAGTATGAATTAATAAAATGGAAGATGTCAGAATAAGTCTAAAGGTGAAAGACTGATAAAAACCAATGTAACTGATATGCAAAAGTGGATAAGAGTTCATGAAAATAATACTAAGTTTGAACTGTCAGCTGTTCTTGAGGATCAGCTTGTGACAGTATTCCCCCCTTAGGGCTGAGCCCTCAAAGCCACATGACTTAATTGTGGGAACCAATTCAAACTCTATATAAATTCCACTCTGAGGAAAAAATTAAGCTTTCTCACAACTTAATCCCCTTTAACAACCATGGCACCTAACTCCACCACTCAAGGCTCCAATCCAATGTCCAATATTGATCTTGAGGACAAGCTTCAATGAATGGATGAGGAGGATGATTGCAAAGTAGCCAAGGAGGCAGAACAGAAGAAAAGGGAGGCTAAGAAGGCAGAACAAAAGAAGCACAAGGAGGAGGAACAGCAGAAAAGGAAGAATGAACTGCAGAAGAAAATGGCTGAGAAGAAATGGAGAGAAGCAGAGGAAGCAGAGAAGAAAAAGAGGGAGGCTGAAGAAGTGGAATAGTTGCAAAGGGAACAAGAGGAAGCTGAGCTTATGGAATGGATTTGACTCAAGGCTGAGAAGAAGGAGAAAGAAAGACAGGAGAAGGAGAAAGGGAAGGGAAAGAAAAGAGCAATGGAGGTAGAGGTTGAGATTGTGGAGAGTCTGGCAAAGAAAATGAAAACAACAGAAAATGCAAAGGCAGGCACCGGGGCTCAAAGGCCTTGGGCAAAACCAACAAAGTGGGCCAGCTGAGATGGCCAGGTTAACTCAACAGAGTGCGGTCCCTGGTCCCTCCAAGTATCAACTTACAGAGCTGGATGATCAAGACAATGATCCATTGTGGACACCTGGCTCAGGTTTGGCCAGAGATGGAAGAGACAAGACTGCTGCCCTCCGAAAACATGGAAACTATAATGCCAAGGGAGGGAAGATAAAGATGGGTGGAGACAATGAGTGCAGGCAATGCTTGTATCTGGGCAAGAACTGCACCAAGCAAAGTGATGTATGAGTAACTCCTGATTCCCTGGGTCGGCTGATCAACTGACAACAATCACAGCAGCAAGTATATATGTGAACTGTGCCACACTTCAAAGCAGAAGTGTGCAGTTCTGACTGAGGCTGACAAACAGCCTCATGAACAAATGTACAAGCTCATTGTTGAGCAGAGAAAGACCCATGCTGTGCAATCAGCTATTTTGAAGGAGTTGAAGAGTATCCAAGCTGAGTTGGGCACACAGCACTTGGCAGTATTGTCAAGTATCTATTCCCAGACAAAGGTCATGGATGGGCTGGCCAAGGACTTTGAAGAGTTCTATGACCGGCTTGTCCTGGATGACAAGGTGATGGATGATAAGGCACATGAAAAGGTATAGGTGGAGTGGGATGCCAGATTGGCTGCTAAGAAGAAAACCATGCCAGAGATGTTGGATGCTGGATCTTGGGGATGAGGGAGAGGCTGGAGAGGAGGAAGGTAAGGCAGAGGATGAGGGTGAGAATAGTAGTAAGTAGGTCATTTCCTCTGATCCTTCCACTTGGCTCATGTACTTGTCATGACTTCTGTCTATTTATCACATCATGTACTTTTTAGGACTTCATTGAAATTTGCATGTTATTTTCTTGGGACAAGGTGTGAGTAAGGAGGAATCTGAAGTAAGGAAAAGGATGAGAGGGAGATGAGGCTATTGGGTGTAAGTGAAAACAAAATGGTAAGTAATAAAGTATGAAAAATTGTCTAAGTCCAAAAGAAAATGAGTGAGCTGGCATCATAAAGTGGGTGAAGAAAACATAGCTGAGATGCAGTCTAGGATAAAGGAAGTGGACCAGGCTTGTCAGGGTAAGCAGAATAGAAGTCAGAAAGAAGTTTAGTCACATGCATAAGTTCAGTAGTAGGTAATCATGAAGATTCTTTGTCAGTATCTTCATATCCCAACCAGATGACCTTGTAAAGAAGTTTGTGTATGCAGCATTGATTGATCTTCAAATCTACAATGCAGGCAATCTCATACTCCAGCTTGTTGTTAATGACAATAGGAGTAGGAGCCAGTTCTGTGCGATCAGAAAATGGATTGGGTGTGGTTGGCTCAAGCATGGAAATGTGGAAGACAGGATGAACAGCATGCATGGAATCTGGAAGGCAAAGGGTGAATGAGTGAGAGCCAGGTTGGGCAATAATTTTGTATGGACCAAGATATTTTTTGGAGAGCTTCTTGGATGGACAGGTAGTGCAGAAGAATTGAGCTTTCACAAAAACTTTCTGGCCAACTCTGAACTCTGGGGCTGGTAACCAACGTGCATCAGTGGATTGTTGGTAGCATTCTTGAACAGTGGCTATCTCAGCTTTGAGAGTAGTGTGTAATTTGTTGAGGTTGACTGTGAAGTCACCTGTGTGAGCTGATATGATATTGCATTCAGGATAGACTGTAATGCTAGGGTGATAACCCTTGTTGGCAAAGAAGGGCAAAATTCCAGTGGTAGTACTGGGTGCATTGTTGTATGCAAATTCTGCAAGTGGGAGGAGGTTGGACCAGTTGTCCTGCTGATAGTTGCAGTAAATGTGGAGGTACTGCTCTAGCATTTGGTTAGTTTGTTCTATCTGTCCGTTACCTTCAGGATGATAACTGGATGTGAAATGAAGGCACATTTCTAGAGCTGTGCTGAGGGAATGGAAGAAGTGTGAGACAAACTCTGAACCATGATCAGAAGTGACATGAGAAGGAACACTGTGCTTAGAGAATATGTGAATGATGAATAACCATGCCAGTTCTGTGGAAGTGATAGTGTCATGAGTCAGAATGAATACAGCCTGTTTTGAGAGTCAGTTGATGATAACAAGGATGGTGTCAAAGCCAGAGGAGGAAGGGAGTTTCTCGATGAAGTCCATTGAAATTGAATTCCAAGGGCATTCAGGAATAGGGAGTTGCTTGAGGTTACCATATGGCTTATGGCATTGAGACTTGGATCACATGCAGATAATGCAGGATTTACAGAAAGCCTTGACCTGAGATTGGATGTCAGGCCAGGTGTACTCACATCAGATGAGTTTGAGGGTCTTGTTCTGACCAAAATGGCCAGAAAGGACATGATCATGTTTGTATTGTAGAACTCTGAGTCAAAGGTTGTTGATGTCAGGTACGTAAATCCTATCCTTGAGTCAAAGAAAGCCAGTGGAATTGACCAACCAGCAGCCTTCAGGATGAGTGATATGAGTGGATGCAATTGGGTCTTGAGGAAGTGAAGTAAGGATATCTGAATGAAGTTTCTTGAGATCTAATATGGTGGCAGCACACAGGGAAGGAGTGGAAAAATAAGTAGCTCAAACTGAAGCTGATAACTGTTCATGTGAAAATACAGGACAGAAATTATGAGGATTGACCAAAGCATAGCCATTATTTCCCCCTTTAGGGTAGATGTCCCATCATCTAGTGAGAGTGTCAGGCTTGGTTCTGAGATGGCTGGGTCAGAAATGGATGATAAGGTTAAACTGTGATATGAACTCAGACCAACGAGCCTGTCGATGAGTTAGGATCTTTGGAATGCAGAAGTATTCCAAGTTCTTGTGATCAGTAACTACATCAATAGGAAGTGAGGCTCCTTCAAGGTAATGCCACCAGGTGTAGAAAGCCTCGAAGATAGCAAGGAGCTCTTTGTTGTGAGTGTCATAGTTTAACTCAGCTGTGTTGAGGGTGTGGGAGTGGAATGCAATCGGGTGAACTTCATTCTCATCCATGACAATAGAAAGGATGGCAGCAAGTGCATAATCAGAAGCATCAGTCTCAATGATGATTTGGGCATCAGGTATCCAGTGAGTGAGTATAGGAGCAGTGGTGAACACTTCTTTGAGGGAGTTAAAGGCTTGACAACACCATTCATCAAAATTCCACTTAGATGCTTTTTGGGTGAGGTGATAAGCAGGATGACAATATCGGAATAGTTGTAAATGAAGTGTTGATAGAAATTGGTGAAATCAAGAAAAGACTGTATGTCTTTGACTTTCTTCAGTTCAGGCCACTCCTGGATGATTTTGATCTTGTCTTCTGACATTTTGAGACCATCTGGTGAGAGGATATACCCAAGGTATTCAACAGAATCGGAATGGAACTCGCATTTTTCTGCTTTACCATATAGGCCATGCTTGCAGAGCTGCTTGAGGACATCTCAAACATGTTTCTTGTGTGTGTCAAGGTCGTCAGAGTAGATAAGGATGTCATCAAGATAGACTGTGACACAGATGTCAAGGAGATTGGAAAAGATGTTGTTCATGAACTGCTGGAAGGCTGCAGGTGTGTTGGTGAGTCTGAAAGGCATAACCAGCCATTCAAAGGATCCATAGCAGGTCCTGAAAGCCATTTTCCATTTGTCTCCTTCAGTGATCCAAATGAGGTGATAAGCATGTTGAAGGTCTATCTTGGTGTATATGTGGGCTTTGCAAGGGGAGTTGAGTAAGTCAGAGATGAGCAGGAGCAGGTAGCAATCCTTCTTGGTGATTCAATTAAGGCTGCAGAAATCAACACAAAGTTGTAATGGACTGTCTTTCTTCCGAATGAAGAGAATGGGTATGCCATGAGGCAAGGAAGTGGGGTGGATATACCAATAGATAAGTGTTCATCAATGAATTCATGGAGTGACTCAAGCTCGGATGGAGATAATGAATAGATAGTGCCAATGGGAGGTTGAGCACACTCTTCAATATTGATTTTGAGATCATATGGGCAATGTAGTGCAAGGCTATTGGTGCAAGCTTTGCTGAACACATTGGTGAATTCATGATATTTTTTGGGCACTTTAGAAGGGTAAATTGACTCATCAGAAACCCAAGCCAAATTAGTGGAAGTAGAAGGTAAGCTGAGGTTGAGGTGGAAGTTTACTGAACCAGGAAGGCACGAAGCATGAATGTATGCAGCAGCATTGATGATAGAAATGCAAGGAGCTGTTGCAATACCAGGAGTAGACATAGAAGTCCCAGAAGATGGTGAATTCAGAGGAGGAATGTCAACCATCAGGCTAGGAGCAGGTGACAATGTAGGAGCCACTATGGGAGTGGATGCGATGCAGGCAGAAGGGGCAAGATTATCCTGCAAATGTGATCAGAAAGATATACTGCTTGAAACCCAGTCAATCAATGGATTGTAGCAGGTGAGCCAGTTGTGTCCTAGTACCACAGAGCAGGAAGAATCAAGCTGAGTGACATAGAGGTCAATAGTCATAGATTCACCAGTAGAGAAAGTAACAAGAAGATTCACAAGTTCAGTAATGTAACTATTCAATAACCTGTCAAATAGGCAAAGCTCAATAGGAGGTAAGGGTGAAGTTGGAAGAGAGTGAGTGCAGACAAAATTAGAATCCATGAAGCAATGAGTTGAGCTGGAATCGACAAGAGCACAAAATGGTATCTGTTGAATATTATCAGATGAGCCAATGAGAGAAGAAGTGAGGGAAGTGATAAGAGAATTCAGATCAGAAAGGGTGGATGCATTGAGGCAGAGGAGACTCTCTGGTGCACAGATGAGCTCAATGCAACCCCCAGTCTGTGCAGAGTCCTGAGGGTCACCCTCTATTTTTCCAGACTCTTTTCAGAGTCCTTAGGCAAAGCTGCTTTGACTTTGTGGATCTTGGCCCAGTTTTGTTTCCTGTAGCAATTCTTGACCTCGTGGCCTTTGCCACTGCAGAATAGATAGAGATCTTCATCGAGGCATTGTTTCTGCTCCTCGGGTGTCAGTTTGCCATTTTGGCCAAGTTTGCTAGAGAGGTCAAATTTCAGTGTAGGGCATTGGGTACTAGATGTAGATAGAGTGGGGGTGTTGGATTTGGTAGTCAGGGCCTGCAACTGATTATGGTTGCTGTTGTTATTACTGTTACTGTTGTTGCCTCAATTATTGTTGCTGTTGTTGTTGCCAGGTTGAGACTGGCTGCATGACAGATTCAGGTTGGAAGAATTGGAGGTAGAGAGCTTGTTGGGTTGCTTCTGATTCAGAGAATTGGCAGCATCCTTCTCTGCAGCATGGGCATGAACACATTCATGGTCACACTCCCAGTAGCATCCATCATAAACAATGGCCAATTGGTGCATTTCTTCAAAGGTAGTAGGTTTGCCCTGCTCACAAGTGCTGAGAGGGTCTTGGAAGCAGTTTGGAAGTCCCTTGTAGTAATGGTGACAGAGAACCTCATTGTTCCAACCAAGTTGGGAGGCATGTTTCAGGAACTTGACTTTATAAGTGGCAATTTTATCACCCAGTTTCATGTGCAGGGTATCAAGCATCTTGGCTGCTTCTCCCTTTGGGTTATCAATGCCAAAATGCATACAGAGCTCACAGACAAATGCACTCCAATTGTTGAACCAGTCATGGAAGACACCCTGTTCTTCCTGAGTGAGGCTGACCTCAAACCAGTCAAGCATGACACCAGTGAGGTAGGTTATAGTGAAGTCAGCTTTCTGATTGTCATGCTGGAACTGAGTGGGATTGGCTTGGAAATATAGACGGTATTGGATTAGGAAAGTGTTGAGTTTTTTGGGGTCAGAGCTGCTAAAAGTGTCTGGGAGGTGAGCCTTATTGGTGCAAGTCTGGTTGGCTTGTGCAGCCACTTGGTGATCAAGATTGTCAGTGAGCCTACCCAAGGCATCAGCTAGACAATCATTGTTAGGAACCTGTCAGGGAGCTCAGGGATGAGGTGCCCATCAAGGAGGAAGAGGCTTGTCATCAGAAGAGTGGGAAGGGTCTTCAGGATAATTATTGTCAGAGTTACCAGGACCACTGGGAGAGCCATTATAGATGGGTTCATCATCTTCATCATCATTGTCATGACCCATAGATTGATTATCAGCATAGTCTGGACCATCTAAGTCATCTGGTTCCGAGGGGTCAGATGGATCTCCATCAGATGGCAGACTGCCAGGTGGGGTAGGAGTTCTGGGAGGATGGATGTTTCGAAAATGACAAAGAGGTAGTTGAGGAGAGCTAGTAGAATAAGGAGTTTCTAGGAGATTAGGATTAAGATGACATGAATGGCGAGTGCAGATACTGATATGAGGACTATTGTTGGTAAGATGAGATGAGCTTGGGACAAGAGGAGGAGTATGAGAGCATCTCTGCTCTGGTTATGCAACAATGGAGGTCTTGCCCTTGATAGTGCAGGTGTTGACCATGATGACAGAAGTGAGTGTGACAGTAGAATCTGAGTCTGATAATACTGTTAAGTGCACAAACACTATGGATGGGGAGCCAATGTCTAGGACTGGATAGACAGAGGTGGGACAGAGGTAAGGCAGGAGCCAGTCACTCAACATGGGAGTGGGTTGTGGCCTCAACTTATGTGTTGTGCTGACTACTGATGCTTGACCCAGATTTCAGACAAGGGAAAAGAGCAGAGGATGAATAGAGAGTAGAGAGAACACTAGTATATTGCTAAGTTGATTATCAGACTGAGGACTTCAAGTACAAAGTTGTGCTACTTATATACAATGCAAAATATAGGATTGGATAAGGAAAACAAGCAAAGTAGTAAATGGAGAAATAATCAAAGTGGAGTCCACAAATTTTACAAGGCTAGAAGATATAAAATTTACTATTAAACAGTTGTCAGAAAATTTTGACCAGGCAGTATGAATTAATAAAATGGAAGATGTCAGAATAAGTCCAAAGGTGAAAGACCAATAAAAGCTAATGTAACTGATATGCAAAAGCGGATAAGAGTTCATGAAAATAATACCAAGTTTGAACTGTCAGCCATTCTTGAGGATCAGCTTGTGACAATCAACAAAATAAAGATTGAAGGGAGAAGCTTGAGATGTAGCTTGACAATGATTGAAACTTAGTATCAGAGTATCAGCTTGTAAATAAGCTCAAGAAAATACCTAGAATGCAAAAGGATTTAAAGAGATTGAAGAAGAATGAGTTGGAGCTAGTTACAAAATTACAGCTTGCAGCTGGAGGTCTTCCAAAGCCTATAGAAAAAAAGCAGAAACATATGTGATGATTATCTAGATTGGATCACAATTCAAAATTCAAATTGAATAACCTTAGGTTCCATGGATAATGATTTAAGCTCTTTAGTAGCTTCAAAACCAAATGACACATTATTATCTGCCAATGCAATGAAGAAACCTAAATATGAAAATTCAGGCATTCAATTCCAAGTCCAAGTGCTTAATTAGTACAACAACAACAGCATGAATCACAACAGCACTGTCTAGCACTTCAAAACTATCAATCCAGATATAAGGTTCAGCTAACCAACACTCAATAAGTGGGTTAGAAATGAAGCTGAAATTTAGAAGGAGTGGGAAAATGGGAGGTATTTACATTCAGACTCAGAGCACATTGTCCAGGTACAGCAGCTGGATGTGAATGAGATGTTGGAGCTCAGGGTTTCAAAGGCAATGTCAGATGGGATGATTTTGAATAGACAGGCACTACATACAAAGTGGATGCAATTTGCTAACTTGGCTGAAATATTAGAGGATGAAAGGCTATGGCCTGAGTCAAGGGTAGTTAACTTCTTTCAAGGCTTGTAATGGACTTCAGGACTTAAAATGACATGGCAAGGCAGGATCAGTAGATCTAAAGGTAGTTAAGGTGGAATATACTCACTTCCAGTCCCTTCTTCAGGAGGGTTCATGAGCTAAAGGACATTTACATTATGGACAAGACTAGTCTCTTATATGTGTGAGTATTGAATATAATCAGATTAGAAGCATGCACAAATCATAGAGAACTTTCTTCATTATGTGGCCTGATCATGGATTATCTGACAAGTATGTCCCTGGAGTCAAAGGAAGAAAAGTCTGACTTACATTTGCAATCACAATGAATGTAGATGGCAGTAACAAGCTTCTACCATTGATTATAGGTAAATTCAGCAAGCCATGCCCCTTCTGAAACAAGACTGGAGAGTAACTTGGATTTAATTATTAGTTCAATGCCAAAGTGTGGATGGCCTGGGTTATTTACCAGGAGTGGCTTTTACACTGGAATAATGTGTTTCATGCTCAAGAATACCACATTGTCCTTCTATAGGACAATTTCTCTGGTCACATTGTTCTCCCTAGCCTCACCAATATCTAGATCATTAATTTTGCACAAAATCTCACATTGCACATCTAGCCACTTAATCAAGGCATTATTCAAAGTTTCAAAGCTCATTACCAAACAGATTTCATTGCATGAGCCATTGCCCATTATAATACTGATTACACTCCATGTGATATCTATTCTATCAATATACTTCAAGCTATTCAGCTTGGCTGCTCCACCTGGGAAGATGTTGATGTGACTACTATCTGGAAATATTGGAAGAAAACAAGTATTCTCCCAGCTTGTAACCCTGGGCCCTCCACCAACTTGATAATTCCCATTTCTACACTCCTTAACCCCTAGAAAACCTATGGTCATACCACTACTGATGATCCCATTGCATGTGTTGAGAGAGAATTGAAGTTGGCCCTTGATAAACTTCAGGTTTGGGGAGTCTTGCAGGCAAGTAATCAAATGAGCCTTGATATGTTGCTCAATCTGTTATAGTGATGCCAGCCTGGTCCTAAGCTGGTGTAATAGGTATCAGATTGATCCTATCAAAGGGGACTCCTTCTCAGTCAGATAGCTGGTAGCCCAATTTTGGTCATTGGTGGGTACCAGTTGTGACTAATAAAGTAGTACCATTTTCCTAAGGTGTTTGGGTACTGAAGGGAAGGTGGGATAGGTGAGTGCGGATGTGTTTGCGAGCATAACAGCGTCCGTCTGTCATTGGTTCTGACCCAAGTAGATAGTTTGATTATTGATTGTTTCTAATGAGATTTTAATTGAAATGATAACTCAGCGCTAGTGCGACGATATGAGATGTTGCTGAGGAGTGAAACGATGATGAGGGCGGCCGGTTTGAGTGAGAATGACGTTTAAGAAGCTCAAGCTTTAGAGCTAAACTGAATCAGAGAGATGGGGGTCAATTTCACTAAAGAAAAGGGAAATACATCCTAGTACTTAAAGCTACGGTTCTACGAGTATCTACAATGCTGTAGCTGACTATAGGGAGCAGGAAGGAGCAGTTTACGAGACGATTTGTCGAGATTTTGTAAGGGAAAGGGAATTCTAAGGAATATTAGTGGTGGAGAAGTAGGTAGAGAGAAGGGTCCATGTGGCCATTTAGACCTACACTATTACATTAGGCGATGAGACGAAATGATAGCGGTTGAGCCGGAGCACGAATGACGATTTTATTAGAATTTTAGAAGGAGAAAGAGAGGAGGAATGGAAAAGGGAATATAAAACAAACATTAAATGTTCGGACTTTTGTCAGTTGGATGACAAGCCCTAACTCAGTTGCGCTGAGGCGTTGGTGCCGAGTGCGAAATATGCGTAGCGAGTATTAAAAGGAAAGTGTAGAATGGAGAGAGGAAAGGGCCATGTGGAATTGAAAGAGAGAAGGGGAAAGTTGAGGGGGATAGTGGCTGTAAGCGGCAGCTACTGAGTGTTGAATCTGCAGGGTTGTCTTGATATAGTTGCCGGCTATGTTTGACAATCGGTTTGTTGCCAGGGTAGTGGGATATCAGTTAGTAGATGAGGAGTTGTTGAAGAGGGAGAGGACTTAATCAGTAGTAGAGAGAGGATGTGTGATGGCAGTGATATGACGTCACACAACGTCCGATCTCTACAGTACCATCATTACATTAGCACAGTACTACTACTAGTAATTAAATATTAATTTGATATCTCAGCCTAAACCCCTCTACTGTCTAATAATGTGAGAACCTGTCTGAGATCAAAGAGCAAAGCTTAAAGTAGTCAATATCACAGTTCTTGGGGCTGCAGATGGCCTTGCAGAAAGAGATAAGCTGAAAAGCAATATTTAAGTTATATATATATTTTACAAATAGAGCTAGTAATTCTGGTTCCCTAAAGCCAGAATTGTCAGTGAGAGTTGTTAATTCTGGCTCCAGAAAACCAGAATTTTCGGGGAGGGGTAGTAATTCTGGTTGTCTGAAACCAGAATTGTTGGTGAGAGCTGTTAATTCTGGTTCTGGAAATCCAGAATTGTTGGTGAGGATAGTAATTGTGGTTCTAGGAAACCAGAATTTTCAGTGAGGGGTAGTAATTCTGGTTCTGGAAATCCAGAATTCTCAGTAAGGGTAGTAATTCTGGTTCTAGGAAACCAGAATTTTCAGTGAGAGATAGTAATTCTGGTTTCCTAGAACCAGAATTTACATCTAAGCTAAGAGGATCTAGATACAGACTAAATTTCAATCAGCACTGAATAGGAGGTGCCTGATCTGTAATGTAAAGATTGCATCACTCCCTGATCTGAATGATGGCCATATGAGATCTATAGTAGTGTCTATGTTGGTGGTAGATAACAGTTGTGCTTTTGGCTGTTGGTTGATCACTAAACTGCCACTATTAGAAGATGTAATTGTATCTACTGAATAATGAAACATAATGATCAAAGGTTGAGCTTCAAGGTGTATTTTAGAGTTGATGTTCACAATATTACTATGTTAGAATACAACCTTCTTCAGAGTGGCTTTGCCTCTTTATCAATTTGTATATAGATTACTTGTGCATGGGTATATATTGAGAATATGTCCACTGGCATATTCACACCTTTGATCAGTTATTAATTTGTGAATATTTTGTGAAGGGACTGTACAGTAGCTCGAAAAAATGTGAATGATGCTAAAAGGACAAAGTGTATTTTTCAGGTGTAATATCACAAGGTTAGTGCTGAATCTTGACTCCTAAATTGCTCAGTCCATGTATTGAAATTTGTCTCCATCACAGGTTCACTTACCACAGTTTGGGCTTGTAATACAGGGATGTCTTGTGAAGTTGGAATTTGCTATTACCATAATGGTATATGAATGATCCTGAGACCACCAAGATGACTGGAGATGCAAGACAGTCATGGAGGTCCTAAATGTGAGAAATATATCATATGAAAGGTGTAATCGAAGCGGTTTCAGTGCGTCTAGTATCATACTGCTTAGGGGAGGACAGAAATAGTAATTAAATGCATAAGACAGGGTAGTAAAAGACAGTATATACAGGTTTATGGGATGGAGAGAGCCTTTTGAGCAATTTAAGCAAGCTAGCCCGAAATATCTACTTAATTGGAGCTCAAGGACGGTACTTTGAATCCAATTGGTTCATAATTCATCATGTAGTCAAACAAAATGCATTTTGTAGGAATGCCAAAGTAAAATAGAATTGACCGATGTACTAATGGTGCAGTAAAAGTATAAATGAGTTCATTTAATCGGGTTCTTCTGTATCTTCGAACAGAAACTTTTTCCAAGTCAATAGCTATGCTGAATCTTGAGATATTGTCCTATCAAGTAAAATAAGAGAAAATGATATACCCTGTTGAGCATAATTGTTATTAATGGACCCACAGCCTTCCTCTCATTCTGGTTTCCTAGAACCAGATTTGTGCAGTCTTCCCTTCAATTCTGGTTTTCTGGGACCAGATTCTGTCAATCCACTACCAAATTCTGGTTCTCAGAAACCAAAATCTATCACTAGTACTAGTAAGTAGTAATTAAGTACAATGTATGCCATTTGATAGTAATTAATGACCCCCTAGAATAGGAGATCCAGACCTCATCAATTAGCAAATTGATGTTGATGGCTGCCTCTTCTCAGTAAGTAACAAAGTTGTTTACTAAGTCAGACTTATAATATGGTGATTGTTATGTATATTGATTATATCTAGCATTTGTTTCCTTTACAATACAAAGTTGATATTAGCTTTATTAAAGTAATATCACAATTATATTTCTCTTTATTTGTCTTTGTATTTTCTTAGTTTGATCAGACTTGTTTACTTTGTCTCACATAAGTGATTATTCCAGAACATTACAAAGTCACATGCTCAGTGGATAATAGAATACACACTTGGTCATATATTAAACTGTGGGAACAAATTGTCTAGAGCTACATGAGAGACTTGAGATCAGATTGATTGAGTTATAAATCATATACAACAATAGTATAGTATAATGGAATAAGTACTACTGTACTATATTACTTTTGAATAATCTTGTAGCATGGAAGTATGAGATTGAGTATACAATAATACAAATACTGCTTGCCAGTAGCAGAGTTCTATAGTATTGTTGAGTGAATAGTACTGTATTACTATTCCTTGTACCCTATAGAATGGTACCATGGTACTGTTCCTCATACAGTATGGGATATTACCATAGTACTGTTACTTATACCATATGGAATAGTACCATGATACTGTCCTCACTACTCTATGTAATAGTATTCTGGTACTGTTTTTCCTCCTATCCAAAAGGCAGTAGTATGGATAAACTGCATTTCTTGTCATGAATATACACAAATAAGAGTGGAAGTATGTGGTGTACATAGCAGACTTGAGTCACATGAACAATCTAGACTAAATATAGTATTCTACAGCCTCTGTACTTGTAATCAGTTCCAAATAGACAGAAATACAGCTGTATATAACACTGCACAATCCTGTGCCATATACCATACAGACTTTCTGATTTTAGCAAGGCCACCATTTCCACATTCTGCTGCACTTGGGTTAATCCTACCCAAGATAGGCTGGGCTTGTGCATATGTCTTTAGAAAAGTAGCAGGTGAGCAGTGAGAATGACCCAATGAATGGAAATCATCAATCAGAAACATAGTGTCTGCAAAAAAGTCTGGCTCTCTTGTCCTACAATAAGGAGCTAGCTGGCATGCAAAATCATAAATAACATATTTTGGAGCTTTTGGCCACCTTGTGACCATTGCAGAAAATACATCATTCCTTCCTTCACTTTCAGAAATGCAATGAAACCCATAGCAAATGCTATGTGTATACCAAGCACACATGATTCCTCCTGTCAGTTTGTTTTCTCCATACTCACTGTAGTATTTATTGCAAATACCATCCCTTTCTCTGGGTTCCTTTGCAATATCATGCCGCAAGCCAGGGTACTGGGGCTGGTGGCATATTTGAGGCATGCTATATCTACAGCCACTCTAATACTAGTTAGTACAAGTTAGATAACTAATATAACAATCATACCTTTTTCCATCCTCCATCAACAACTCCAATTGAGAAATCAATGGCAGGTGCTGAATAAGTAATAGATGTGGTCAAAACATCTTCTACCCTTTGATGTATCCATGCCAAGGCACAAAGAAGTCCTGGAGAAAACTTCTGACTTGTCTTCCATTCATATAATGAAAGCCAGTAGAGAATTGGAATACAAGACAGCCAGTTAAGGGTTTCTTGACTAGGGCTTTCCAAAAACATCTTCAAAGTGTGAAGTGAAGGCCTATTGATTAACTGTAGGCATAATTCATTTGCTGAGATCTAACTCCTATTAGTAGAAACCCAAGTGCTATTTAATTCACTTACTTAGAAAAAAAAATGTCTGACTTCAGCTGGAGGTTCCTTTTTCAGGAGAAAACAAGAGGAATTATAATGTTCATGGAACAGTCATATAAACCACTGCAATTGGCTTGAATAGACTGTAATATTCTTCCCATTTTTTGATCTTTTTCGAGAGTTAATTCAAGAATTTGAATTCTCTTTTCTTTCTATTAAAAACATAAGATAAATTGATTATCTGTGTTCAAGCACATACCTCTTTGTCTGATACTACCTCACTTCCCTTGGACTTCCATCCAAATAGCTTTTCATTACACAAATGAGAAAGCTCTTCTCTCAGCTCTGAATCTTGGATAAAGCTTTGATTCTTGGGATAGCCTCCTTGATGTACTATTGAGTTATGCCATAGTGCTGGGTAGTTGGTGAATAAATGGTATCCAGAACATGCTTCTTGTTGAAAGCAAGTGTGATTCCATCCCAGATTACAGTTTCTGGTGTTGGACCACACTGAGGGCAAACCATATCATTTTCCAGCTCTAAAAGATTGGCATATCCAAACCAGACAGTCCGGAAAACAGATTTATCCACAAAGGAGGGAGGAAGATGTGACCATCTTCTATAACACCTAGTAACAACCTTGATCCATGCAGAGAAAGGTGTTTCAGAAGAGGTATAAGAGGAGGTGTAGTCATCAAGCAGGTCATGGGAGAATAGCATTGTGTTGTTATAGTTGAATAATCCCAATTCTCTGCAATCTGGCCCAATAGCTCTGCCAGAGTATCTTGTAGTATTGCAGGAAAAGCACCTTTGTAGCTGAATTTTTGCAGAAAGAGGTCGAAGAAGGGTGTATACTGTACATAGTTTCTCAAATACTTCACCATTAGGTGAGGAGAGACTACCACAGGTACAACAGGAAGTAGGAGAGAGTGGGAGGAGAGAAGGGACTGTTTCAACTGCTGGTGCTTCTGGATAGAGAATTTGATCACTGGAAATTCTTGTCCAGTGAGGTGGTATAATAGGAAGATATGAAATTGAGAGATGACGTTGAGAGGTAGTGCTCTGGATTTGGGAAGATGTAACTGTTCATACAGGTTAGTGATATCTAGTTCTAAAGTCAGAAAACATCATACCTGGAACATGAATTTCTGTTAATTCTATTAACTCTTGATTTTCTTCATAGTTTCTGCCAACAGCATTTTGAAGGTATTTTTGACACTGCTCAATATGACCACAAGTAGAACCCCCATCCCTTGAGCATCTCCAGTCACCTATTCCAGAATCTGGACCTGTATAGGTCACAACTACTCTGTATTTTGCTTGCATTGGCATATTTGAGAGCCCAACAGAGAAATGGTTGACCCATCCTCCCTCTACTATATCTCTCCAAAACACAATAACTGGTTGTGCAGTATCTATGCTGGTATTAGACAATTGGTACCATATATCCTAAGATAAAAATATACCAAAAGTCTCAATAGCTTGTGTAATATCTTCATTTTGAAGATATTGCTGATGTACACATTTTTCATGGTTTTTAAAATCTGAGCAATTGCAGACAGGAATGGGTGTCTCTTGACCATGATCAATTTGAATATGGTACCAATATTTCTAGAGGTGTTAAACATTATTATTCACAGCCAACTATAATTTATTAGGAGTAAAACATACTGTTCATCTTCCTACTTTATTATCCCATCCAGTGGCAACATAAAGGTCTTCAGATAGCTGAAGAAATGGTATGGTTTGAGTTGTTACTCCTTCAGCAAACTGCTGGTAGTAGTCTGGAGAAGAGAGAACAGCTGTATTCTCTACTTCAACAGGAATATTATCCATAACAGAATTAGGAATATCCAGCATTCCACTATCTCCACCAGAGAAGGTAGCATCCTGTTGAACAAGAGTAGTAAGCTCTTCTGAAGATGGTGGAGATTGATTGTTGTTGGTTCTTTTTCTTGTAGGGTGAATCTGAGATAAAGAAGACCCTATAGTATTTAATGAAGTCTGAATCCTCTGCTTTTTTTGTGGAGAGATTATCCTTCCATCAGATGCTGCTAGAGAAAGTAATGCAGGGTTGGTGTGTTGACTAAGTAAAGGAACAGGCTGCACAGAAATCCAGGTATTTGGAGGAGGTGTTTGCTGTATAGGTACATATCGAGGCATGGTGGGATATAGAGAAAGATTAAAATAGATAGATAAGGCTAGTCATTGTCATGTGATAGGAATGATCTAGTACAACTGTACTGTTCTATGTTATAATAGTACTGCATTACTATCTCAGTATAGTAATAAACAGTACTATAGTACTATCAAAGCATCTTTAGAACTGTGTCAAGATTTGCGAAATACTGGTGCTTACTAAGTGCACAAAAGTTATGGAGAGATTGGTCATTGGCTTCAGCATATGTGCTGCACCCTTCCAATATCACATTGACTGATTTGGTCTATGAGGAAGATGACAGGCAGTGTGAATTGGAATTCAACACTGAAGGAATAATAGACAGAGAATTCAGAGTGGAATCTTAGTCAATATTCAGAATGGGTAATACATGAGCTAGTAGTGACATATTTAAGATAACACGAAATTAGACAAATAACATGTAAATATCATGAAACTCACAATATGATGATAAACAAATAAACAGATAAACGAAAAGTAAATAGACAATGACAAATGCAACATGACAGAGAATGACAAACATAAATGGAATGGCAGAAACAAATATGAGCGCAAATGAAAGGAGGATAGAATGATGAGCAGAGACAGGCTGTGAAATATTTATAGAAATGATAGATAATGAAAAATCACAGGAATTGGAAATTGAAAAAATAGTCAGAGATCAAATCAGAGAGGTTGCAATCACAGATCATGACAAACTGTTCTATTATACTATTTAAACAAAAAGTACATTTCTACTATTTCTCAGGTCATTGAAAAGAATCACAGCACTCAACCTTATTTCTCAAAAAGGAAGTTTTTATGTTGTACTCAATTTTTTTTCTTTCTCTCTTTAGCTTCACAAACTCAACTATAACCAACTCCACAAGACATAAGGGAAAACTTGCTAATAGCCACTCTCAGAAGTCTCAGAAGCAAAGACATTGCTGTATATGCCCTGGTAATAGGCTTAAGGCAGAGTTTGGATACTTTAATGGTGGTAGAAGAGCAAAATTGTCCCAGCCATGCACATCAAGCTCCCTAGTATGTGCTTTAGAGATTATAATTGTATGAATGTCATTAATAATATATTTATAGAATGATAATCCAGATGATCCATTGATAACAATGAATTCATCTCAAGGCATACTTTCCTCTCATGGTCAAGCTGAAATAAGGAATACACCTGTTTTTGAGTGAGAAATAAACCAAGCCTCTATTGGCCTTCTGCCCACCTCGCTTTAGTCCAGATATCCCTATAGATCCTATCTTATTACAAGAAAGTAATATTCAGACTCCAACAAGGCTGAATAGTAAGGGAAATGAAAATGTAGGTTGTGAAATTTCCACTTTGAGTTTCAGAATTTATCTTATACTATATAGATATCTATTGGTGGAGAGTTAATGTCACCTAATAGCTCTACCACACCTTTATCCATGCAACATTCAACCAACACTCCTACTTCCTCTGTATTCTTAGGAAGCAGAAAATGACTTACTACTAAGGAAAAGTCAGAGATCTATGGAGATGTTCAAGGGGCTCAAATTGGTAGTGCTCCCTATAGTATGTGACTTTCCTCTTGATTTTTGTTGTAAAGACTGAGGCTTTATAGTTATTAATAGAGATACAGCTCTGAGACAACCAATCACAGAGTCAGGTACTGCAAATACAAGATTTAATCATCAAATGCCTCTTCTACTTTCAAGAGTAAGTTTACTCTGGATATGTAACCAATATAACTCAAAATTGTTTATTCAGGCTGAGCAGCTAGCTCTAGAAACTGATACTTATATGCTTGTTCTTGCACAGCAGGCTTCAGGATCATCAGCAGCCATGAGCTTTGCATCTGCAAGACTTTGGAGAGAGGCACCTACAGATACATCAGATTTAATCTCTCAGTTTCAAACACTTATGACTAATTTAGTCCTAGCAAAACATGCACATGCACTTGAGCTAGCAAAGAAAATACAAGGGGAAAGGGACAAAAAGGAAAAAGCTGAGAAGGAAGCAAATGAAGCAAGATAAATAGCTGAGGATGTTCAGGCTCAGTTGGCAGAGAGGAAAATAAGAGAAGAATTAGATTAATTACAAAGAGAGAGAAATCAAAATAACTAGATTATTTCTTTATCTAGTCTATAACTGAGGCCTTTTTAATATAAACTTGCCTCCTTCTACTTCATTCCCTTTTTGATCTTGATAATGTCCAATCCACTGTCCAATAATGTTAACAATAGGACCTTTTGACTTGTTAGAACTATTGGTAACAATGTAGGAATTAGGAATTGGTGAAAACTCCTTGGTATGACCACAATCAGGATTTTTGCAAGTCAAAACAATTTGATCTAGAGTTAATGAGAAATTGAATAACATAAGAAATTGGTAAACATACTGTCTGAGTCAGCTATATTATTCTTCTCCTCATTATCCCTTGGACACTTATAAGGCCTTTCTAGTGGAGTAGTCACTACCTTCCAAGGAAAAAGTATATGACACTTGGGGCAAGATGGATGAAGAACTTGGCCATTTGGTTGGAGAAATCTATGGGACCACCTGAGGATAAATGGATACTTCTTGCCTTTTTGGATCAAGATAAGTCCTTCAGTTCCTGCTCTAAGTTTTAGATGAAGAGCAAGAATGTTAGTCCAAACAGCAGGCTTGTGATGGACAAACAACTCTTGGGTAAGCTCAAGCATGAATGAGTGGCAGCAGAAGGGATGGAAGTCCTCTTTGATAAAGCCTAATGTAAGCCAAAATATACTCCAGAGATGTCAGTAAACCTTCAAAGAATAGTAGTTGTACATACTTTTTGACAAACTTGAAAAATTGGTTCTGAGTTTCATGGACTTTAAAAGGTCCACCACAAACAATAATAAAGAAGCTAGCCATAGGATCTTTTAATATCTCCTTTTGGACAGAAGCAGGAAAAGCAGCTTTAAGAAACTAGTATAAAATCATGAATAGTTGAATGGATTAAATTATAGAAACCAACATACTTTTATAGGATCCTCAGATCTTGGAGATGGATCTGGGTCTACCCAGAAACCTCCATCATCTGGAGTTGAATGAGTACACAAAAAGCAAATAAAGTGGTTGTATCTGTTCAAAGATTAAAACTATATCTATGTAAAACTCTATAAACTCACAGCTGTAATTTCTTTGGGAGAGCTTTAACCTCCTTCCAGAACTGAATACCACCATCTGTCCAGTCAAACTCTATTTCAACAATAGAGAGACCAAGTGAGGGATCATCAGGGGGAAAATAGCCTTTAAGATGACCAAATACCAATCTAGCAGTACAGGAATCCCTATCAAACCCCTTTAGTCTAAAGACCAAAATACATGTGGATTTAGTCCTCATACAGGGATTATCTCCTTGGTGAGATAGAGAAGAAGTGACTTCAAAGGTCTGGGATAGAAATGAAAATGGCTAAAGCATTCTTAATAGGAATATATGCAGTGTATGATCAACTGAGTACATACTTTATATGGCTTTTTCACAGTTTCCTCTGGGTGTAACCAGCAGTTTGGACAAGTGAACTCTCCAAGAGAAGAGGTAGTTTATGGTACACCAGTAAGGCACTTGTCTTTGCAGATAGCCTGACCACAGCTACAGAGGAATAATGTCCTCCCATTAAGACAGGCTGTACAGAACTAAATAAAGATTATGCTATAAATACAAAGAAGTACTCTAGGAAGTTAATTCAGCTTACAGAATTGTCAGTCATATTCCATATTGTTATTTGCAGTAAAAGCCTGTTGTAGCATGGTTGAAACACTTGTAGCCAGTAGAATATCCTCTGATGAAGCATGAGGTATGATAGAAGATAGAGAAGTAGAGCTTGCAGCTCTGGATGGCTTTGAATGTAGTGGCATTGAGGTTGGAAGGAAAAATAAAAAAAGATAACAGATAAGACAAGATCAGATCACATGATCATACACATGATCTTGATTGTCACACTTAGGTTAGAGTTAGAACCTCTCTTGGACAAAAAAACAGGACCCCTCAAGGGCATAATGATCAAATTACAAGTCAAAAAGCAATACAAAGCAGACTAAGGATCAAAATATACAAAATAGCAAAATACATGATGACCTCTATCTACAAAGACTTAACATGAATGGCAGTAGGGATCCAACTACTGACACACATGCTAAGTTAAGAAAGAAGTGAAGTAAAATAAAAACCTAGCTATAGTACTCTAACATAGGTATGGCCCTATAGACAAACAATGTGAGAATAGTTAGTGTTTGTATGGTCAGTCAATAATATGTTACTCATCTTGACATTATAAACAGTGCAAAGATAGTGAGAGGGTTCAAGAGTGGGTTGGGATAGAATAGAATAGTAAAGTCAGCTACAAAAGTTTACAGTGTCAGAGAACATACCTGCTTAATGTCGAAAATCCCCTGGCACTGAGTTTATGACATCTGACAGGATGTCCATAAGTTGTTGAACAAGGAGTGAAGGACTATGCATGATGTAGAATACCATGCAATAGTGTATCCTGCTCAAAACATTGATCCACCCTCAATGAAACAAGTCAGTACAGACACTCATGATGAGGGGAATTGGATGTACCACATGACTGCAGAGTGGAAATTAATGCATGGCAAGTACTAGCAGTGCTCCATGCAATGTGTCCAGCTCTGAATAGTTGATACTCAGAGTAGTGGTTAGGAAAGTTGAAAGTGGCAGGGTAAACACTGCATGTGCACCTTTGAGTCCCACATGCCAATATGTCCTACATGAATATCAACATTGAATTAGCATATACTCATCATGAAAGGGGCTCAATGTACCATAGTAAAGGTGAGAGTGAGGGAAAGACACAATTTGCAAAGCAGGACTTGAGGTGTACCCAACACAAAATCTGCCAAATCCCAAGGAGCCACTGAAGCCAGCCTATCATCTCCGAACTGGCAGCAATCAGGTAGTGGGCTGCCAGTGGCACTGTTCTTGATAGATGCCTAGTAGCCTCAAGGACTATGCAACTGACAAGTCACCCAAACCCATGAATCAAAAAGGGGGCGACAGTGACACCAACTCAAGGGAGGTCATCTGTGAGCCTCATGGACTCTGCTACTGACACAGGACCTCCACAGCATGCTTCAGGAGCAATGACACCACAGCAAGCTTGGGGGATGCCAGTGGGTGAAGGGAACACTGTATCCCTCTTGCCTGGAGCCAAATCTTCTGTTACCATGATCCAGCTCATCACAAACCTCGGGCACTAGGTGTTGTTCTGAGCAGATGTTGGCATTGGTTAATCCAGCAGAGGGGGGAGTGTTGAAGGGAAAAAAGGGCAGGATGAGATGGTGTTCGAGTTTTTGAGGAATTGCTGGGCCAATTGGATGGTAGTGGGGCTGAGTCAGATGTTCTGATAGGACACCTGAATGTCCATGTGCTCCCATCAGTCAATAGCCCATATGGGTGAAGACCAAGCAGTTAATTCTCCATGATAATCCACGAGCTGCATTGTTTCTGTAGGGATAGGGAAGTGGTCACTAATGTCTGGATCATTTTTGATAACCTATATGCAGGAAAACAGCTTTGAGTATATGAAGGAGCTAAAGAAAAGGACAACCCATGCCATTGCTATGATTCGTGAATGCTCTCCTCTCATCTTCATTGATCATATGGCTAACATTGGCATTTGAACCCTGAATGCACACTTACAGTAGGAACTTGGTCAGAATGACAGAAGCACATAACATGATCTAAAAGGCAAGCTCTATTGCCACTTGCTCAACACTCTTTGCCTCATCTCACTCTACAGTCCGATGGTCCTCACCCTTCTCTCTAAGCAACAGCAATGGATGAGGCTGCATGTGAGTGATAGCTTGATTGCCTTGTCAAGTTTCTCCACCCACCCACACCTAGCAAACCACAGAGCATGCTCAACATATACACTGCTCAGTCTTATGTAGAGACAGATTCATGACATTGTTAGGAGGGCATCCTATTGCTCTGGCGACAAGTGAGTATGCTATACCCAACCACCAACCCCCTCTGACAACTTCTAGTCTCATGCACTCCATCCCTGCTAAACAGGATGCAAATGCAATGCACAGGAATGAACATACAAGTGCCTACCACACTTAACACCCAAAGCCAACCATTATTACTCATGGCTGGTTCCCCTTCTGAAATCCTTGTAGATCCCCCAAACCACAGCAGCCACTTGGCCAAGCAGCAATGGCCTGGCTGGTCATGGAACCCCCAGCCAATTCCAAGATCCTCTCCCACTGCACTCCCTTGGTCACATTTTCAACTCAGATCCACCCTCTCCCACCATCACATCGGCCCCTACCTTTGAAACCTCTTCCACTGACCAAAAGTCACTATTATGCATGAACAATGTTTCACTGGCCAGGTGGAAATGTCCTGGGCATTTGGCACTGTGGTTTTCGACAATATCAATGTGCACAGGTCCAATATCTCCAGTGGCCCTGTGCTACTCAGGGATATCCATTGTCTTACTGGAAGGTCCATGTGCAGTTACTTGATGACACACAAATGCAACCTGATTGTCAGTTTATTGTCATCTTCAGGCCACTGTCTAGGCATTCATTTGGACACTGTTCTCAGTATCCTCATTCTCAAGGGTCTTAGTGCCAACCCCATCATGCAGGAGTGCAAGTGAGTGGCCAATTATCTTCATGGGGGAGGGTGTGTTTGAGAAGCTGAAAGGGGCTGACTGACCAGGGTGGTCCAACTGTGGATTTGATTTGTGAAGCCCATAATCCATACATGATCATATTTTATTTGCTGAATATTCAGCATCCTCCATTCTGAGATATTTATCATAGGTGAAGTTTACATGCATCAAGAGTTCAGTGAAACCATTCCTGCCATTCCCCCCACCACTGCCACCATGTCCAGCACAGTGGAAGCCAGTGTGTCATTTTTTCTCTTACCTGAATCAATGACTGAGTTTTTACAGAGATCATCTCCCTCAAGGAGAAAATCAGGCTAACTCAAGATGAGATTGCAAAGGCTGAAAAGGACAAATCTGAGCTTGCTTCTCAAGCTCAGTCCAAAGAGAAGCCAGTCCCCAAAAGTAAGTCAAAATACAGAACCCACAGTTTACAACTCTTATTCTATTAGAGCAATTAATGGCAGTGCGCAACACTGTTTCAGCTGCAAAACTGCGGTTGAAAAGAGCAGAAGTTAAACTTGGGTTGATTATGGGTTCAGACACAGTAAGTCATTGTGCATATTTACTTTATCTGCATTCCTGACCCACATTGGTAAGGTATCTGAACAAGTCAGTGTAAAAATTGTGGAGAATCCCCCATTGGTGTGTACCTACATCCCAAAGTTTCGATTATATTCACTAATACTTGTGAGATAGGATCATGAAGCTCTTGCTACCCTATGATCCACACCTGAAAGTCACAATAAATTGGTGCCAGCACCTGTAGACTTATTTGCAGCTTCTGTGCAAATTGTTGCCACAGGCTCTCCACCAGACACCATGCCCACCACCTGTGATCACCCCCAAGAAGGCTCATGGCAGCCTGTCTCACCATCACCACTGCCACCTCCCTCACCCAGCCCTCCAGTGGTCACAAGCACCACTTCCACCAGCCCTGACCATCCTACAACCACAGTGAGTATTCCTACCCACGGTAAACTTATACATGTGCTAATAATTTGGACTAGAAAATCAGAAGACTGACACACCTGTGGGAAGTGGCCTGGATATTGACATCCATAAAAACAGGGAGATGAGCCTGGTTACCACTGATGACAGTAAGTTATAAGGCTGTTACCACCCATGAATAACTAAGCCATATTATCTCCATAGAGGCTGAACTTCAACAGCAGCTGAAGATCCAAAGGCCCACCATCAAGACACAGCCTCAGCTAAGTGAGTTTTGAGGACCATCCTATGATACACAATACTCACTACATTTCCAGGTACTAAATATGTTGAAATCAGCTCTGGTGAGGAACTCAAAGAGATGGTGCATGAGGGGTGTGAACAGAGCAAAGGTGAGTTGTAATATGAGTAATAAGCCTTGAACTCACATCAGAACTTTAGCACAGGAAAAGAAATGCCAAAAGGAGTCAGACAATGAAGACAAGACAACAAAGAAGAAGCAGAAGAAGTCAAAGGGAAAGGCAAAAGAAGCAAATAACAATGAAGAAGAAAGTTGTAGTTCAGTTGAGCAGGACATGATGGCAGGTACATGGCACACTGACCCACCCACCACCATCCATCTTAACTCTTACCTGTGATCACCAGGCTCTTTGCACAGAGTGTCAGCCAACAAAATCTTGACAGCACAGAGAGTAGCTGAAAAACAGGCAAAGAAGCTCACCCATTGGGCTAATGAAGGTGTGATAATGACCTGATCCACCAATGTTTATAATACCATTTTTTGAAGATCACCCTAAGCTCACACAAGAGTGGCTTGATGCTGCTGCTGCCAACAAGGACCTCCCTCAGATCTCCAACACCACATGAGAACTCATCTGAGAGGATCCTGACTATCTTGTCCAGGTCACAACTGCCAACTACCAGCTTATGCTCGAGTTCCTGATGAATAATCAAAACAATTATATCTGCCTCTACCATATCTCCAAGGACCATAAAACAAAGGAAATTAACAACCTCAGCGGCCCTATCAAGATCTGGGGTGTCCCATTTTCCTGAAACCAAAATGCCAGACAGTCAAATGGAGTATTACAACGACCTGAACACCTCCACTGTGGCTGCCATGAAAGAGTTGCTCTTGCAGGGTACCTCATGTAGAAGATGTGGAAGGTTAAGGCACTCATCAATGGAACATGGGTTACAGAGGGGATGAAGTTAGAACCCTTCCACCCTTGCCACATTCTCTTCATTCTTCAGTTTCTGAGGCACACCTTTGGCTACACATTGGAGGACATGTTCACCAGGAGCACAGACCCTGATGACAATGACTCTCATGAGGCAAAGGTTATAGCAAAGGTTGCCAACTTTTGTGCATATAGGTACCATGAGTTAACTGGCAAGAAGCTGGAGTTGGACAGGAACCATGAAACTCCAGATGAGGCAGGGGGAAGGGAATGGTATTGAGTGTCGACTTTCTGTTCAGTTAGTAGCCAAAATAATATTGGTAGAGCATATTGTGGTATATCCTGCACAATTAGTACAAATGACAAGGCACATGCCTTTGATACAGATAGTATTATGGTACTTCTCACACTGTTGATGTGAATAGTATCATGATACTATTTACACTACTGATGTGAATGGTATCACAATACTATCTACACTACTGACGTGAATGGTACTATAGCACCATTTGCACTTTTAATACAATTAGTATCATAGTACTATTTACACCACCAACATGGATAGTACCATGTTACTATTCACACAATCAATGCAATTAGTACCACAGAACCATTCTCACTTTTGATGTGAATAGTACTGTGGGTACAGTTTGAACCTTCCACATGTGAGTACTGTGAAATCATTTGTATCATTGAATGAATGGTATTGCAGTACTATTCAAGATCATACTATGGTACTATTGAACCCTGTATTAGTACAGTACCCCCCACCCTTTCTCTTGTTTATTGAATAGTACATGGGTACCTTACTAGTGAAATAGTTTCACAAACCTATTTCCCTAAGCCATAATTGTACATCTGAACTGTTCAAGCCCATTTGTCACTCTACATAGTGTGACCTTAATACAACCAAGCATATGGTCCATTTTCACATGAGCATATTGGTTTCAAACAGTTTCCAATGGTCTCTTAGCCTCTTCGTCTTGTTATAACTCATTATAACTTATTTGGATTTGTTTGTGTTTTGATAACATGTGATTGTTAAATACAGCTATGCTATTTGGACTTATCCTGTGATCTAGTAAGATGATCAAAGAAGAACTTCTAAAGCTTCTTTGACAGATCACATCTTATATAGTCTAATTAGAGTTAAGGAACCTGTACACTTCTCTTCTTTCATTAGAAGCTCTTAGCCCTAGTTATACTCAGATACAGACTTGTATTGTATCCAGTCATTGAGTACAACTTGAGATGACTTTTCATAAATCCAGATTTATGAAGTATTAGGTTAATTAAACTCACTATAAGCTAGGACATCATATGTAGGAATGTCTCCTCTATCCAAAATAAAAAAACTAGGGCTATTAGAGTCATTTTTAAGTAGAAATTATGTAAAGATTCAAGGGGTGTCACTTTGCACAGTTTCACACAAGTTGAGATGCATGTGACATTCCACTTTTGGAAAGACTCACTTCCAAATCAGATATCACTAAATAAGATGTGATATCACTCCCTTGTCACATACAGTGGCTCAAAAAACTGTCCCAATGTTTTCGCATTTTGGACATATTTGCTAATGCCAGGGCAGATATATGGCCTAGCATCCTGAAAATATTCACACAGGTACCTTGACATATTGGGCGCATATATTCCCATGATCACATGACCTTGTCCATCAATGAATTAATAATGAATTATCGAAAATATCTACTCATTGGGACAGTTTTTTGACCCTCTGTTATCTACCTACTCAATACTTTGTATGACCTCCTCTTGCCCTGATAACTGCCTCAATCCTTCTGGGCATGCTTTCTATCAGCCTTTGGCACCTTTCTGCTGGAATCTTATTCCACTCCTCTACTAGCCTCTCCCACAATTCAAATACTCCCTTAGGTGGTCTTTCATATGCCTTCAGCTGGTCCTTCAGGTAGGTCCAGAGGTGTTCAATGGGATTTAGGTCAGGGGATTGTGCAGGCCATGGTAGAACTTGAATGTTGTTGTCCACAAACCATTGTTGTCCCAGTTTTGAGGTGTGTTTTGGGTCATTATCCTGCTGGAATATCCTCTCCTCCTCCTCCATCTCCAACTTTTCAAAGCTTTCCACCACCCCATTGTCCAAAATCTCGCAGTATTGCACTGCATCCATATTCCCTTGAACCTCTATCAGCTTTCCTATCCCATTCCACCCCATACACCCCCACACCATCATGTTACCACCTCCTCCATGTTTGACAGTAGGGAGAGTGGTCCTATCTGACAGTGGTTCCCCCCTCTCCTTCCAGGTATACACCTTTCCATCTGACCCAATCCTGTTGATCTTTGTTTCATCTGTCCACAACACCCTCTTCCAGTCCTCCACTGTCCAATTCCTATGTTCATGTGCAAAGTCAAGGCGTTCCTCACGATGTCGCTTTTTGAGTAGAGGTCGTTTGATCTTGGTTACAGAGCAAAATCCATTATCCTGAAGGGTATTTCTGACAGTTTGGGGTGTGACAGGGTCAGACAGAGTAGAGTTAATGAAAGTTGTAGCCTGGACAGCATTGTCTAGCTTTCCAGAGGTTATTTGGTGAATTATTGCTTTTTTATCACGAGGAGAAAGCTTGGAAGGACGTCCTCCCTTGTTGTTTTCCTTGTCCCCATCAACTTCTTTCTTGATCCTCCCAACAGTAGACTTTCCTAGACCAGTTTTATGTTCAATCTGGCGCAAGGAATAGCCATCTTTGAGAAGAGAAGTGACTTGGGAGTATTGGGTAGAGGAGATAGCTTTCATGATGTAGTGGCAGGAAGAAAGACAGTTGTAGCCATCTCAACATGTCAACCAAGGTCACATGATCTTGTTTATTACTCCCACGCCTGCCCTGATGCTCCCCTGGCATGTTACAAGGTAGATACTGGGAGGCTGACAGGGGGTCAAAAAACTGTCCCAATGAGTAGATATTTTTGATAATTCATTATTAATTCATTGATGGACAAGGTCATGTGATCATGGGAATATATGCGCCCAATATGTCAAGGTACCTGTGTGAATATTTTCAGGATGCTAGGCCATATATCTGCCCTGGTATTAGCAAATATGTCCAAAATGCGAAAACATTGGGACAGTTTTTTGAGCCACTGTAGGTTTGAATAACATCTCTAAACAGTATATCTTCATTGTATTTTCCCTTTACTTCTTTAAGGATATCAATCCCATTGAGGGATTCATTCACAATGTCTGTTAATGAGGTGGGTAAAGCTTTGGGCAAGCGATGGCAAGGAAAGGCAGTCACATCACTGATGTCATCATGATGATGTGGCTGTGTTGGCCCAGTCTTGGAGTTCAAAACTCCCTTGCTACTGTCTTCTACTATGTCCCTATTCTCAGGGACTTGTCTTTTCAAGTTAGTTTCTTCTTTTTTGTTATGTTTCATTGTCTGCTGATCGTGTTGGGCTAGAGAAGGGATTAGGATGAAGAGTTTTTGGTTGGACTGTGTGTTTCCCAGTGATGGTTTGGTCAATTTATTGGCAGTTTTAGACGATTTATTGGTGAGTTGTAGGAGTTGTTTATCTTCCAGTTTTGTGCTATCCTGATTGGTAAGTGTTTTATTCTTGATTAACCACTGATTTGGTCTGTTCTGTGCAGGTTTTCTTGTTGCAGAGGTGCTAGTGCCAGTACTCCCACCCTCCTTTCAGCCATTTTGGGCGAAATAAACAGTCTTTTTAGAGATTAAATGAGCACTCCATCTCGGTTCAAGAGCCATTAATTCAGCCACGCCCTCCATTCTGACTTTTATGGGCCTTGTGACCAGTTGTGCAGGCATTTTATCAAAGTCACTAACATCATGGTATGTATATTTGCTTCGCATACAAATAGTTCTGGGCTGATCATTAGAATATATTTGTGATAATACATCTGATAGGATGTTTTCTGAACCAGGTACATACACCACTTCAAAGTCAAAGTTTGCAAGCTTCTCAATCCATCACACTTGTCATAGTGGTAAATTCTTATAGCTAAGTAGGCTTACAAGCATCTTATGGTTAGTGTACCATTGAAATTTTATGCCCATTAGCATGTCATGATGATGCATCATTGTTTTGATACTGGCAAGTAGTTCAGTTTGTGTACTGGGTAGTTCCACTGAGCAGGGTTTAGTTTTGCAGAAAAAAATGCAGCAACTTTGGCTGTCTTCCAGTCACCTCCTTGGCTTATCATGCCAGCAATACTGGTAGTACACCTGTCTGTTACAATGTTGATAGGTTCTGCATTGGGGGAGTAGTTGAGTGGTTTGTGATGATGGTCTTTGCACCTCAACACATGGTTTTTGATATCTTGGAATGCTCTCTGGTGTGTGTATTCCCACCTAAATGGCACAGTATTGCCAGTTAGCTCATGCAAGATCCCCATAGGTATCTGAATTCGGTTGATGTCATCAGCAAGGTAGCCTGCAGCACCTAGAAATCCTTGGAGGAGATCACAGTTAGTTGGGGTTTTCCATTTCCATAGTGTGTCAACTTTTTCAGGGTCCATCTTTATGCCTTCATCACTAACAACTTGCCCTAGGATATATATTTCTTTTTCAATGAACTGTAGTTTTTTCGCACTTACATAGAATTTCTCCTTTTCAACAACATCAATAGCTAATTTAATATGTTTTACATGATCTTCAAGGGTGTCAGAGTAAATCACCAAATCATCTAGGTATACTTCCATAAACTTTCTGATATATGGTGAAAATATCCATGTCATTACTAGCTGGTTTTGGAATCAGAAGCATTGGGACTGCATTACAAACAGATTTCAAGATCCACCTTCCTAAGTTAAGGTAAGCCTTCCTTTTCTCTTTCCAGAGTTTCCCAAAGGCCTCAGGACATCTGGATGGCAGCCATGAATATTGCTTTTCAGGTTCAATGAGGGAAATCTCATGGTTAATTTCATGAAGAGGTGGTAATGGAGTGTGTGCTGTATCAAGACATAGCTTCGCAGCATACCCACAAAGTTGCTGGCACACATGCTCTAGCTGGTCTTCAACAACAGCCATCATGTTGGATGACAACCTAGTGATATGGTCACCTTTCAATGGTAAAGCTTCTTTACTGCCTATTAATACTGTTGGAGGATCAATACTGATACTGACATGATGTTGGTATAGGAATGGTGTTCCAAGGATAGTATTGTAGTTTGACAGATTAATGATATCAAAATATCGTTCCTCATTGACTTGCTGGTAAGTGATCCATGCTTTTGTTCCATATTTCACTTTTGTTTGTGATCCTTGCACTGCCATTTGAACATTTACAGGATTAGATAATTCAACTTTTTGAATGCCAAGTTGTTGTGCAAGCCTAGTTGACATGAAGTCTCCTAGTGATCCAGAGTCTAGCAGTGCTTGAGCTGGATGACCATTGATTTTCACCACAGCAACAAGGGGTCTCAGAACTGATCAAGCCAAGTCTTTTCAAGCAGTTCAATTCCTTTGAATGGAAGGATAAGTCCCTATTTTGACCTGTTGTCTAAATAATTCCAATCCATATTCGGTATTGATGGTTTTCAAGAATGGACCTTCTTCATCTGAGATTTCCTTGATGTCAGTACACCCAGAAGGATATATTGAGTATAAGTCTTTGACTTCTTCAAGGTGAGCTTCATATTGTGAGATGCATATTATCCTTTCAACATTTCTGTAGCACCAATTGATAACATCAAATTTAGGCTTTTCAAGCCTGTTCTTCAAGAGGGACATAGGTACTCCAGTATGACAGTCTAGTATTCCAAAATTTCCACATTCAGTTTGACAGATCATGAATTGTTGTTTGGGAGTCCAGGTAAAGTCTCTTATTGTACATATTATGTTATAGCAGCTGTTTAGTAGCCAGCTGATATGTTGGACATATGGGTTGCCCCATTGAATTAGTGAGTCTTTTGCAAGCATCTTATCATACTCTTTTTGATCTCCCCACCTGTGAAGAAAGTCTGAGAGTTTGAGATAATAGTACTTTACTATCAAAGATGGGTCCTATTTGAAAGCACATTTCTTTGGAAGTGCAAGTTCTATTCCATGCAGATGTGATGATCTGTGATGGTGACCTCTCTGATTTGATCTCCAACTATTTTTTTGATTTCCAATTCCCATGATTTTTTATTATCTATCATTTCTATAAATATTTCGCAGCCTGTCTCCACTCATCATTCTATCCTCCTTTAATTTGCACTCATATTCATTTCTGCCATTCCATATATGTTTGTCATTCTCTGTCGCATCATATCTGTTGTTGTCTATTTACTTTTCATTTATCTGTTTGTTTGTTTATCATCGCATTGTGAGTTTCATGATATTTATGTGTTATTTGTCCAATTTCACATTATCTTAAATATGTCACTACTAGCTCATGTATTACCCATTCTGAATATCAACTAAGATTCCACTCTGAATTCTCTGTCAATTATTCCTTCAGTGTTGAATTCCAATTCACACTGTCTATCATCTTCCTCGTAGACCAAATTGGTTGACACAATATTAGAAGGGCACAGCACATATTCTGAAGCCAACAACCAACCTCTCCATAAGTTTCACATGCTTAGTAAGCACCAGTAATTCGCAAATCTTGACACTTTGTAGATAAAGGCTCATATTGAGTCTCCACCTAACCAAGTAGAAACAATGATTCTCCTTGGTAGATGTTGATGACTTATATACAATACAAGTCTGTATCTAATATTAACTAGGGCTAAGAGCTTCTAATGAAAGAAGAGAAGCATACAGCTTCCTTAATGCTAATTAAACTATATAAGACACAATCTATCAAAGAAGCTGTAGAAGTTCTTTTTTGATCATCTGACTAGATCACAAGGTAAGTCCAAATATAGTGTAGCTATATTTAATAATCACATGTCATCAAAACACAAACAAAACCAAACAAGTAATAACAAGCTATAATGAGACAAAGTAAATGAGTCAAAATAAACTAGGAAAATACAAGAACAAATAAGATGAAAACATAATTGTGATATTACTTAAGTAAAGCTAATATTGACTTTGTATTGTATAGAAAACAAATGCTATATATAATCAATATACATAACAGTTCCTCCTCAGTTATTACTGAGAGGTTGGTGTTATCCAATGGGTGGGACAACATTTCATCAGGGGCAACAGTCTGTATAGCCTAAAGATGGAATGTATTATTTTTTGTATATTGAGGACAGTCACTCACAAAGTGGGGACCTCCATACCCATAACATTTGACTGTACTGGGTATTTTTTGTTGTGTACTGGTTTTAACTGGTGCACATTGGGAAGTATTATTGCTGGGTTGTGATGGCCCAGCCTTAGCTTTGGGTTGACTATTATGTTGGTTCCCATTATGGTTGTTGTTTGAGTTATTATTAGTGACTCAAAGTTCTTTTGACAGAATTGTAGTCTGGTTCATACTGGACTACCCTCTTATGATATCTCTATAATCCAGGTCATTAATCAATAACCCACATCTATGTTTGTATGCATTTTGTAATGACCTAATCACATTATGTAATAGTCATTGACTAAATCAATCTAGATTAATCCATGAATGACAACTCTCATTCACTTGGATTGTTTTAAATCTAGATTTAATCTAGATTAAAGCCAGATTCAAATGAAGTTAGTTATAGAGTGTGCAGCATCAAATGGCTCTGCTGCTTTCAATCCGGATTTAATCTGGTTTCAAGTGAGATAATCTACAATGCATGCAGCATTTTTAAATCTAGATTAAATCCAGATTCAAATGAAATCAGCCACAGAGCATGTGACATTGAATGACTTCATTGGCTTCAATCTGGATTTAATCTAGAGTCAAACAAGGTAATTACAGAGCCAGACATTTCAATCCAGATTTAATCCAGATTCAAGCAAAATGATTTACAGAGCGTGTGGCATTGAATGACTATGTCATCTTCAATCCAGATTTAATCTGGATTTAAGCAGGGTCAGTCATAATGTATATTTCTGAATTGGTGGTTTCATAGCTCATTCCTTGATGTACCTCTAATGTTTGAATATCTCATATACTAGCAGAGTCTTGTACATATCAACAGGATCAATGTCAACTTGATTAAGTCTAAAAATATCATATGTATTCATAAGAACAACATGTGCACCTGGTGTAGCAAAGACACTTTCCATCACCACATTCAATATATTATAGCGAAACCTGCATATAAGGAACATCATAGCATGCCCAAAGGTGAACAACTGACTCACTGTCTGTTCATTTGCTTTGCACCTGGTAGGGAGCCACTGTGAAGCCTCCTGCCACTCTGTCTCTATATCAGCTGCCATACAATCAAACATTGCTGCATGACGGTGAGCATATGCTGCAAGTCCTGGCTTATCTTTGACCATCTGTGCCATTTGCTCCCACACAATCTGCATTTTGGTAAATGATTTCTTCGAGCAATGGAACTCTTCATTCAAGATATCAAGCTCTTCATGAAGATGATCAAGGAGTGTGTGTTCATGAAACCAGCATATGTGCTCAACTGTAAGCATGTAAATTGAGGTAGAAATCAGCTGAAACAAATCAGACCCACCTTCAATCATCCAAGTGTCAAGGGTAATTGACTGAGGCTTTCCAAAGGACCAATACTAGGGATTCTGCACTGATGAATCACCAGTCTGATGGGTTTCAAAGGGACTCTTTACCCAAAGGTCTTCATCAGTCAAAGGTGCCAAGTCATCCAACAAATTCAGGTTTTTGAGGACCTTGTAGACTTTCTGATAATGCCCAAGTAGATATGATAATTGTTCCTCAACTTCAGCTTTGGCTCCACGAACCGTCTTCTTATCATATCCCAAGCCTCCAACCTTTCTCTGAATCATCAGATAATCCCTATGATGAATTCAATCATGTATCATGTGAAGTACATCAAAAATATGACCTCTTTGAAGGAGGACCTCAGCTTTAGCAGCTCCACAGAGGCCATACTCATCATGCTCAGTAGCTGAAAATACAGAGGGTAAGAAAAGTTTAGTCTCCAGTAGAAGATCTTTGTTGATCAGTGGAAGGAAAGACTGAATCTGAGGAAACATCTCCAACTGCTGATCTTGCCAATCATGCAGCAGATCAACTAAGGGGGTTTCTTCGATGTCCTCACCATCATCAACCATGAGGCTTTTGTGAGCTGGGTTTGAGCTAGAACAGGTATGAAATGAACATGGATACAAGGGGAAAATATTAAGTAACACACAGCATATCCTCAAGCTCTAAACTCCACAGAACTAGGCTGGTGATGCCAAAATCTTGATCCAACTCTGCTTCAACAAGCTCTGTGTATGCCTTGACCTGCAAGGGTGCTGACAATGGATCAGATTGAGTATATGACAAGAGAAGAAGACAAACCTTGATCCTTGACTTCAAACATTGAAGGGTTAGATTTTGCCGCATCCATATGAAACTGCCACTCATCAATAATTCATTCCAGCATGGCCTGTGAGAAGCCATCAAATGCTTTTTGCTGCTGTTGAAGCTCCTTGTACCATTGTCTAGCCTGTCAACTCAAGGAATGCCCTAATGATAGTCAGTGGATACCATGGAGATTAAGGGCTAGCATACCAATTTGAATTATTATACACCAGTTCCAATATCCATTGAAATTATCCAACAAATCATGATAATGACCCTCATTTAGTTCCTTTGTTGAATCTGCTGCATGGTTTTGTTTGGACCACATGCTTTTGATCCTATCACTGCATGACTTGCTGGTGTGTGGTTTATAATAAAAAGAGTGATGAATCTGACACTTTACATTGTGGCCTCACACATGCATCTTGGGGATTGTGCCCTTCATGTCTTTGATTGTTTGTAAGAGCAGTTTAAAATGTTTGGAAAAGTGTTCTTCAATATTGATGCTATACTGACACCAGACATTGTAGCTGAGTAAGATCCAGGGATACTTCACAGCTTCCATCCCAAGAGCATGCGCAAGTGCATAATCTGTCCTGGCAAAACTACAACAAATTAGTCTCATATTGAAGAAGGGGCAATATGAACTCACACTTCTCCCTTAACAAGGTCCACCATCTCCTGAGCTAACCAGGTCTGGTGCCGAAGACACTGGATTCCTACAACTCCTGAAACAACCGCATCCTTGAACTTAGCACAGTCCTGATAGCAAACTGCTTTCAGTTTTGCACAGGTGGTTTTCTGGGATTGTTTGAGTCCAAATGATGCACACAATAGAGGACAGGATACAAATGTCGCTCAACTTCTCAACTTGTTTCATGTATGTTTTGTAAGCAGTGTTCTCAACAAAGTAAGCATTGCCTGCATTTAAGGCAATATCATTGGGATCATCATTCTTCCACTTGCACCGAAGATAGAAGTTTCCATCAGTAGAAATGAACAAGGTATAGATATGTCTACACAAAAGTTAGGTCAGGAATCTTGCAAGAGACTATCACTTATGCATTATCTTCAGAAGTGAGAGAGATGTCCTCCTTCTCAACATTGAATCCAATCTCGGGACATGCTGGGCAGCAAAATAAAAGAGAGTTTGGGCATTGGTGAGACAGAATTGAGTCAATCCCATGCTCTTGACCTGACCACCATCATAGTGATAAGTGACACCAGAGCTGCATAGCAATCAACATTGCAGGATAGCAATCCTAGTTTGTATGAGTGGAACAAGACAAAGATCATTCTTCAAGGAGACAAACCTTAACATGATGTGGGAAAACAGCATCAGTGTGCATCTTCAAAGTCTCATAGTAGTCATATGCTGAGCTTTTTCCACTGAGGGAATGGCGATGGAAATCTTCAAGAACCTCAAAGGTAAATGCTGTACAAGGGCTCTTCAATGTAGGAGGAAAAAGTCGGTGATGTATGAGTTGAAGTAGATGGTTGTAGGTGTTGCTCTCCCATGGAGAGCAAATGCAAAACCTGATACACCGATCATGGATTCTGTTGATATGGACAATGGTGAAATCCACGGTGGACTCTGCATTCAGCAGGCAGGCATTACCATTGTGTCCCAAATAAATGGCAAAATCAAGGTCATAGAGTGACACTTTTGTGAAATAAGTTCCTGTCCACTTCTGGATGCAATGGAATGGGTGTTCGGTGTGCTGCTCCTTGATACATAAAAAGCAGACAGGTCTGGAATGGAAGTATTCCAGGCAGTGATAATGAGTAGGATGCTGATTGCAGTATTCTAGTTTTCTCACAAGATTCTGACCGAGTTTGAGATCACTACCCACACATGGGCAGTTGATGTCCTCGTCATACTCCCAAGTGAGTATCTCTGTTTGGATCTGCCTTAAAAGATCAGTTGGGAAAATTTCCATCTTAGCAGACATCATCTAATGAAAGAAGTTAGACAGAGGGGCACAAGTGGACAGGAGATAAGCCTCCCTGTTGATGAGCTGATGACCAAAGTTGTCAAGCACTGGCATTTTACTGATTAGCTAGTCATGGTTAGTAAAGAAAAGTTCCGACAAATAAGAACTTGCCTTAACCAAAGGGAAGTAGTAGTGACCAGAAAATCATGTCAATTAAATACTACAAGTAGGAGCTTACATTCTGCCTTGATAAACCTGGGGAGGTCCACATACTAGTCCCAACTAAGTCGGTTGGCTGATGTGAGAAATGACGCTATAGTTACGAACTACAAATTGCTCCAAGAGACAATTCTCCATGGTAATAAAGGGATTATGTCCTAAGGATGTATTGGAGTGTGTCATGGAGATTTACGACTGCTGTCTGATGGTACACTTAGTTTTGAGGAGTTATCATGGAAGACTGACAGCAAACTTAGTAAGTCAATAAATGTTTACAGCTGGATTACACCAGCAGGAGAGCCTGTTGTCTCCATGAGAGATGTCCCACAACCAAGTTTTGTGTTCTGATCTCCTAGTATTTTTCAAACTGGCTCAATCTTCTCGAGAAGACATGCCAGCCCCTCAGGCAAAATGTGTAATATAGGTTCTTATGAAAAAGAAATAAGTGAGAATGCTGATGGAGGCTGTGTACACATTTTACATATCAAATACAGACAAATTACAAAGGAAGTCATGTCTACTCTACACTGTTGTGTAGAGGAGAGAAGCTGTTTGAGTGCAATGGGTGGCACATGAGGGCCTCAGCTTTAGGGCAGGCTGATCATGTGTGCATCATTGCTGTCAGCTTGACAAAGTGTTAACATTGTGCTAACATTATCAAGTGCTTAAGGAAATCTGTCCCATTCAAAATGGACTTGCTTTAAGTAATAAAGGACACATTCGGATGCCCATCCCAACAGAATGTCACAAGGCTTTCAAGACTGAATGCTTATGGGATTAGTTGTTGCTATACATGGCTGGGTCAGAAGTATGGAGAGGAATGGACCAAGATATACAAGTCCAAAATCTATTGCTAGCTGCTGATCATCCAGAGGTAGATTGCTACAAGATACAGAGTGAAATAATTTAACCTGAAGTGAGAGCAAGCATACAAGTTAGGACATGATGAATAACTTTACCTTTTTGGGGACCTTTAATTGCTGTTACCCCAGATATATTGTCTGAATACTCTTCGATCTGATAGTGCTTCCCCCAGAATTTCCCCTCCTCAAGGCAGTAAACAAGTTGCCCATCTGCTGTGGGAGGGCATGGTTGAATGTATTGGTAGGGAACAGAAAGCAACCTTGAAATCAGCAGTGGAAAGAAGACACATATTTTGCCCTCCTCAACACTCTTGAAAAAGCCAATGCTGTCATCCCAAAGACCCTCTTCAAACACTGATGCACTGCATATAACAACTTTGAGAGAGCCAAATCTCCCAAGCTGCAGAAGATGGGAGAGCCAAAAGGATGTAGCTGAGATGCAATGAGTAACTCAGCGATCCATGGTGAAGAGGCAGAAATGTGATTGTTAATGTAATAAAGGGAATGTAGTCAGATAGTGAATGATAGGTAACATTAATAACAATAACAACCAACACTCCTAAACTCAATACAAGTTCGTGGGAGGTTAATCAATAAAGAAAGATGTTTCGTGAAAGCACAAAGATTGACAATGAAAGATAATGGGAGTTGTCTGTAGACCAGTTTGTAATGGAATTACCAGCTTGCGAAAGACACTCAACGATCCCTGTTATGTGATGCTGCACAACTACAAATCCCTTAGAATGCAGAAGTGTAATAGACTGGTATTCGCAAATCATCACCTTCGCTAACACTTGGCACTATCACAATACAACTGACACTGACTAGCACCACTCCTGGATACTAGATGCAATATACAGCTTATAAGTCTTTTCCAGACTTCTTCACACTCTGAACTTATATGAATCTTGCAGTAATGTTCTTTCTCAAAAGGTATTTTCCAATTCTTTAATGGTCTATGACTGAAGGGAACTCAATACACTTTTTACTACTCACTCAGATATGTCGTGTGGGACAGTCTCTAAGCATAGCCTTTAGCAGGTGAGATTCCTTGCTAGACTATATGCTCAAGAAAGGTTTATATTGGTTTTGCAAAAGTACTAAAGGAGTAATTACATGGATGATGTGTACACATTGTTGATAATAAAAAAAGATTTATTGAAAGGTTGTCCAATAGGAGTATCTCTGGGTTTTCTTTGGGGTTTAAGTACTGACATGTCCTTTCACAAAGGTGTGCTTACTCCTGCTCCTCTGATATCATGAGATCTCTATCACTGCTGATGGTTGTCTTATTCCACAAAAGCTTGTTCCTAACTGTAACAATGTCTACTAGTCAATAGTCAAGTGCTGACACATCCTGTTAGTTTCCACTAATCTGGTTCTATAATCCAGTGGGTCATTCAGTGCCCATGTGGAATTTCTCTGTCTTTCATGAAAGGGTCTACTTCTGCTGTAGCGATGTTTAAAAAGATAGAATTTCCATGAATGTGCACAAGTGCCTGTCCGGATCAGAAGGCTAAGCCTTTGATCTCCGATTAGTTAGTCCGTCATTGTTCTTTCAAGAAAGACTTCAACCAGATCAATACCCAGGTTACAGGCTAAGATCACAAAGGGTCATAGGGTACACATCCCAACCATGTTCACTAAGTCTCAACATCATCCTGTAGCCTCTTGTTACTCTTGATTATTAATGGTTGTTTTGCGAATGTGCTGTGTTTTCGTGGGTGCGTGTGTTACACTAGGGTCTTACAGTAGGGTTCCTTAATGCCTATACAGTCACCCAATATATTGACTATATCATCGAAATTAATGATTTCACAGCTAATGCTGCTTGGACCATAACAATGGGAAGTGGGGAATGCTCATGGATAAGAGGCTGTTCAGGCAGCAGTTGGGGGAAGTTTTTGTCCATAGCACCAGGGACCCAAAGACTATTTTCATCATCAAGGGGTCTCGGGGCCTCCGGTTCTGGCATCTTTGGACAATTACAAGAAGGGAGGAGAGATTTGAAGTTTGGGACAAAATGAGCAGTGTACTCAAGTAAATTATCTTTGTTGACCTGATACCACTCATCCTCGTCTCTTTCAGAAAATGAGAAGGGTGTCTGGTCATGTACATAAAGAGTCAATGTACAGTTTGGGGCCAAGCTCTGGATTTTGACTTGCTGCAGCTTGCTGGTATGAATGGACATTGTGAGCATTTCAATTTGCACAATTCCTAATTGAGAGACGGATATCATAGTGCCAAAACAGCCCTTGAATGGGCCTTTGGTGATGATCACCAAGAACTTCTCCAAATGATCAAACCTGGAGTCTTGTATCTTGGCAATTTTGACATTTGTGTTAGGATCACGAGGTATTTTCCCTGATTGAGGAACAATAAAAGAGAACTGGATGAATGGGATAGGAACAGTGACTGGCTTCAGCTTCAAGTGGTCATTAACTGAATATCCCTGATATAATGGAGAGAAACTTACAAAACAGAAAGGATCATAAACTGTTGCAGTAAATTCTTCTTCATTAATATGAACTATGAATCCAATATACCCCAAATCTGGTCCTGAAGTAACACAGACAAGATCCCCAACCTTGAAATACCTATGAAGAAGATTTAAAGGGAGGTAAACAGTCTCAAGAGACCCCAACAAATACACATAGACATGAGTTGGAGTCAAAGCTTTCATGACGCCAATAGAGCCAGCATGTGTCATACCCACAACTTTCACATGGTCTCTCTCCTTGAGCTCTCTTGCAGCTGCTGCACAAAGTAGCTAGAGTTTGGTGGGTGATGGGATTACTGGTGAGTTCAAAAACAAGCTTATTTCATCAACCAAAGGATAGACAGGGATGTGATGGTAATCAGCAGGTGAAACGGTGGTGAGAAGGAAACCAGAGGAGTCAAAACAATAGTGATAGTGATAATAGCAGTGGGTAGTGTCTCTATATTCTTGGCAATACTTGAAGTGGGTAAGCATTGTATTTGAGTCATCAACAAAAAGGTTCTCTGAGCCAGAGGTGGTGATAGCCTTATTGGGGTTGAATAGAGCAGGTAACACCCTACTTCTGGGAAGTTGAAGCAGGGATGATTTGGAAAAATAACGGATGTGGGGAACTAATACAATATCAAGGTATTGGGTTTTCTCATTGACACATTGAACATAGGCTAAATTGTTGAAGTATGGTCATGTTTTAAGTCGGACCCAATTCCCTACTTCAGGGGTAAACTGAGGCCTTCGAAAATTCAGCAAGTTCATCCCCTCCAAGAATGTAATTGCCTGAATTTCCCACCACTTCACACCTGGCATTCTCTTGCAGACCGCAACGGCATCTGCCCATTCCCAGGCTTCAATATACACATGGCCTAGTCCCTCTTTATGTGCAAAGGCACTCCAAGGTGCCCAAAACTTCATAAATGCCAGGGGATCATTGAGCATTCCAAACATGCACTCAAAAATCCGTTTCACAGTTAAGTACTCGGATCCAAGCTGTAAAAAAAAACTTCAGGTTTTATTATGACTCCTAACCAAAGGTACATACCCTAACAGGCACCTCCCAAAGCTCCCAGTCCCCCTCTTTTGGGGGTATTGGGTCCTCCATGTAATGAAAGTTCCCCAATTGAATCACTCTGAGTCCATCATCTGATTTCTGGGTATGATGACTAGACACCCATCTCTTTTTGAACCCAGCCAGGAATCTGTCATGCCCATCGTCCTCCAAATTCCTTTGAGCATGGCTGCTCACATCTTCCACAAGATCTTGATCATAAATAACAAATCCTACATTGCATAGGAATGAGAAAAGATGGGTGCTGAAAAGGCCTAACTCGACTCACTGTCATCACCCTCTTCTTCATTCTTGTCATTGTTGTCATTATCATCAGCCACCTCCAGATCAAGATATAGATTCAGGGACTGAGAGGTACTTCAAGAGGCCTTTCCGGGGGTTCTTGTGGGTTTTGGTACAGGGAAAGGCTTTTAATAGCATCAGACATTCCACCAAGCCAATAAAATCATGAATGTTAGAGGCAAGAGCAGGCATAAGCTGTACCATATTCAAAGGCACATCATCATTGGGGTCATGAAACCCATTCTGACCAGGATTGTTCAGAGTACCACCTGCATTCACAGCACAGCCCTAGTGAAGAATAGGATGATTAGATGAAGGTGTGGAAATTCAGGGTGAGAACCAGCCTCATGGAGGGTGGAATTTGGGGGTTGATTATAATATGGGGGTTGTGGGGAACAGGGGTGGTCCATGTACTCACTGGGTCTAAAGGTATCTGCTCATCGATGTCACACCACAGGATTTTACAAGCATCTTGGACACCATCTGGGTTTAGAGCATAGCCCTAGATAAATGGATTGGGAAATAATGGCATACAGTAGCAGTGGAAGAACTTACCAGTCAAGCCTTCAAGAAAGACTAGGTAATGTATAAACATTTGGCCCTAGCAGCAAGAGCTAGACTTGCCTGCACTGAAGAAGCTAACTGGAGAAATCCATCATCAGTCGCATGCTGGAACTAGATAGATACGTGATGGAGATACTGAGGAAGAGGGTTGGATATTACTTGAAGTTGTACTTGACTTCTCGGTTTTATTTCTTGCATTACTTTTGGAAGACTGTACAATTAATGTGTCAGTAACAGCTTGATTAAAAGTGCTAGGAAGCCTACAGATGACAAATACATTGATTAAATAAATCAGAGAATTTGAATATCATACAAGGTCTATTGTTGGACATGGCAGGGTCTATATACTAGGATTTGTGTTGTGGAAGTATGAGCAGAAAACACAAAGAGGTAGGAGACATGATTTAATTGCATATAAGTTTAGGGTAGGTTTGCATGTGATCAGATTCTCCCTGATGATGTGCCCAACCAGACTCATTTCCCACCACTCAGGAGGCTATTGCCTGACATTCAGTCTCTCCCGATTAGGCATCAATACCATCAGGGACCAGCCACTGGCTGTCTATGCACTGCTGTTTCAGACAGTGAACTCACATATCTTCACAAACACTTGACCGATTTTTGTCATTTTTTGAGTACTTGCATATATTATACAATATATTAAATAAAGCTAGCTTTATATATGAAATTTCAAGTCAATCTCTTACCACACCCTCATCCTCCCTTGCTGTAAACACAGTGAGACAAGGGTGTCCAGTCAATATCCACCATTAAACCCTACAGAGAACGATTTATATGGCTCTCAAGATGTATTCTATAGTGTACAAATGCCTGTATACATGTGCTGAAGGGTCAATTAACCTTAAATGCACATATTTGGACCATCTCTCACTGTATGCCTTTTCACTGGTGACTGGGTAGAGGCAACACTATATATACTGCACACAGATGGCATATATACATGATACATGCCAGTAGTATGTCCCCACCCTAGGCTCCTTCAATATAGAATCTCCCAAAGCTGGCAGTGATTTCCTAGTACATTTGGATGAATATTATTATCCTGCACTGCTGCTATAAAGGCTACATCCAAGTCCAATTATATAACCTTGGAGGATATAGCATTTACTACAACTTACAAGAAACCACTTGGGAAACAGTCCAGAACATGGATAGATATGAGGAAAAAACTATGTACAGGCTATTTGATCATGGAGAGCAGATGAGATTATGAGTGTTTGCATGACGTACTTGACTCATCCTGCGATAACTCGGCCATATCTGGACCAATTCTCAAGCGGTTTCTTCCCATCTATATGGAGAATAGAGGCATATATTAGAGGGTTTTTCTCATAGGTATATATCTTGTATTCACTGACCTATTTATGAAATACTGTCAAGTTTTATGATTTATTCTCATTGATTACTCTGGTGTAGAGCGATAGGCCAAGCATGATGGGACACTTTAAGTGACATGGGTATCCTCAAGGGTATGTACCTACATAGCTCTGGACTTGTAGTAGCAACAAGGCAGGTCGAGGGATCTCACTCTCTGGGGAGCCATATCAAACAGGGAGGATGCCATCTATCCATTCATCTGCATTATAGAATCCAATGTGGTGTGCTTGAGTCAATGTAAATATATCTTTAGATGTTGTATGGAACTGTATTTGGGCTTCAAGCTTCTGGAACATCCTCCTCTCACTGCATTTATGGCGGGAGAGGAGGGAGGGTGTGGTAAGAGACTGACTAGAAATTTCATATATAAGGCTAGCTTTATGTACTATATTGTATAATATATACAAGTACTCAAAAAATGAGGAAAATCAATCAAGTATTTGTGGAGATATGTGAGTTCACTGTCTGAAACAGCAGTGCACAAACAACCAGCGGCTGGTCCCTGATGGTATTGATGCCTAATTGGGAGAGACTGAATGTCAGGCACTAGCCTCCCAAGTGGTGGGAAATGAATCTGGTTGGGCATCCTGATGAGATGATGGGCATGGGAGCAATCCCAATGTCATCACCAACAGCCACTGCCAGTATCTTGGCTTGATGATGAATGTCATCCACTATTGGAACTTGGGACATGTGGTCTCAATTTGGTCATCATGTGTACAACCTGCCCTAAATGACAGCCACTGAAGTGGCAATTTGAAGTTCTCTCCAGCTTTTGCTTCTCCCCTTTTGAAGTGGAAATGTTGAAACTCTCTGAACAGAGATGTAAATCATATATTACACTGTTGTAATGATATCTTGTTGTATGCATAGCTTCTCAATGCAGACTTTGTTGTTAGGGAGTCCATTCCTGTCCAGTAACAACAACTAGAGTTTATACTAGCCTGAAAGCTGTGAAGTGAGTGATCTGATTGAGAAAATAAATTCACTATGCATGTCAGGTCCCAGCAATCACCAATACTATCCTCAAACTCTCCCTGCTTAATGGCTTTGACATGGTGGATTTCTCATAACCTTGTCATGGTCTCTTGGAGGAGGCTATCACATTCAAGCTCAGTAGCATGCTGATTGGAAATCTTGGTCGAGTACTCCACTTCAGCAGCTAGGTTGTAGGAAATGTCATCAGGGTATTCAACTACACCAGCATGCTGGTTGAATGCATCATCCACACGCTTGTCAATGGAAGCCATCTCATTGTATGAGCCAACCTTAAGGGTGTGTTCTTTCTGATAAGAAGGGTTGTCAGGAAGTTGCCAAGCCTCTCCCTTCAGCTCTTGAATATAGTGTTTGAGGTGAGTGCATTCTTCCATAGTAAAGGAAGAAGGTTTAGTGATGTAGAATGGGCTGTATCTGGTCTTTGGATAAAGTGCAGATGTGTGTAATGGGGTCCATGCCCTACACGGAACATCATAGATGTCTTGCATCTTATCAGGGTAGCCAGTCCTCGCCTTGAATGATTCTGTGCATAAAAAGCTCATTGTGTACAGGCCATCGTATTTGGTCACATGGATGAGCATAGGGGGAGCATTGACCTTTTAGTGTATGAGTTTTATCAACTCTCATAATGACTTGTCATTCACTTCATGATACCAAATGATCTGCACTGAATATGGATACCTTTGCCAATCTTCGAAGGTGATGTGCATGATTTTGGGTTAATGAAGTAGCAGCAGTGAAGAATCTTTAGGAACAACCAGGGTAGGTCAGTAAAGTCTTTGAAACATTGGCTAATACATCGTTCATGGGTCATGGCAGATTTGTACTGGTCAGAGCCATGGTGAGCTCATTGACTGGGGTGGTTTGGAGTATCTACAGAGTTTGAGCCAGATTTGAAGTCGTTCTATCCTTCCTGATCCCTTGTTTGACATTAGCCTATTCCTGAGTGAATGTTCTAAACTTGAAGCCTGTGGAACTCAACTTCACACTCATCTACATCGGGCTTTCAAAGATACTGCAACACTTCATTTAGTTCTTTCAGAGATTGCGACTCCCTTGACAAAGGGATAATAATATCATAGGCAAAGGATATAGATTATTGAAAAAGTGTATGTCAACTTGAAATTTACAGAGATGACTGGATTTGATCTAAATATATACTCTTAGTCAAGTTAACTCCTTTTTCAACTCATAGTCAATTCTAGAAGCTTGGTAAATGCTTGTGGTTGTCCATTTCGAGGAAAATTTTGGGCCATTGCCATCCGAAGGCACTACCATGAATACAGGTCATGTTATTATGTTTAGGGACCGTCATGGATGGTAACATCACATATCTGTGACTGACACCATCAGATGATGTTATCATGGATGGCCATGGATGGATATCTGCAGATGGCAGTTTCATCCACAGATAAAGCATATTCTTTTACTCTGAGGATACTGTAATATGTTTCTATACATTTTTCCGACTATTTTGGAGTAGAAATCAAGTGAAAATGTTCAAAAATGAGTGCATGGCATGACCTACAATTGTGGTCAAATATTCACAAATATTGGGGAAGATCTACATCTTCACTAACACTTGAGATGCCATATCTTGCTCAAATCTCCAACGATTTTCACGAAACTAGGCTCAATAAATACGCATTCTTAACTACTACACGCAGGTATACATTTTGAGTCATCGAACACATCCTTAAACCGTACAAATACATTCCAATCAATCAATGAGTTCACTTAGTTTGTCTGTCCATTTATTCAGCATCTGAATCACCTTCTGCTCCTCCAGCAATGATCTGTCCTGCTTTCATGACACCTGGAAATAATGGATTCCCAGGTCTTGCCCAGGACCCAAGTGCCATCTTAGCTTTGAATGTATTTGGGGTCATGTTGTGTTGCATAAAGTTTACCTGTCATCATCCAACAGAGAATGCCTGTTTGGCATCAACAGATGATGCTGTGGGTGACAATACATCAGCCAATGATAGACAGACAATATAAGATACACTGACCAGAAAGATTCCCTTTTCAGCCATAATGTCAACTGTTGGATCTCAGAGTGACATTACAGCCTCTTGATTGAATGTACCATGTCCATCATCCTCATCCAGTACTGTATCATCAATATCATTCTCTTCTTCAATTACCTCATTAGTCTCCTCAGATGAGCTATCAGCAGCTAAAACTAGAATATCATTTGCAAGTACAGCATTATTAGTCTTCTTCCTTCCTTTCTTGAAAAAGAAGGATATAAACATCTAAATTAAATATAGTCAATATAATATATGTTCCAGTTTGATGTAAATATTATACCTTAGCAATCAAATTCAAAATATGAGCCATACACCGCATCTGAGCTTGTGGTCCTTGAAAAGTCGGAATATACCATGGAAGAAGTTTAACAAGCTTATTACAGTTTGCAGCATTATCCATGCACACTGAAAATAACTAAATTTGGATTAGTATATAATCTGAGTAAATTATAGTATTGATTTGTAATTACATTTGTGGTCAATCCCCAGCACTTGAGACAATCAAAGACTACCTCTGCCATATATTGCCCTGTATGCTTCTGTTTGAGTCTATTATCAAATTAATAATGTAAGTATCAAGATACACAGATTATTAAAACACACCTAATAAACTCAAGAACAGTACAAAAGATCTTATCCTGCTCATACCAGATAATCACTAAACCAAGATATGATGCTACGATTGGGGCTGTCCATCCATCTAATACTAGATGAATAGGACTTGTAGTTGACTAATCATAGTAAGTTCATAGGATATACAAATCAATCTAAGAATAGACATACCATGAGTTTGGTACAGACAAGCCCTGACATCTCATGGTATAGTAACTGAGTGTCACGGCCAACCTGCTTAGCATGTGGAAGTGTGGTTCCTCTTTGCAACATATTAACTTCAATTTTGTAAAAAGAATTCTTGACAGCATTAAATGGGTGCTGGTTTGCAGCAGAGTGTAGTGCAATGACAGCATGATGAGCAGCCTTGGAATAGGGAACATAGTCATCAGAGTCAGAGTAGCCTGATTCCAAGGTATCACCAGTAACACCAGTCTGAGTATCACAGGCCTTGATACCACTATTGAGATTACCAGTTCCAGAACCAGTTTTTGTGCGACCACGGCAATGGGGTAGATGTCAGGCAGGATCAGTCTTGCATGTGAAAACAAAGACAAGCTCAAGTGGTATATCATCTTCATAAATGTGATCAAGTGAGATGTTGAAGTGCTGATATGCTGGAGACTTGAGATGAGAAAATGCAGCCTCTAAAATTGTAATGAGCTCAATATTCAATTTTTCGACTAATTTACAGACCGATAATCTCATTATCTGGCAAGTCCCAGACAGCACAGTCAGATTTATCAGCAATTTCCTTGGCAGCCTTAGTCTTCTGACATTGTTTGACTGGAGAGAACTGCACAGGGATAGATAGCCTAGGAGTATCCTCTTCATCACTTGAAACAACTGGAGTGCTTGGCTCAGTAATGTGGGGAGTAGAGCTTCAGCTGTCATCTGAACCCCTAGAGGGAGGGTTTAAGGAAGGATGAGAGGGAAAAGTCCCCTTAGAACAAGAAGCACCAGTTTTCGGAGGCATAACTTGAGGGGAGAGACTCAGGGGATGAACTCAGGGATGATGGGAAGGGGTGGAAAGCTCAAAGCCAGGGTTCATTGTATTATCTGACAATTCACATCAGAGGCTTTGTTTGGCAGATGAAAACATTCCATATGAGGAATATAAGTCTATTTTTAAACCGGTTATGGTCAGGGTACCATCCTCATCTGGCAATATCCCATCCAATCCAATCCAATCTGAGAGTTATGGATGGTTACCAGTAGATAGCCGGTTGTCACACATCCATGATGGCCCCTAATTATGTTTCTCTCATCTCCAGTGGGATCTAATTTTTCTCTTAGGACATTAGTCTTTCTTTGCAGGGTGGATGGTCTTTGAGCCATTTGATAGAGAAAAATAGTTTCTTCCAATGCACTCTTGGACCCTTTGGTGACCAGAGAATGCTTCTGTACCTCTCTATTATCAGGTTCAATTATGTTCGACATTGAGAGCAAAAGCTGCTGCCACTGGCTTAGTGGATTTCTAACACTCATTAGTGTTGGTGCACTGGAATATTCTTTTGACCCTTGACCTCTCCAAGGGACGGTTGTCCTCATTAGCTCAATTGATACATTTGTTTATTAATTTAATTTGTAGTGTGAGTATCCACCACTGATAAGTAACTTTCATTCCATTGTCCAATTTATACTGCCAAATAGGTGGTGCATAATGTCAACTCCTATAGCCCCTAGGCCTCTTGTCAGTGGAATAGTGGTTGATTAGAGGGACCATAAGATTCAGGCTTACCATTCTTAGTAGAGTGTTCCCTCCCATTTATCATCTGATGATCCGATCCAATACAGTGCATCTTTAGGATCCAAAGGCCTCACTGACAATTCAGATAGCGAAGTATTGCTTGTTTCCAGTATCAGTCTTCCTGGTGCTCTGTGGGGTAGGTGCTTTGAGTAGGTGAGCCCTGTATTTTGTGTCATGAGTTATGTCGTACTTGAAATTGATGAGGGTATCCCGCCAAGTTTAAAGGAGTATTATTCTTCGAATTTTAAACAGTTTTGTCATTCTACCATGTATACAACAGCTAAGATAGTCAGGCTGTAGAGTCAAAGTACTGTGAGCAAGGCTACTGTCATTCTTCATGACAATTGAGTTTTCTGGACCTCCAAACACCCTCTATTTGTAGTTTCTAAATGGCCATACCTTTTAGGGTTTCATTCAAGTGTATTGGTTTTCATTGAAATTTTAATTCTTGCTGAAGGCGCAGTTTGCTTCACCATCCCAGAGCTTGTCAGGCCATTTTTATAAGGCACTATTGTAGAGATCGGACATTGCGTGACATCATATCACTGCTGTCATATGTCCTCTCTCTACTACTGATTAAGTCCCCTCCCTCTTTGACAACTCCTCATATACTAACCAATATCCTACTACCCTGGCAACAAACCAATCGCCAAACATAGCCAGCAACTATATCAAGATGACCCTGCAGATTCAACACTCAGTAGCTGCTGATTACAGCCACTATCCCCCTCAACTTTCCCCTTTCCTCTTTCAATTCCACATGGCCCTTTCCTCTCTCCATTCTACACTTTCATTTTAATACTTGCTACGCATATTTCGCACTCAGCACCAACGCTCCAATGCAACCGGGTTAGGGTTTGTCATCCAACTGACAAAAGTCCGAACATTTAATGTTTGTTTTATATTCCCTTTTCCATTCCTCCTCTCTTTCTCCTTCTAAAATTCTAATAAAATCGTCATTCGTGCTCCGGCTCAACCGCTATCGTTTCGTCTCATCGCCTAATGTAATAGTGTAGGTCTAAATAGCCACATGGACCCTTCTCTCCACCTACTTCTCCACCACTAATATTCCTTAGAATTCCCTTTCCCTTACAAAATCTAGACAAATGGTCTTGTGAACTGCTCCATCCTGCTCTCTATAGTCACCTGCAGCATTGTAAATAGTCTTAGAACCTTAGCTTTAAATACTGCGATGTATTTCCGTTTTTCTTTAGTGAAATTGACCCCATCTCTCTGACTCAATTTAAGCTCTTAAGTTTGAGCTTTTCGATATCGTTCTCACTAAAACCAACTGTCTTCATCACAGTTTTACTCCTCAGCAACGTCTCATATTGTCGCACGAGCGCTGAGTTATCATTTCGATTAAAATCTCATCAAAAACAATTAATAATCAAGCTATCTACTTGGGTCAGAACCAATGACAGATGGATGCTGTCGTGCTCGCAAACACATCCGCACTCACCTATCCCACCTTCCCTTCACTATCTTTCCCATGGAGCTTGGTGAATACGGCTCGCTGAAATCTTACTGGAACATAAAACAGATACACTCTACAGAAAATCCCTCCTGTGCAAATGTTGCTATTCATTTTTGAGGAGTTTGGACAGAGCATGGCTAAAATTTCAGGATCATTCACTAGTTGCAGTTGTAGACTACAGAAGTAGTGATCTAAACACATAATTATCTATATCTATGCCATCCATACTTGTTCTGACAGCTGAAGGTAGTAGGAATGGACTCTGGATGCACAATGATTGGTCTTACTATACTGAATGATGATAATGGCACTCACTTCATCTTAGTTGACATCACTGTCAGGTGCAAGAACAATGTTCCTATCACTGTTCAAACTTTGATTTTTGCCATGCACCTGAAATGCAGTGAGCACATGTTATTTAAAAGTGGAGAGTAACAACCAAGACTGACTTCAGTTTCATCACTTTTGTCTTCAGACTCAACAATAGTTCTTGCCCTTGCCAACCTAGGAAATCATTTATAAAGGTACTGTGGGTAGTGAGACCACATTTCTTACCAGAGGTTCATTGTTGTTACTGTCATATTTCACACTTGAACTACCAACATTAATAGTTAAATTCATGGTTTTGATCTTGATCTTGATAGACCACTTCCGCTTGAGCTCCTTCAGCTCCTTTGACATAGATCTGATTGGAGGTGATGTTGGAGGTGAGGGCAATTTCAAAGAAGGTGTGTCCTTAGCTGATGTGCCAGGTGAAGACTTGTTGGTGCAAGAATAAGAGGCAGGACATTTGCAGAATTCCTGTAACTGTTCCTTGACTTTGCTTAAGTGTAGGCATCTTGTATTGTCAAGGTCTTGTGGTTTGACAACAAAGAACAGGTACTGAATCCCATTGAGGTTGGATGGGAAGTGGGCTTGAGTTGGTAATTCAATGAACATCTTGATATTTGTATCAAAAATCAAATACTTTGTCACTGGGAAATTTGTGGCAGTAGCAAAGGCTTGGTCACCATTAAAGGTGAACAGTCTATCTTGAATGTGAATGCAGTGGATGGCCAGTGTTGTGTCTGGCTAAAGGATGGTGAGGGCTGTACTTACAGAAGCATAGGGGGTGACTTGCCTCAGTGTATATGACAATTTGCATGCGCCCTGTCTTATTGCACCTGGCAGAGTTTGCTTCAGACAGTGTTCACTTCAGACTACTAGAGAGACCACAGAAGGATCGAAGGTGTAGAGTACTTGCTCTGACTGCACAGTAATGGCATCCTACAGCCGTTTCTGAAACCAGCAATACACTCACATTGGTGCTCAAATTTTCGCTCCTCTTACCATAGATTTCCATAAATGGGTTGTAATTCAGGAGTGTGATGGTCTGTGTGGTATATAACATGAGACTACTCCAGTATCATTCATCTTTCTGAAATGGCCATGTATTCCTGACACTGCAGTACTCAAGAATGGAGTATGGCCAGGCAAGAGAGAGTTGACCTCATGTCATAGGTGATTGGTAGATCTGAAAGGGTTGATCATTGATCAACAGCATAGGGATGGAGTTAATGTGGGAGGTTGTATGTCAGTGTTCTGGAGTCACTGCTTTGGTTTGATGGGAAGTGCTTTTGTTTGAACTGCCTTCAATGTTGTTCTCCACTTTATTTCTCTTTAGTTTTCTTCTGTATGGTTTGTGCTCAGTTTGCCCTACTAGCTCGTCCTGGTGAGCCAGCAAGGTGGGTAATGTTTCAAGTTGCTTATGTAATGTAGTCAACCCTAAATTGATCCTGTTCTAACCTATGACCACTGTGATGTGGCAGATGCTCATGTGAGTGCCAGCCCTCAAGTTCTGTGGCTCAAAGTGGGCCTCCATGCTGTTTAATGGCCTCTTCATCCTCCATTTGTTAGTACCCAATGTGTAGCTCCTCTTAGACACTTCTGTGAAGTCAAATTGCAATTTAACTAAGATATGACAATGAATAAAATGAGATATAGCTCATATGTGAGCAAAGAAATTGTTAGATAGTTTATGCTATTCTGTAGTCGAGTTTGAAGAAGTTTGAAGGGCGAGCATAGAACAGGATTCAAAGGAGTCGAGAACCAAGTAAGGTCCAAGAGTATGAAGGGTACTAATACATTGAGGAATGAAGCACAGTATGATGAGATGGGGGCAGACAAGATACAACAAAGTGAACAACTAAATCAGAATGATTAGCGAAGTGTACATGCCATCACTGTTAATCATGCTCAAGGTGAGTATTCATGGTTATCATTCAAGAAAACTGGCTCTCTTACCTCCTAGACCTTCAAGCAGAGTCTCGATGGGTACATCGAGACCGATCTTGCATCATCTCAGCCACAATTGCATAAGTCTCTTCTACTGAGTCACGGTGCTTTTGCTTGAGGACACTTCCCAGCATAGGTTGTTCTTGAATGAATTGTGTGCTAGCTTTTGTAACTTGAGGTTGACCTCCGATCAGGGTGTCCTTCAGTAACTCCATTTCTCTCTGCTTCAATTTCTCAAGGTTGAGACATATGCCAAGGCAGTGTTCTTCTTCCAATATGAAAGGTTTTGTGATGAGAAATGGGTTCACCCCTGATTTTGCATAGCAAGCAAAGATGTGTATTGGGATGAATCTCTCCTTGCAAATATCATATATTTCCTGATTTATATTAGGCCAGTCAGTCACCTTCTTGAACTCTTCTAGCCCCCAAAAGCCACTGAGTGGCTACTATCCCATGGCTTGACATGAACGAGGATCAGGGGATGGTACACCTATGTCAAGGTTAGTTTTTTCTCCCTGCTAATGACAACTGCTGACTTTGTGGTATACTACTATCTGGACGCAGTCTGGGTGAGCATCCAACTCCCTGGAGGGTATGCTAGACATTGTTGGTAATGGTAGCACTGAATGATTGAAGTTGGGGTGCAAACAGGAAGGAGGTGAGGACATGTTCGACAGCCTTCAGGTGTTATATGCCATCTCATTCCTCAAGCTGGTTCAGTCTAGCAGCTTCCTTCAGCTGACCACCAACAAGCTGTTATAACCACCGAGTCTAGCTCAAATCACTGAACAAGGGTCGTCCTGCTCTGTTTGGGGAGTTTCAGAATGCAAACTTTATGCACCCTGTTCGATCTGTGGCTTTGATTCAAGCATACCCAACTTCTGGGTGATCTGTCACTCTTGTAAAGGAAGGCCCCTTTTGGCACTACAGTACGAGTAGCCATGAGCAAATTTCGCAACTTATTTACCAATGTATAGCCTTGCAAACTGCCAATTTTCGTTCCTCAGATAGGTTTAGGTTCTACTGCCTACTTTGAATATAAATAATTCAAGGCTCTTTGTCATCTCCTTCAGACAGACAAGTGTCTGATCACTGTCACACCATTCCTTTGGATATCACCATGTGGAGGGTGTCAGGTATGTGTTTGTACCTCAGACTTACTCCGCTGGCACTAAGAAACAGGCTTTTTTTGCAGGAGTGTATCATTGGAATTTTCACAGTCATTTCCAATGACATCTTAGCATGTGGAGCAATTTAGTTTCAGTTGGCTGCTCACTTAGTGCCTCAGTTTCACTACAAAAACACTATTACTCCATTTCTTGATATCATGCCAACTCCTTGCTCCTGTTCATTTGAGTGATCTAAAGATGCCATGTTCTGCCCCTGTATGCCAAGGTCTCGGATGAAGATGGTTAAAATTTACATTTCATTATCAGTGCCCATAACTTGGTATTTGACAGTACTGAGCAGAAAATCATCAGGGATTTGCAGACAATGACTGGACTTTTGCCATACCATAGAAGCACTAGAGGGTAAACATTGTCATATTCTTAATTGTATTGACATATCTCAAGATATTAGAAAGTAGTATAGGGAATTTTGCAACATTGTATAAACTGGTTACATATTTCTGACTTGCTCAATGTTGTTCTTAAGCTCAAGAGGATCAGGTCTTCTGGGTTGTGGGAATCAGCCCTGTCCTGGTCTTGGTTTTGCATTTCTTTGTAGGGGGGCTCTAAGTCCCGAAGGTGAGTATCACTATTATCTTGATTTGAATCATTACTACTTACAACTTTTAGATATTCCTCATCAGAAATATCAATAACCTCTTCAGTGGCCTGCTATGTGATGCCAATAAGTGAAGCCAATGTGACCAGAAACAGGCTCACTGAAACTGCTTGAGCTTTTCCAGCTCTGGCTTTGACTCTATTATCCTGAGCCTAGATCACTGTGAATGGTCTTGTTACAACTTGAAATACAAAGGCATACATTAACTGACTTCTCCTGGTTCCCAGACATTGTACTGACTGTGATCTTGAATTTGGTGAGTTGACTTGTCAGTTCTAGTGAACTGCAGCTCACCTGGGTTTGTTCCTCTGAGTCAGTGATTTCAATGACATCATTTGCAATCTTGATATAGGTAAGCCATCTAGTCAGACATAGAGACCTCGGGCTCACCAGGCTTTGTTCCTTTGCAGTGGTGATCTCGACAATATCATTCTCAGCCTTTATCTAAGTAAGCAACCTGAACAATCCCAGGAGTCTGTAACTCACCTGAGTTTGTTGTTCGGTAACAATTGTTTCAACAATATTGTTTGCAACCTTGATCCCAGTGAGTTGTCTATTTAAACCTAAGGTCTAGGGCTTACCTGATCTTGTTCTCTTATATCATTGTCCTTGGCCATGTTGTGCATGACTTTGAATAAGATGAGTTAACCACTCTTGAACTGTGGTTCTGCCCTTACTGAATTCTTTCTCTTTGCGACTGTAGCAATGTCTGCTTCCTTCACAACCTTGATTTATGTGAGCCTTTTGGATTTATCCCGAAATTTGAAACCCACCTGATCTTCATTTGCATCACCCTTAGATTCTGGATGCATCGTAATATTGATGGAGCTAATTGAGATCAAAGATATGGTGCACTTGCACTTACCTAGCTTGTAGGTCTCTGATTCAGTGTTATAGGTGGACTTGCCAGCAACAGATGATGGGACAAGGGATGAAGTAGGTGGGAGGGGTTCAACTGATGTTGTGTGTGAGAGATGGGGGGCAGTCCCTAAAACTTTACCACATTGATCAATAGTTTTGATGAACTTGCCAATACTGGGACATTCCTCAATCTCAATGTCACACCATTTAATAATCCATTTTTGAGGGCTTTCACTGTGACTGATTGTGAACCAGGCCTGAGAATGAACTGTGGTAAAGCCTTTTACAGCCAGGTCATAAATGTCATATTGAACCTTAGGCCATTGTGTGTCCTTGGCTAAACCCGGGTATAGAGAAAGGTTAAACAGACCATGGATTGTTGGGAAGTTGTAGAACAATGGCTGGCCGGGCTGCTCTGATGGTGAGCCCAAGCTTTCTGGAATTTATGCTGGCAACTCACTTTCAAGTAGGCAATGATATGAGCCCATCTCACCTTGTCAGGAGGAGGGACAGTCTCAGAATGTTGAGTGTTCTCGGGATGAGGAGTGGTCATTGTTGATGTGATGGTAATTCTCAGCTGGAGAGATGGTCTGAGATGGGTAAATGAACTTTTATTTTAGCTAGGTCACTCATATAAATGTGTATTCCTTTCCTAGGGCACTTACAGTTGCCATCCTATTTTATAAACTTGAAAGAGCCTAGCTCCAACACTGAGGCATCGCTCATCCTGATTACCCATTTCACTGATGCAGGGTGGGCTGTGGGTGGTCCGAAATCGATAAGATCCCATCTCAACCTCTCAGCCCACTCCAAGTATAAATCAGCTACTTATATATACTAATCCAGCTTTGTGGTTGTCACTAGCACCATGTGCTCGGTGAGGTTTTTCTCTCAAAGTCCCGAGCACATCCTAACTACAAGGCAACCACCTGATATTCCTGCACTGCTAGTGACTGTTCATGCCCAGAGTTTCTCGTCACCAGCCATGCTCTGCTGCTCAGACCTGTTCTGAGCTGTGAAAAGCAAATGAAGCAGAGATCCATTGATGCCTTCATCGACTCTCTCCAAGGAAACCTCCCTGCCGCTGCCAACATGTGGAGCCTAGACTCTGCATGTCAAAGAGTAGTGAGACTATGAAGAACCTCGGTAGGTGGATTACCTATGTGAGTACTTGCTTGCTCCTTTTTTGTCTATAATTTAAGGTGTCAGTAGTATGGTTATTGTGGCGGATTTTGATGGCTTTCCAAGCACCTTGATGTCCGGGCTCTGTTGATGCAAGACAAGCAGTTAGGCACACTGATTGCTACTCTTGAATCATTGCAGTCCATGGGTTTGAATCTTACTACAGTTTCCCCTCCTTTGACTCCTGTACAAGCATTTTCACCTGCTGTTACTACTCAAACAGCCTGGTCCATGACCCCTACACCACTCCGTTCACCTGCTATCACTCTCAAGATCTGGGTAGAAGTATGCCAACTATTTATTTCATTCACTGATTTCTCTAACCATGTTTTGTAGAATTCCAGCTCACCTGAATCTGTTGGAATTCTGTGCACCAGTGGAGGTGCCTTTTCTCTTGCTGATCACAAACTCACTTTGGGAGTCTTTGGGGTTGAGCAAGGCAATGCGTACAAACTACTAGATCCATGTACTCAGGATTGGAATCATGTGCATTGAGAGCAACCCATTTTCCCTGGCTCTGCAACATGTCTGTATCTCAGATGTCAAGGTGTTACTTGCCAAAATGGACTTCATGATGCTCTCCTTTCCAACACATTCTAGATTTTTTCCTTTCAGTAGTAGCCTTTTAATCTCCTACTTAGTGGTGCTTAGCACTATATTTCTCCCCATGTTATTGTTGGTTTCCCCTATATCTATACTCCTTCCTTGAAAATGTATTTCATGAGCATGGGATTTTCACACACCTCTCAACTGATTGGTCTGTAATACTTTTCGACTATTGCTGTTGTCTCCTGGTGCTGGTAGACTTAGGCTTGAGCATTTTTAGCAGCCACCATACCTTTATTGAATGGTCACAGACAATTGGGGGGACATTCCATAACCTTGTAATATTAATCTCAGTCCTAGATCTTCTAACCTATGCCGAATTTACTGGATACTGGTTGGGGCTGGTGGCTGTCATGCAAATATATAACCAGACCTTTGGGTCAAGGTTCATAATATATTTGTCATATCATGATTTTCTCTGATTTTGATGATATATGCCTGAGGGGTACCATTACAAAGCCATTGAGTAAATTTTATGAAAGGGATCTGAACAATTATTTTGACCACCAAGGGAAACCTCGGCTACAGGTGGTCAATCTATCTGCCAGATGAGCAGTGCAAGATTTTGAGACCTAATTACAATAACAACATTGAAGGCCAAACATGTAGTGCAAATACTTGGCTGCTCTGCCACCAGTGAGCCTTCACCCCTTTCTTCCCCACCATCACTCATGCCACTCACTAAATCGCAGATAAAGTATCTCAAAAATGCAGGCTTCAAGGAACATGCTATTGCAGCTTGTGCTTTGGCAGAGAAGACAGGAAAATTCAACATGAGGGCATGGGTGAAAGACCATGCCATTCCTCCATTTGTTGTTGAATTCCCTGGTGCATGTCAGGAGACATGGGAGGTAAGGGGTCACTGTCCTCAAAATTCCTGTATGTACATCTGACAATTCTTTAGATGGTTCAAATATGGTTCAAGAATGCCTGTACCCGGCCAATGTCTGCATCAAGATTTCACCATTCTCAACTTGTGTCTCATTCATCTTTGCCCACCGGTAAAAATACCATTCAGCATAATAGCAAGGATCACAGCATTGATGACATGGTTGTTCCTCCTTCCCAATGCTTGCATGGTTTGAGGGAAATGATAGCTGAGGATCACAAGCAGGCTATACTTGATTGTGTTCTCAGACTAAACAAGGAAAAATTCCAGAGACACAAGTTCATAGGGAAGTGGAATGCTGAGGTCATGCAATTTATTGCTGAACTACCTGAGGAGAAGTTGCAATACTATGAAGCATGAGTTACCCAGTTACAAGACCAAAGTCAAGCTCAGCCCACCAAAGAAGAGACACTGAGGTATGTCTCCACAACTTCTTTATAAAATGGTACCCTGATCTTCTGGTATAGATGGCAAAAACATCTTGCCATGCGAGTGGACATGGATCTTCACAAGCTCCTTGGATGGGACTGCCATCAGTATGGCAATGGTCTCTTCTTCTTAGTTACCACTACCTGTGAACCTTCGAACAGAATCTATGTCAAAAGGTAAATCACCCATAGCAGTCTGGGGCTCATTGTACTCAAGTCATTTCAATATTAGCTGGTTGATCTTGAATGTTCAGCAAGAGACCAGTTCCAATGCTTTCCTTGAAGCATATGATGACCATATCTATGACCACTTTTAAGCACTTGCTGATAAATGGCTACTATGTAAGTTAGAGAACCCATTTTATATCCACTGTATCCTCAGGGCCTTATCTTCAATAACAGGCCATGATAAGGTGACAGCACCACTCCTTGCCCAGACTTTGAGTGGAAAGTACTTCATACATCACTTCAATGTTGATTTCTTCTGATCAACCGCAATATTCGACCCCTGACCACAATATCACTGCTCAATGTATGTGAAAACTCAGGTGTTTGCTTGTACTACACAATGGCTCATTTTATTTTCCATGTCCACCCACAGCCTCTGACTCAGCTAGGCCTAAGGGTCAAGGTGGCATAACACAAGGAAACTGGAGGAAGGGGCAGAATAGTGCCATCCCTTTGAAGCTGAATACTGCTACTCCCTTGGAGACCACTGTCACCCAAAATACCCAAGGTCAGAAATGACACCATGAAACCATTGTACCTGTTCACACCTCTAAGCACACTATGCAGAAGCCACAGCCCCCCAAACCTATGACCACTAAGGACTCTGGATCATCAAATGGTACATTTGTCTTCTTTTCTAACAATTATACTGAGGCTTTCCACAGGAAGCCTGGTTATGACCTCGTTCCAGTTTCAGTTGAGAATGATACAGATAAATGACCTACCAAGTGTCAAAAGAAGAACAATATGGTCTAGCTTAATGTGATCACTCCTCTCTCAAGTACATCAGTATTTAATACCCAAGCCACTTTCCTTAGAAGCCACTTTTCTAGGCTCATTTTCAAATATTGCTTTGAACCTTATTTTTTTTCTTGAATGATTCGGCCCTGGTTCTCTCTTATATCTATTCATAGTTGATCCACAGGCATTATTGATTTCAATAGAACTAAATATGCAGTGTTGACATGTGGCATTAATTTTCAATAGAGATGAGCACACTAACTATCTTTAGAACCAAAGTAAGCATACCAGTGGTTGACCACTCACCTAGATAAGATGGTGTTAATACTACCATCAAAAGAGATGGTTGACGTTGAGTCCTGGCCTTCACTGCTGCCACTGGAAGGCTCAATGTTTGGCACTGAATTTTGCTCACTGCCACTGTTGGAAGGCTCGACATTTGATGCTGAATTTTGTTCTCCACCTCTACTGCCAGAAGGCTTGACAATTGACACTGAGTTCCATTCCCTACTACTACCCCTGGAAGACTCAATGTTGCTTGTCAAGCCTGGTTCCTCACTGCCACCCCTCCCAACCCCTAGCCCTACTCATTAATACTCCCATCACCCACAAAAATTGCATTGACTGCTTCTGTTGCATGCCCCTTGAAGAGTGTGTGCCACTACAAAAGTAGCCACATGGTTAGTTATCTTCACTCCATCTAATGAGTTTTGATCACTCACCAGAGGCCCTTTAATGCTTTCCTGATGTTTTTGAACCATATGGACATCGCATTTCTCAGATATGGGATGGCAGTGGATACTAGAAGATGCTGTTGATGTGGTTGGAGGCAAAGAAATGACGATGAGCTTATTTCCTGGGGATCTCCCAAATGAGGGCCAAGTGCACATCAACAAACAGTCAATGTGTGACAAGCATTCTTGAGCTCACCATCAGTGACAGGACTTTTCAGAGGTAAGTTGCAATGATTTGACAGCCAGTGGTGGTTTAAAGGTCTCATTAGAAAGTTTTGTTATTGAGCCTACTGGAGAACCACATGTGCTGGCACTGGAAAGGCAGGAGATCCTGGATGTTGGCCAAGGCTCAAGGTGTTCCTGTTGAACCAGCCTCTAGTATTTTGCGGCCTGTCTCTCCTATGCTCTTGAGTGCCACAACCACTGGACTTGGCTCTGTGGCTACTAGCCTTGGTCTCTGAAGTGGTGCAGTTTTTTCATTGCACTGGTGCACGTACATGACCTTCCCTCCGAAGACTTCTGCTCTAATCAATAGCCATCAAGATGATTGTTTGCACCTATATCACTCAGCTGTGTATGACTGGGTGCCAGTTGGAGTATGGTATTGATCAAATTTAGAAAATACATTGAATGTAGTTGGCAAAAAATCTGGATTCAGGAACAATACTGGTTATGATGACTGACAGTGCTTGTTTAAGTTTAATCTGGATTGTTGAACATGAGGAATAATATATGCCCCTTGTTCTACAACTGACCTTGCCTAAATATGGATTGAAAGTGGCAGAGCCATTCAGTGCTGCACACTCTGTAACTGACTTTGTTTGAATCTGGCTTTAATCTAGATTAAATCTAGATTTAAAACAATCTAAGCGAATGAGAGTCATCATCTAAATTTTACACCGGCTCAATGACTAAGCAGGTAGATTAGTCAGGATTATCTAATGGCTTAGCTAATTATTGGTCAGCAATGGGCAGTAACTCTTGCAGCTGTGCCACTTCCAGGCATGTGAAAGTAAGTGATGGGGCCTCCCCACGGTCCAAATGGCTGCTGCCAGTGTTGAAACACTGCTGGATGTTGCATACTGGCCAGTGTTGGGTAATTTGTGCGCCTTTCAGTGCTAAATTCGTGTTTGAGCATGAGGAACTGAGTTTTGAGGGGTGAAATGTGCACGGAAGTGGGTGCTTAAATGCGCATCAAGCACAAGAAGCTTACTGATGGCTGGATCATGGTGTATCAATGGGCGCCTATTTACGCATCAGTAGTGAGCAAGTCATCAAAAGGGTTCTAGGCTACATGTGAAAGTTGTGTACCATTAATAACCACATATTGTATGTGATATTGTGTGTGCACATAGGCACTTATGTGTGGGAAACTAACCAAAATACACAAGTTGGGTATCACTAAACACTCACAAGGAAGGGTTTGAAGTGCACAGGAAGGAGAGGGTCTTCATAAACACACTTGGAAATCATGATAGTTTTTTGTTTTGTCCATTGAGCACTCAGCTTGAAGTTTAATTATGATGAATAGTTGCACTCCAGCTGCATGCAACGCGCATGTGTGGGCACTTAAATGCTTGATGAGTGCGAGAAATTAGATTGAAAGTGCCCACCACTGTACCACATGAACACAGGGATAGGCACATAAATCTACTTGGGTATGAAAAAACCAGTGACCTCACAAGCTAACTTAAATTTACATTGGAAGGCATGGACAAAAACAGAGTTCCTACTTTGAATTTATTCCAGTTCAAAACTCAAGTTTAACATTGCGCGCACACGGGCGCTTAATCGTGCGATAAGCGCGGGAATCCAGGTGCTATGACAAAATGAACTTCAAAAAGAATTGGATTTTGTGGTAGGTGCTTAAGCAATTGCTAAGTGTATAAATATAAATTAAAATACATACACACACTGTGCACACAGGCACTTGATGAGTTGGGCACAGGAAGGCCAGTGATCTCACAAATCAAGATTTATATAAAACCCCTCCCCCTGCTCCCAAGGCACGGGTGAAATCCGTGCCGGGTGGACAACAGAGATTTGACTTAGAAATTATTGTGTTTTAAAATTTGGATTTAACACATTACTTCCTTTGTGCCATAGGCATGGGTAATAAAACTCATTCATGGATTAATCCAGATGACTGAAGTCCCCATAATAGTTTGGTTATATTCACCTATACAGTTGCTTATTAAGCAACTGATCTTTCTTATTTATACCACATAGTCACCTATAAAAAGGGTCTGAACTACTTGGTGTGAACACTAAGATCATCATTCTCAATGTAAAGCACAGCTTTACACCAGAGCACTGGGGTTCCATTGTTGAGTTTTCTTATTCAGTGACTCAATATGCCTCCCATCAGCCCATGAGGGCCTGGTCCTAAGCTGGCACAATAAGTATCAACTTGATCTTATCAAAGGGGACTCCTTCTCAGTAAGTGACAAAGCTATTTACAAATTCAGAGTTATAATACAGCAATTATAAGGGTTAAAGACTTGGTAATTGAGAGCTTAAAGACTTAAGTTCAATTTGACTTTGTTTAGATAATGGCTTGTATTGAGTTTCCACCTAACCAAGTAGAAACAATGTTTCTTATTGGTAGATGTTGATGACTTATATATGATACAAGTCCATATCTAATATTAACTAGGGTTAAGGGCTTCTAATAAAAGAAGAGAAGCATACAGCTTCCTTAATTCTAATTAAACTATATAAGATGTAATCTGTTAAAGAAGCTTTAGAAGTTCTTCTTTGACCATATGTGTCACAATCTGCAATTGTGACCTCTCCAATTCAATCTCTGACTATTCTTTCAATTTCCAATTCCTGCAAATTTTCATTATCTACCATTTCTATAAATATTTCACAGCCTGTTTCCACTCATCATTCTATCCTCCTTTCATTTGTGCTCATATTTGTTTCTGCCATTCCATTTATATTTGTCATTCTCCATTGTGTCATATCTGTCGTTGTCTATTTACCTTTCATTTATCTGTTTATTCATTTATCATTGCATTGTGAGCTTCACAATATTTACGTGTTATTTGTCCAATTTCATGTTATCTTAAATATGTTGCTACTAGCTTATGTATTACCCATTCTGAATATCAACTAAGATTCCACTCTGAATTCTCTGTCTATTATTCCTTCAGTGTTGAATTCCAATTCACACTGCCTGTCATCTTCCTCATAGACAAAATTGGTCAACACAATATCAGAAGGGTGCAGCACATACACTGAAGCCAATGACCAATCTCTCCATAACTTTCACATGCTTAGTAAGTGCCAGTATTTTGCATATCTTGACAATATGACATGATCACAAGCCAAGTCCAAATATAGGTCAACTATATTAACAATCACATATTATCAAAATGTTAACAAATTAAAATAAGTTATAATGAGTCAAAATAAACTAGAACAAACAAGACAAAACAAGTTAAGAAAATATAAAGACAAATAAAGAGAAAACATAATTGCAATATTACTTAAGTAATATTGCAATTATGTTTTCCTCTTATTTATTCTTGTATTTTTTAGTTTGTTTTGACTTGTTTACTTGATCTCATTATGACTTATTATAACTTGTTTGGTTTTGTTTGATGACATATGATTGTTAAATATAGCTACGCTATATTTGAACTTACCTTGTAATTGATCAGATGATCAAAGAAGAACTTCTTTAGAAGAACTTCTAAAGTTTCTTTGACAGATCACATCTTATATAGTTTAATTAGTGTTAAGGAAGCTGTACACTTCTCTTCTTCCATTAGAAGCCCTTAGCCCTAGTTAATAATAGATACAGACTTGTATTGTATATAAGTTGTCAACATCTACCAAGGAGAAACATTGTTTCTACTTAGTTAGGTGGAGACTCAATACAAGCCTTTATCTATACAAAGTTAAATTGAACTTAAAGCTCTAAGATCTCAATTACTGAAGTCTTTACTATTATAATCACCATATTATAACTCTGACTTAGTAAATGACTTTGTCGCTTACCAAGAAGGAGTCACCTTTGATAAGATCAACCTGATACTTATTGCACCAGCTTAGGACCAGGCCGGTGTCACTATAACATTAAGTAGAAGCAATCCTTCTCTGTTAGCACAGAGCCATTACTTTGCCCAGTAACCCAACAATGTTGCAAACACTGTCAATTTGGGTTATTGCAGTTATCACACAAGCTGTCCCAAAACTATTGTGCATAACAACAAAGAGAGGGTCGACAGACATTGCCAACTAGTGGAATAGTTGAGGATCACTCTTATTGATCGGAGTGAATACCCACGCTCTGAAAATATTTGGAGGCTAGTGAGAGCTAAGGTCACTGTACCTGAATCTCAAATAAGATACCCGCCCCAAGGGTAGATACTCAGAAGGGAGAAAATTGCCAGAAGATTTGGCATATCTCTGAAGAATACCAGACCTGAGGGTAAATACTTGGAAGACAGTTTATCTGTTGAAAGTCTTAAAAGACTATAAATACACAGTCCTAGTGACTATAAAGGTGAGTCCATAGTGACTATAAACTAATTTTCCAATCATGGCAGAATCAAACTGCAAGTGTGATAATTGTCTTAAGGACAATTTACCATTCAAAACCATACCAGGTGTCTCTATAGGCACCCATAAACATAGTCCACAATGGACCCTGCAGAGTTTGCAAGACAGGTCAAAATCTTCTCAAGAAGGGAATTTCCAGAGGAATCCTATAGTACTTACTACAGTGAAACCCGAGGAACAAGATTCTACAGAAGTAAAGGATCAGGAAGATTCTATTACATCAAAGAACACAAAGGGAAAGTTGCCTATGTCCCAATCAAGAAAGAACAAGAAGGGATCCTTGAAGCCAAATTTGCTGCATTTGGTCACAAGCAACTTCACAGAACTGTTAAACAGCAAATTGAAAGAGGAGCTGGTATTGAAGAACTTTGAGACGTTACCCCAGAACAGTACACTGAAGAAGCAAGAAGATGGCAAACTCCATTTCCAGAAACCCCTGCAGAATCTAGCAGGATCATCAAACCAGAACCAGTCCTTGACATTACCCCAAGAATTGGAGAAACCTCTCAAGAAAATAATTCAGAGCCCAGAGTTGATACTCCAAGCTCAGAAGAATCTGAAACTGATGAAGACGACGAAGAAGAAGAAACAGATAGTGGAAATAGAAGCCAACAGGAATTTGAAGGAAATCAAACAGAAGAGGAAGCAGAAGCACTTGCACAGGCAATCAATAATCTCAAGCTCAAATCCCCAGAGAAGCCCAGAGTCAATAGACCCCCTTCTTACTCCTCGAGCCCAGCCTTTGGACATAGCCCAAGGTTCCTCAGTCCCATTACAAACCCTATCCCCTTTAGCTTTACCAATTCCCCCACCAGTATTGCCAGTACCAGTACCTTACCAACAACCAATCCCAACATTACTACAGCCAGTACCACCATCACCGTACCCACTAACACCCAAACAAAAGGGAAAGCAAAGGCAGCTGTCACCAACACAGGAAGCTCTTCAAATCGAAGAAGCCCCACACTGCCACCACCAAGACCACAAGGAGGACCAGGAGGACCAGGAGGACCAGGAGGACCAGGAGGACCAGGAGTAGGACCACCAAATCCTAATCCAAACCCCCCGCCAAATCCAATGGCACAACCTCAAGCAGGATTCCAGCTTAAATTCCCAAAGCCCAACAGGTTTGATGGTAACCCAAGCTACTACAGACCATGGATGGCCAAAGTCAAACTCTACTTCCACTCATATGGTGTCACAGATAACCAATCAAGAATCAACTACACCCTTGGATTACTCGATGGAGCTGCCAAATTATGGCAACAGGATTACAGACTTAGTCAAGCAACTGCAGCTACCCAAGCAGGACATGTCCCACACACCTTTGACCAGTTCAAGAATGCGCTCGAGCAATTATTCGCTCCAACACAACAGAGCTTTGAGGCTGAAAGAGAGCTCCATTATTACAGACAATGAAACAAATACATCAAAGAGTACATTGCCAATTTTTCCGTCCTCACCTCATATGCAGGACTTACTGACAGCACTTCTCTCCAATCCTACTTCACCAAAGGACTTGACAATGATGTCAGATTTGAAGCAATCTGATCTAACCCCCAAACCCTCGACAAGTGGAAAACTGCTGCAAGACAGGCATACAAAGTTGTCCAAGAGCAAAGGAGATACCACATTGGAAATTCTAATCCAGGATCTTCAAACAGATCAAGAAAGACCAAAAAGAATAGTAGATCACACAGACCTCAACCACAATATAATGACATCTATAGTCAACCCATATCTAGACCCAGATAATCCGAGTGGGACATGGATATCGACAGAATATCAAGAGGAATATGCTGATTATCAGTTGAAGATGATTGGGAAGCAGACAATGGAGGTATATACAAACTTGGCACAGAGGATGATGATAATCCTGAAGAAGAAGAGAGTGAAGGAGAGGACATCAACCAAACATACAATGAAGGACCAAGCAACACAGACAGAGATGTCTATGGTTCACTATACTCCCACATCATCAATAACATTCTCACCAACAAGCAGAGAATCGCACTCAAAAGAGGAGAATGCTTCTTCTGCCACAAGAAAGGACATTTCGCTAAATCTTGTCCAGCAAGGAAGGTTTGGTTTAAGTCAAGAGGAAAGACAAACATGGGATTGAAGCAGATGCAGAAGTCCCAGTCCAAACCAAAACAAGGGAATCATAGACCTTTCAAGCCTAAAAGGAAAGATCCAGATGCCATGGTTTACAAAATAGATCAAGCTAGCAACAAAGATGATCCATTTCAAGAATACTCAAATGAAAATTTTTGAGTACTCATGAAGATCAGATAGACATCATTGATCTTCAATCAAACAAAGGATTAACAGTATATGTACCAATATTGCTCCATACAACCAGAGCAAAACATAACCTACAAGCACTACTCAATTCAGGAGCTAGTGGAGAATTTATCGACCCACAACTAGTCAATACCTACAACTTGCCAAAATTCAAAATGAAGAAGGCAATTAAAATCCATAACACTGATGGAACACAGAACCTATCAGGAAGTTGTACTCACTACACAAAATTAAAAATAGAAGTGAACAACAAGATTATGACAATCTCTCCAAGAATAGTCAAACTTGGATCAAACCAACTATTCTTAGGAATCACATGGCTAAAGAGATTCAACCCTGACATTGATTGGCAGAAACTGTCATTACGTTGGCAAGATGAAAACTCTCATACAATCAAGTTAACCAAAGTGAAAACTGATTCCATCAATCAGTTGTATTATGAAATCAATGTGAAGTCTAACACATCACAACAACTTCACAATTCAGCTACTAAACCAAAACAGGAATCAAACCCTGTGAAAGCGGTACCAAAGAAATTTCATCAGTTTCTCAAAGTCTTCAACAAAGATGAATCTGAGAAATTACCACCCAGACGTCCTTGGGATCATAAAATCGAGACTATACCCGAATTTGAACCCAAACACATGCCAGTTTATCACCTGACACCCCAGGAAAGAACTGAACCTGACAAGTTTATTTCTGAAAACCTACGAAAGGGATATATTCGGAAATCCAAATCACCTATGGCCTCTTCTTTCTTCTTTGTAGGAAAGAAAGGAGGAGACTTACAGTGGCTCAAAAAACTGTCCCAATGTTTTCGCATTTTAGACATATTTGCTAATACCAGGGCAGATATATGGCCTAGCATCCTGAAAATATTCACACAGGTACCTTGACATATTGGGAGCATATATTCCCATGATCACATGACCTTGTCCATCAATGAATTATTAATGAATTATCGAAAATATCTACTCATTGGGACAGTTTTTTGACCCTCTGTTATCTACCTACTCAATACTTTGTATGACCTCCTCTTGCCCTGACAACTGCCTCAATCCTTCTGGGCATGGTTTCTATCAGCCTTTGGCACCTTTCTGCTGGAATCTTATTCCACTCCTCTACTAGCCTCTCCCACAATTCAAATACTCCCTTAGGTGGTCTTTCATATGCCTTCAGCTGGTCCTTCAGGTAGGTCCAGAGGTGTTCAATGGGATTTAGGTCAGGGGATTGTGCAGGGCATGATAGAACTTGAATGTTGTTGTCCACAAACCATTGTTGTCCCAGTTTTGAGGTGTGTTTTGGGTCATTATCCTGCTGGAATATCCTCTCCTCCTCCTCCATCTCCAACTTTTCAAAGCTTTCCACCACCCCATTGTCCAAAATCTCGCAGTATTTCACTGCATCCATATTCCCTTGAACCTCAATCAGCTTTCCTACCCCATTCCACCCCATACACCCCCACACCATCATGTTACCACCTCCTCCATGTTTGACAGTAGGGAGAGTGGTCCTATCTGACAGTGGTTCCCCCCTCTCCTTCCAGGTATACACCTTTCCATCTGACCCAATCCTGTTGATCTTTGTTTCATCTGTCCACAACACCCTCTTCCAGTCCTCCACTGTCCAATTCCTATGTTCATGTGCAGAGTCAAGGCATTCCTCACAATGTTGCTTTTTGAGTAGAGGTCATTTGATCTTGGTTACAGAGCAAAATCCATTATCCTGAAGGGTATTTCTGACAGTTTGGGGTGTGACAGGGTCAGACAGAGTAGAGTTAATGAAATTTGTAGCCTGGACAGCATTATCTAGCTTTCCAGAGGTTATTTGGTGAATTATTGCTTTTTTATCATGAGGAGAAAGCTTGGAAGGACGTCCTCCCTTGTTGTTTTCCTTGTCCCCATCAACTTCTTTATTGATCCTCCCAACAGTAGACTTGCCTAGACTAGTTTTATGTTCAATATGGCACAAGGAATAGCCATCTTTGAGAAGAGAAGTGACTTGGGAGTATTAGGTAGAGGAGATAGCTTTCATGATGTAGTGGCAGGAAGAAAGACAGTTGTAGCCATCTCAACATGTCAACCAAGGTCACATGATCTTGTTTACTACTCCCACACCTGCCCTGATGCTCCCCTGGCATGTTACAAGATAGATACTGGGAGGCTGACAGGGGGTCAAAAAACTGTCCCAATGAGTAGATATTTTTAATAATTCATTACTAATTCATTGATGCACAAGGTCATGTGACCATGGGAATATATGCTCCCAATATGTCAAGGTACCTGTGTGAATATTTTCAGGATGCTAGGCCATATATCTGCCCTAGTATTAGCAAATATGTCCAAAATGCGAAAACATTGGGACAGTTTTTTGAGCCACTGTATGCCCATGTCAAGACTATCAATTCCTTAACAAGAATACGATAAAGAATGCTCATCCAATACCAAGCATATCATGAATCATGGATAAACTCAAAGGATCTAATTGGTTTACCAAGTTAGATGTCTGACTTGAATACAATAATGTCCGAATCCATGAAGGACATGAATGGAAAGTGGCATTCCGCACTCCTAATGGGTTATATGAACCCACAGTCATGTTCTTTGGAATGACAAATTCCCCCACTACTTTCCAATCCATGATGGATCACATATTCAAAGACCTTACTGAAAAAGGCGGAGTTATTATCTACATGGACAACATCCTAATCCATGCAAAAACAAAAGAACAACTTGAAAGACTTACTAAACAAGTCTTGAAGATTCTACAACAAAACGAGTTGTATTTAAAGACTGAGAAATGCGAATTCAAGAAGCAACGTCTAGAGTATCTCAGAGTTATCATAACTCCTGACTCTATTGAGATGGACCCAGTCAAACTAAAGGGTATACAGGATTGGCCTGTACCCAAGTCTGTCCGAAATATCCGACAATTTGTTGGTTTCTGTAACTTCTACAGAAAATTCATCCACAACTTCTCAGCTATTGCACAACCACTTAATGCATTACTTTGCAAAACAACGAAATTTGAATGGAACCCAGAAGCACAGAAAAGCTTTGAGAAGCTCAAGGAACTATTCCTTAAGCAACCTATACTCCAAATAGTTGACAAATCAAAGCCATTCAAAATTGAATGTGATGCTTCTGCATTTGCTACTGGTACAGTATTACTCCAAAGAGATTCAAATGGAGATAAGCACCCTGTGGCTTATTATTCACAAACCCTCAACCCTGCGGAACAAAACTATCATGTGTCCAACCAAGAATTCCTTGCCATTATTAGAGCACTAAAGGAATGGCAACACTACCTTGAAGGATCAGCACGCCCTATCATCATATCGTCTGATCACAAGAATCTCACCAGATGGCGAGAACCACAACAATTAAATCGAAGACAAGCCAGATGGATGCTATACATGACACACTTCCATTACTCCATAAAACACTTGGCTGGAAATAAAAATACTCTTGCTGATGCATTGAGTAGAAGACCAGACCTAGTCCCAGAAGGAAAGGATAACGAAGATCTCGTTGCAATACCATCAGAAAGGTTCATTAACTTCCTTTCTGAGGAAATTAAAGAAGAAATCGAAAATAAACAAGAGAAGATTGCCCCATCTGAAAGGTTTACAGAAGATGATGACATTTATGAATATCAGGGAAGACATGTGATACCTGAAGATGCTGAACTAAAAAGAAGACTTCTACAATGAGTACATGATCACGAGACATCAGGACACCCAGGAACAGCCGAAACATTCTGTAAACTATCTAAATTAGTTTACTGGCCTGGAATGAACACATATGTTCAGAACTATGTGAAAGAATGCCCTATTTGTCAACAGTACAAAATCAACCGTCATCTGGTTAAACCACTGATGCAACCAATTAAAGGCCCTTCTTCCACAAGACCCTTTTCCCAAATATCCATGGATCTTATCACAGATCTACCACCTGATGACAGATATGGTTGTATATTGTCCATAGTGGACCATGGACTTATGAAAGGGATAATCCTAACTCCAACAAAGAAGACAGTAAATGCCGATGGCATTGCTAAAATTCTTATTGATAAAGTATTTTCAAAATATGGAACACCCAACAAAATAATCTCAGATCAAGATCCACGATTTGCTGCTAAATCAATGCAAAAATTATATGAAAAACTCAATATTACACCAGCCCTGTCTACAGCATATCATCCACAGACAGATGGTACTACTGAAAGGTACAATCAAGAAATCAAGTTTTACTTAGCAGTTTACACATCACAAAATCCAACCATATGGAAATGAGCACTTCCAATGATCGGATTCGTACACAATACAAAGCCCCATTCTGGAAGAAAACACTCACCATATGAATTAATATTGGGATATAACCCACAAGGGTTCATCTCAGATAAAGAGACAGACACACCTTCTATCAATGAGAAGTCCTTATTCTTAGAACAAGTTCGAGAAGCAGCTCTAGAGGCACATGAAAGAACACATCTCATGATGGCTCAACAAAAGAACCAACCATGGATGCCATTCAAAGTAGGAGACCGAGTTTGGTTAGATAACCAAAATCTCCCCTTGCCCTATGCTTCTAAGAAGCTCAACCAAAGAAGAGAAGGTCCATTTACTATTATTAGAAAGACCTCTCCAGTCAACTACAAACTCAGACTACTACCAAAGTGGAAGATTCACAACAAATTCCATGCTTTACTTCTCATGCCAGTAACTGAGAATGACATTTATGGGAAACACAACCCTAAACCACCACCTGTTCTTGTCTCAGGAGAAGAACAATACAAAGTGGAAGCAGTCCTAAATCATAGAACTTGCAGACTATACTCAGGAACAAAAATAGAATACCTAATTCAATGGAAAGGATACAGGCCTACTAAAGACTCATGAGAACCAGAGAAAAATCTTGAAAATTCAAAAGAAATAATTCAAGAGTATAAAACCCAGCACAATCTCTCCTAACATTCCCCAGCTTCAATGACTACTCCAGAAGTCAGTGAACAACCAGCAGTACCAGTCTTTGGAACTATTATTTGCAAATCACCCTCACCTCTTACCCCTCCTACCACACTGACTAACACCATTGACGATGTGAACAAGGTCAAGGAAAGTCTTGGTCTTGCCCCATTTCAAGAACAAGGCACCAAATCCCCTGCCAGAGATAGTGCAGGTGGAGACACTAGCAGTGAAAACTCTTCACCCTATAAAGAGAATGCCACCCTACAATGCACATTTCTTTGAGAACAGACAGCCATTGACTTTCTCTCTGCCTACGGCAGCAATCCTAGACTCACTTCATATGTCTACAATATTGGGAATCACCTTGATGCTCTCACTTCTGCAAGAAGTGAATACAAGCATCTCCAGGAAGAAATGGACTTCCATCTTAGTAACCTGGCATACCATATCCCTAGGGGTTCCTATACTCAGAACATCATCCGATGCATCCAACACACTGACCCAGACAGAGATTACTTTGCTATGCTCAAGTGTCAACAAGCTCCAGAGTGACGTGCACAGAATTCTGAGTGCACCTCAGCTGATGACAAGGGAGAAACTTCCTCACCTAGCATCAAACCTCAGCAACGTCATGATGTGGCTACACACAATGCCATATTACCGAGTACACCCCCTCCAATGCCTACTAATGAGCCTCCTCAAAATACCAATTGAGACGCAACTCAGTTTGGATGTACTAGTTGAACCTGTGACATATGTCATGGAATGGGTCATATCAAGACACTTTGCCTGGGATATTATTGCACCTAGTGCAACACTTTTGCCCCTGGCCATTTCACCAAGTATTGTTCCCGAAATCCTTATAAAGGAATTGCTTGACAGAATCTACCCCCAGTCACTCTGGCAGCACTTTCCATTACCAAGGGAGTCAATGCCACCAAGGCTCTTGCTCTGCAGTCCATCACCAAGTCTACCAGAGTACAGCCCCACCAGTCCAGTGTACCAACCGGCAATCACAGCACCCCCATCACCAATATCAATGGACTTCAATCTGAATGACATAATCCAACATCCACAGCCATTAACACCACCACTCTCAGCCCCACCTACAACCCTCCTTTTATGCCATGATGAGGCTGTAAACCTGCACCATGAGGAAGACAGTATGGTTGTCTCCGGATCTCAGTCCATTCCTCCCATCCAAACCATCGAGGATGCAGTCCAAGTGGACATCCCCATCATGGTGGAACTTCTCGCATCTATGAAGGAGACCGCCCCCTTACACCCTCATATAAAGATGGCAATTACAAATCTTATTATGATGATGAAGCCAACTTCAACATAGATGGTGAAGGTAATTTACCTTAGTGACTTAGGTAGTTACTAAGATGTGGACATCTTAGCTAGGAAAGGGATAATGTTATGTATATTGATTATATCTAGCATTTGTTCCATCTACAATATGAAGTCAATATTAGCTTTACTTAAGTAATATCACAATTATGTTTTCCTCTTATTTATTCTTGTATTTTCTAGTTTGTTTTGACTTGTTTACTTGATCTCATTATGACTCATTATGACTTGTTTGGTTTTGTTTGATGATATATGATTATTAAATATAGCTGTGCTATATTTAAACTTACCTTGTGATTGATCAGATGATCAAAGAAGAACTTCTAAAGTTTCTTTAACAGATTGTGTCTTATATAGTTTAATTAGTGTTAAGGAAGCTGTATGCTTCTCTTCTTTCATTAGAAGCCCTTAGTCCTAGTTAATAATAGATACAGACTTGTATCATATATAAGTTGTCAACATCTACCAAAGAGAAACATTGTTTCTACTTGGTTAGGTGGAGACTCAATACAAGCCTTTATCTATACAAAGTTGAATTGAACTTAAAGCTCTAAGATCTCAATTACTGAAGTCTTTACTATTATAATCACCATATTATAACTCTGACTTAGTAAATGACTTTGTCGCTTACCAAGAAGGAGTCCCCTTTGATAAGATCAACCCAATACTTATCATGCCAGCTTAGGACTGGGCTGGCGTCACTATAACATAATATCAACTTATTTTATAAAGGAAACAAATGCTAGATATAATCAATATACATAACACAACTGATAACTAGTTTATATACTATCATATTATATAACATGATAAGGCTATAGACAACATTGTACAAACAAGATCATTGGCATCATTCACTGATGATGGGGGATCAAGTCTGTGTGATGGCAGACTTAGTGAGAGTTAAGTGAAGTCTGATAGATTAGACTTCATAATAGTGAAGGATATGGGTGTATACCCTTACAGCATGGATTGTGGAGTGACAAAGGCAAATCCACCCCTGATATCTTGAAGAGCTTGGCTTTTGGCATCTGAGGTGTTGGCACCACAGGGGTTGTATCATGAGGCCACAACCAAGGAATCAAATGGTGAGACTGATAATGAGGAGATACTGTACAAGTCCAACATCAGTGGTGAAGTGAGTAGACAGGGGAGGAAGATATAAGCAATGTGTATCAGTAGATAAGGCTATTCCAGTGCAAGTAGTGCTGCAAAATACAGTGAGTGTGACAGCCTGTTTGGGAGAAGTTGAATACACCACTGAGTGTAGTGAGACACACAGACCAGTTGACCATGAAGCATTCCTGAACAACAAGATACTTTTAAGTTTGTGCATTTGACATCCCAGGGACTATGGAAAGGCAATACCTCTCATAGCAAGCATGGATGATTTTGAATACATCTTGCATTGGCAGCACCTCAGGTACTTGACTAGAAAACTAGATTTAGGATGAGAGTGGCCAGTGTGCCAGGGAGGATGAGTCCAAAAAGGTCTAGTCTGTTGACAATTTTGAAGATGCAACATGAAATTAGTTGATAGTCAGGCTTGACATTCTTAATGAATCCAAGTTTCTGCACTTTATGCTTGGTCCAGAGGAGGTGGTGATAAGGGGTGAAGTAGCTGTATGTTCCATGGAGGTTTCCATGACAAGCGAAAAAGTGGCCAAACCATGCATGTCTGAACCTGCACTGTAAAGCTGGGACTTTACAGTGGCTCAAAAAACTGTCCCAATGTTTTCGCATTTTGGACATATATGCTAATACCAGGGCAGATATATGGCCTAGCATCCTGGAAATATTCACATAGGCACCTTGACATATTGGAAGTATATATTCCCATGATCACATGACCTTGTCCATCAATGAATTATCAATGAATTATCGAAAATATCTACTCATTGGCACAGTTTCTTGACCCTCTGTTATCTACCTACTCAATACTTTTGTATGACCTCCTCTTGCCCTGATAACTGCCTCAATCCTTCTGGGCATGCTTTCTATCAGCCTTTGGTACCTTTCTGCTGGAATCTTATTACACTCCTCCACTAGCCTCTCCCACAATTCAAATACTCCCTTGGGTGGTCTTTCATATGCCTTCAGCTAGTCCTTCAGGTAGGTCCAGAGGTGTTCAATGGGATTTAGGTCAGGGGATTGTGCAGGCCATGATAGAACTTGAATGTTGTTGTCCACAAACCATTGTTGTCCCAGTTTTGAGGTGTGTTTTGGATCATTATCCTGCTGGAATATCCTCTCCTCTTCCTCTATCTCCAACTTTTCAAAGCTTTTCACCACCCCATTGTCCAAAATCTTGCAATATTGCACTGCATCCATATTCCCTTGAGCCTCTATCAGCTTTCCCACCCCATTCCACCCCATACACCCCTACACCATCATGTTACCACCTCCTCCATGTTTGACAATAGGGAGAGTGGTTCTATCTAACAGTGGTTCCTCCCTCTCCTTCCAGGTATACACCTTCCATCTGACCCAATCCTGTTGATCTTTGTTTCATCTGTTCACAACACCCTCTTCCAGTCCTCCACTGTCCAATTCCTATGTTCATGTGCAAAGTCAAGGCATTCCTCATGATGTTGCTTTTTGAGTAGAGGTTGTTTGATCTTGGTTACAGAGTGAAATCCATTATCCTTAAGGGTATTTCTAACAGTTTGGGGTGTGACAGAGTCAGACAGAGTAGAGTTAATGAAATTTGTAGCCTGGACAGTATTGTTTAGCTTTCCAGAGGTTATTTGGTGAATTATTGCTTTTTTATCACAAGGAGAAAACTTAGAAGGACATCCTCCCAACAGTAGACTTGCCTAGACCAGTTTTATGTTTAATCTGACACAAGGGATAGCCATCTTTGAGAACAGAAGTGACTTGAGATTATTGGGTAGAGGGGATAGCTTTCATGATGTAGTGGTAGGAAGAAAGACAGTTGTAACCATCTCAACATGTCAAACAAGGTCACATGATCTTGTTTATTACTCCCATGCCTGCCCTGATGCTCCCCTGGCATGTTACAAGGTAGATACTGGGAGACTGACAGGGGTTCAAAAAACTGTCCCAATGAGTAGATATTTTCGATAATTCATTACTAATTCATTGATGCACAAGGTCATGTGACCATGGGAATATATGCTCCCAATATGTCAAGGTACCTGTGTGAGTATTCTCAGGATACTAGGCCATATATCTGCCCTGGTATTAGCAAATATGTCCAAAATGCGAAAACAGTGGGACAGTTTTTTGAGCCACTGTACTTCCTGCCTTAGGTGTAGATTCTTCCACCAACTGACCACTCTCAGTTGGTGTCATTTTGATATCAGTCAAAGGAGAAGAACCACCAGATATAGCATCTAGTAGTGGGGTGTCATATGGAAGCTCACTAGCATTGTCTGGTGGTTGTAGAGACAGCAAGTTCACCTGCATGGTGGACTCTTTGGTTGAAGGTGGCACAGGCACCATATGACTCAAGTGTGACAAGGATGCCATGAAAGATGTCAATGGAGGCTGGAAATGATTGGGTCTGAAGGTCCACCCATTTGTTACTTCCCAGTAGTCTCATATCAACTCTGGGTACCACCTATTCTGTAGCACCATAGGAATGGGGCACACACCCACATAATGCCATGCTGGGTGGGATATCACTCACATGTCCCCATCTTCTTGCAAGGCCTCTACTCTGTCCTTGAAGAAGTAGAATTGGATAAGATCAACATCACTTGGTAGCAGCCATCCATCCCATTTGGAGATGGCTGGGGGTATCCCATGATTCTGCAGCCTTGCAAGTTGATTGTCATCATAGCCATCAAGCATAGCTTGATGGTTAGGTGTATCAATGTAGGTAGAGTTCATATACTGAACTCCAAAGATGTAGGTATGGTCAATCTCCACAGGATCAACCCCATGGTATATTAATACCTCAGATATTGATTCAAGGTTCAGATTGTGCCCTTGCCCTAGGGCAAGAGCCAGTCATTGAACATACCAGTGTTCTCCCATTTGCATGACAAAAGGTGGGTCAGGATACCTGGTGTTCCATTGCTCAATATGCTCCCTATACAGGTTTGGAGTAGCCATTAGAATGGGCATCAACCATGTAAAGGTTGCATGAGTGTTGCAAGTATGATGAGACTCATGAGGAGCAAATATCTGGACCCACATGTATCCATACATTGTGTCAACATTCAGGGCACATCAATGGTCCATGATTAACCCATAGATTAAGTTCCCCAATCCAGGGATCTTGTGGGCTAATACAAACCTGCCTAGCATGTTCAGGTTGAAAATGTCTTCATCAGTGGGTTGGGTAACACCCATCCCCCTGGTCTGGTTTCACAGATTTCCTGTCTGTGTGATGTCTTGGTTTCTGGTCACCTTTGTGGCTATACAGTCCTTGATGGGCATTGTCAACCCTGATGGCCATTGCTGAGAGTCAAACCTGGTCTGATGGACCAGGTATGTCATGGAGTCATCCCAGCTGTACTCCTTAGTCTGCTGGGTGATCCCATAAAGCTCTAACAATAGCACATACCCTTTAGCACATTGCCAAATGTGTGCATCATTGTCATTGTGGACAAACCTTACAAGGTCATCTACTGCTGCAGGGCACATGGGGAGCCCATGTCTAGTGTTACAGGCATTAACTGATTTGGTCTACAAGAAAGATGACAGGCAGTGCAAATTGGAATTCAACACTGAAGGAATAGTAGACAGAGAGTCAGAGTGGAATCTTAGTCAATATTCAGAATGCCTAATACCTGCACAAGTAGTGACATATTTAAGATAACATGAGATCAGACAAATAACACATAAATATCACAAAACTCACAATGTAATGATAAACAAATAAACAGATAAACAAAAGATAAATAGACAATGACAGATGCAATGCAACAGAGAACAATGAACAGAAATGGAATAGCAGAAATGAATATGAGCACAGATGAAAAGCAGATAAAATAATGAGTAGAAAAAGGATGTGAAATATTTATAGAATTAGTAAATAATAAAATTGCTGGAATCAGAAGTTGAAAGAATAGTTGGAGCTTGAATCAGAGAGGTCACAATTGCATATTGTGACAAGTGTCCTATAAGGTAGTGAGAGAAAAAATTTACAAGGTGGGGGGCAAACTCCTGTCATCACAATATATCAGTCAAAATTTCATGATTGAGGGAGGGGAAGAGTTGGGTGGTATCAAAGGCACAAACACTTGTAATCATACCTTTGGATCACCCAGCCCAAATGATGTGAGTGAGGAATACACCAGCATCCTCTGTAGATCATTGAATGACTCCTCCCATCTGGTTGGGGTGGAGGGCTCCTGTAGAGACCACCTCAAATTGCTTGCAGTGGGCAATCATCTTCTCAATAAGTTTCCTCAGAGTGTTTAGTAGGAAAATAGGTTGAAATGCTTTAGGGGTATTATAGGCCAGTTTGTTCAGCTTGGGAATGATGATAGAGACTGAGTCCTTGAAGTGACTCAGCCAATGAGAAAGATGGACACATGTGTTAGCAATAAGGATAATATTCTTGAGGCATTTGTCAGATGCAACAATATCCTTTAAGTGTATCCACAAAACATGATCAGGCCCAAGTGCTGAGGAGTTAGTATATGAAGATAGGGATTTGGTGAGTTCAAGGATGGAAAAGTCAGCCCAGGAACAAGTGAGGAGAGATTTGATTTCATTTAAGATTTGAGGGCTTACCAGTCAGCCCAATGCAGAATTATAAGACAAATGGAGGGCATTCCATAAGTCAGGTAGGTTGTTGCATGGGTGTCCTTGATAATGAATGCCTTCAATTGCTGGGAGTTTACACTACTTAACCCATTCCATCAGGTTCCATGGGCATGTGTTAGTGGTGGCAATTTCATAAATGCACTCATCAAAGAGGAAACATTTGGTGGCTTGAGTGGCTGCCCTAAATACTTCATCAGGAAAAACCTCCCATGCATTTTGGGGAGGATAAAGCCAAATATCCTGGTGTCAGCCCCAAAAGCAGGGGGCATCCAAATTAGGTCTATGTTCTCCAGATCCAGGGGCAAAACAGACTCATTTGTAGCTAATATCTGGTGTCATGCCAAATCCCTCTAACTTTTTACAGTACAGGATTACAGTCTGTATTCACTCATAAACAGCAAAGAATATATGCCTAGTTTGCACAGATCTGGGAGTCCCAGAATTATTGCAGAAACAAAATGTAGTATTATACACAAGTTGTTGATTGTAATATACAAAGACTGGTAGTGCAAGTAAGGAGTGAATGGGCATAATGAATGGGAGTCTCTTGCATTTCACAGATGAATGGCCAGTGTGAGGATTGGTACCAATGACCACCAGGCAAGAGTCTTTGATCATGACTTAGTGCTGGCAGCTGACCCCATCAACAGATAAGGTAAGTAGCAGGATCAAAGTCAAATATACACATACAATGCATCCACCTTAGTTGCTAGGTCTGGCATTCTTTATCATCTCAAAGGTTCCACTGCCACAACACATCAGAATTTGTTTCTAGTGCCATACTCTACATTACACAAGGACTCACTCAACCTTACAGACTCCTTCCCACCTTTTCTCCTGCACATATATCCACTATGACTGAGACTCTGCCCAGTGGAACCCAAGAAGCCCAGCCACAGCAGATGCAGCTGCTGGCAACCAGCCATTATAAACATCAACTTGATTGACACCCACTGTGACTTGATCATTCTAGACACCAACACAGCCACCTGGTCTGAAGTGGCCCTACTCAATTGGGAGGAACACATTGGAAGGTTTGACATAGAAGAAGAAAGATTTGATGTCAATTGGGATGAGTACAATTGGACAGATGTCATCAGAAGGATAAGAAGGAATGGTTTCACAGTTTGATTTGGAATGGACTAATGAGATAGATGAACAGACAATGATCATTTCACCAACATCACATTTGGGTTTGAACAATTGGATATCTAACTCTGATAGCTGTCACATCAGTGGACAGATTAGTATTTATCAGAATTGTGATTGTGATATGGGACTTGTAGTTGTAGTTTCATAGGTTGATATTGTTTCAGATATTTAGTATTTAAGGACCTTGTATTAGGAAGATTAAACCTAAGTTTAATCTTTCCTTTGTTTCCCAGAATTACTTGTGTTTACTTGCCCTGCCTTGAGTCCACTTGTAACATTGTTGTTGTCTCAAACCTCATGCTACCTTTGACTTACCTCAAGTCATCTTGGCCTTCTCTTACTGGGCTTTCAAAAATACTCAAGCTCTTTAATTGAAGTAGGTTAAAGACCAGTTAGTAGCTGTCTTACATAACCCAATCACATGTTGTGACATGTGACATTACTAGGCACTCTGACTGTAAATCTTAACAATAAGATTAAACTTCCTACTATGCTGATCCCAGTAGTATTCCCACAACAAACCTGTCACATTTGGTTCTCATTGCCTAGTTGCTGTGCCATCTGACATCTCTTATGAGCTAGTATTGCCTTGCACTACACTCGAAGAAATCCTTGGACTAGTATTGCTTCACACTATCCCTGAGCAGAACACTGAACTGATCTATAACTGGCAAGCCTCTAATTAGGAATCATGCCTGAGAGTTATACATCACCCCTGGCACATGCCAAAGAACCAACCTGATTCCTTGCATACAAACTACAAAGGCAGCCAATCAGAAGAGTCCAACCATGAATGTTCAACTAGTAGACTAATGTCATCTAAAGAACCCAAATCACTATCATGGATCAGCAAGATCAATGATTAAACCAAAAACTATTCAGATTACAAATCTGACAAAAACCCAAATTCATCTAACTCTATTGATTCTATTTTTAGAACTAATATCACACCTGATACTCAACAACATATAATCAAATTAATACTCCAATGACACCCATCCATTGTTGTTTGTGAATGCCCAAAAGCTCATCTTCCAACAATCATAGAAGAGCAGACCCCCCACATCCTGCAGCATACCTCTCCAAAAAATTCCAAAGTCATTTCCACCCTGAGAACAAGCCACAAGAATCAACTAGTGGAAACTCACCAGTTGAAACCTGAGAATCCCAGAACACCCTCTTCTCATAACAACTCCCAGATCTTCCAACCCCTTCCACAAAACCCTCATTACTCCCAGCTATCCAAAGACAGAGAAGTAGACAACATAAAGAAGAACACCAATCCCATCTCAACAAAACCTTCACTAGACTTGAAAACCTTGCCCAGACAGAACCACCTGGACTCCAATTGAAACCAATTGAAACCTAAGAAATGCCTTCACAAGGATCTTCCACTGTTACTGCCCCATCCCAATCAGATTCTGAACTCTCCTACAGATCTCAGAGAGCAGGATCACAAATGGAAGCCAGTGAATCTAATCAAGGAGCTGAAGTCTTGGCAGCAAACACATTCAGATATAGAGCAAACAATCCAGAATACAATGTCTATCAACCAGTATCACAAGGTTTCAAATGGAAAGGACCACCTGGAAATCCAGACAGAGGAGAAAGGTGGAGGAGGTGGAGGAGGAGGTGGAGGAGGATTCTTTGGACAACCACAACCACAACAACCCCAACACTACAATAGAGGAGTCAAATATGACTTACCCAAAGAATTCAATGGCACTGCTCAGGATTATCAAAGATGGAAAGAGCAACTCACATTGTACTTCTTGGCCAACTGCAATCAATTCCCATCTGACCATGACACCATCATCTGTGCATTATACAACATGGGAGAAGGAGCAAGCTTCTGGAGGAGAGACTTCCTTGCCCACCATATGCAAAATGGAGTACCTACCTTCAGTACCACTGATGCATTTTGGCAAGCCTTGGATCAATCATTCCTACCCTTCAATGAAGGAGAAAGTTTCCTTAGAAAATGGCTTGTACTCAAACAAATGCAAAGACCCATTGAGGCCTACATCATGGAGTTCCAAATCCTGGCTAACCAAGCCAGAGTCTGAGAAACCCAACAACTCATTCATCAACTCAGAGAAGGTCTTGACCCAAGCCTTGCAATCTGTGCTATTTCAAAACATCCAGGAAACAACTTGGAGGAATGGTTCACAGCAGCCTGTGCAGTAGAGGAAACCGAAAGAATGGAGGCAGACTATTATTGAAGACACCCCCAGATATACTCCAGGAGAAACATGGCAAAACCAAAAAGGCACAATTATCACCAGAGTCAAGGCTACATCCCACCCCAACCTCATTAGGACCCAAATGCAATGGACATCAATACTATGGAAGCATTACTTCAGAACTTCACAATTTCTCAAAGCTACCAACAAAATGATGACTCATCATCTGACAAGAGCAAAAGCAACAATGACAATCATCAGGAGAACATTAAACAATCAATCCTACAAGCATTTGATACAATCCTTTCTACATGCCAAAAAGGAAGCCTTAGGAAAGGAACATGCTTTGAATGCAAGTAAACTGGACACTTTGCCAGAGATTGTCCCAAATGTAAATCATGCCTTTCAAAACTCCCCAGAAGCTCTCAATCCAAAAATGCCAAGCATAAGCGACCCATATTGCCTATCAAGCCACCCAATAATGACAAGAAGGCACAAAGATGCTTCCAAAGTATGCAACTCAATGAAATCATCCAAAGTATTCCAGATGATGAAAAAGTTGTAAATGTCTACAATGAACATGCTGGCCAACCTGGATTTGTCCATTGAGAAATCCAGGATTTTGCCTCAGATGATTAGCATCCACATCTAACTCATCAAAACCCTCTACCAGACAGTGCATACCCTCTTATTTATCTTCTCACTCTTTGACCCCAGATTCCAACAGACCTATTTATTTCTTGAATGGACTACAGAATGATAGCTACCCCAGACCAAAGACTTCAACCTGACTCTCTTATTTAAACAACATTTCCCTTACTCCTATGCAATCCAACACTCTTTACCTTCCCCTAAAAGTGCACCTACCAGAGAGAACCATGGATACTTTAGCACTCCTTGATTCAGGAGCTGGAGCTGATCTTGTTGATCAAGATCTCATTAACAAATAAAAACTTCCAAGAAGAAAACTCCTGAAACCCCTTGCCATCAGGAATGGAGACAGATCAGTTATAGAAAACACATCTATCACTGATTACATAGTGATCAAAACTACTGTCTATGGAAAATGAATCAAAACCAATGCAATCATCACAAATCTAGGATAACCTAGAATAATCTACAGAATCCCATGGTTTTTGAAACACAACCCAGATGTAGATTGGACCAAGAAAACACTTTCTTGGCAATCTTATATTGAAAACCAGGAATTCACAGCCTTACTCGATTCAGCATTTCCCAATGCAATCAGCTTGGATGAACTCAATCTGTCAGGACAACACTTCAATGAGTTCAACACCAAAACATCACACTCTCAGGCTTTCACTCAACCACACAGAGAAAAGAAAGAAACTGATCCCATGAAAATAGTACCCCATTACTTTCATGAATTCCTCAATCTCTTCAGTGAAAAGAAAAGTGAAAGATTCCCTCCATCTTGAACCTATGACCATAAAATCGAGATGAAACTATCATTTCAACCCAAAGCTTTTCCTTCCTACAAACTATCATATGGAGAAACCCTCAAACTCGACAAATTCATCAAAGAAAACCTACAAAAGGGATACATCAGACCATTGAAGTCACTAATGGCTTCTCCTTTCATTTTTTTTTTTCATTTTTTTTTTTGGTGGAGCATTGTGATCTCAGGCAGCTGACAACCCACTTGCAAGGTAGACCGGCTTTCCTTGTACATCAGCCCCCATTCTCCGCTATTTGTGTCTTTCTTTTGACATTTAGGAAAATTCACCCTAGAGAAATGCAGATTACACATGCCTGTGGCAGTGTGGGGCTCCAGCTCATGATGTGTTGTCAGGGGTCCACTACTGTGGATTGAAGAGTTGTCTACCCACTAAAACCCCAGTTGGCCTTGGCCATTGCTCAGGAAGTTTTTTCTCATCCTGGAGCAATCCCTGCCATGTACTGATAACAAGGTCTTCTTTAATGGCTTTCTTGTCAAACTTGTGAGAGTTTGATAGTATGCAATCCATTCTCAGTCTGTGGTTGATTCAATGCATGATAAGGCTCTTGATCTGGTTTGGCCTGGGGAGTTTTGTCAGGTTGTTGTTGTTCTGAATGACTCTCTCACATCTCAGTCTCCATATCACATGTGCTCTTTCTGATATTAGGATTTGGTAGAGATGTGTTTTTGCCAGGTCAGTTTTGTTGATTTCATTTTTGAATGAAATTGATGCTATTCCAAAGGTCTCACTGATTTGTGCGTCATTCCACTCCTCATTGGAGAATTTTTCTTTCCAAATTTTCTTCATAGTGTTCCATATCTGTATTCTCCCTGGGGCCTTGCACCTGCAGTAGATGTGGTCGAGGGTTTCTAGTTGGGCCCATGGGACACATAGTGCTCTATCTCTGATTTCAGGTTTCTCTGATTTCAGCCAATACTCTCCAATCTTGAATGCTCCTCTGATGGACTTATAGATGAATTCTTTGTGTTTTCTTACTATATTCCGGGATTGTTTTAGTGAGTGCCATATTTTTGTGGATGGAGGGGTTACTCTGTTTCTTTCCTTTAGGTCCAACCTGATTATCTCTATATTATTTTTGGTGGATTGTGATGGTGAGCTCTTGATTTTTTTCAATTTGGTGACAATAGGCTACTGCTTGCATGATTGTGCTCAGTCTTGCTTCTGCTGGGGAGTTTTTTGGGTGGTTTTCATTGCTCTGTGAATGTGAGAGTGGTTCTGGCAGGTATGTTCCTTGTCTTGCTTTTTCACTATTTTGTTTGCTTCTGAGAGGTTGATTTCTTTGTTAGGGGATGTATTGTCCTTGTTTACTAATTTGAAGAAAGTGGGCACTTGCCTCTCATGAAGTTTTGATATGGCCTCAATTATCAGCTCCTTGTGGGGGGTTTCAGTCCACCTATTATTTTCCCACGTTTCGTATGTGTCTGTGAGTGCTTCAAAAACTCTCTTTGATTTCATTAGGATGTGTAGACCTTTGAAGGAGTTTGTACTATGGAGGACATAGTTAACTGCTTGGAGCTCTGGTGCTAGGACGGTTTGGGTCCCAGGCAGTTTGAAGTTTGTGTTTTGTAGATCATGTTTGTGGAAAAAGACCCCCATCCTGCAAGTACCTCTTCTGTGCATGGTTTTATGTATGTTCCACTGATATACACCTTGACACTCTGACCTTCTTGATCTTCTAGCTCCATGTCTGTCTGGTCCTGATCATTTTGGTCCTGGTTCTGGTTATTGACTCTATGTTTCAGTGGTATCTCAAGGATTCCGAAAGCTTCTTTTAGTGTATTCACAAGGTTATCATCTTTCCATCTTATAGTTTTGGTATGGTTTCCTTAGGGGCTAGTGTTTCACCCCAGAGTCTATATCCAGGAATCCACTCTGGGTTGAGCTTTCTCATGAGAGATTCTGCTTTCAGCACACATTTGTGTGGGTGAGTGTAACTCAGTTGGGTTCAGTCATATTTACATTCAATGCATTTACAGTTGTTTGTATCATTATGGTTCTCCTTTTGTAGGTGGTTGGATAGTCTTTCAGCTTCCCCAACTGTGTAGATTTTGTGGGTTTCTCTGAGGTGGATATCAGAATTCAAGTTTGTATCATATTTTATGCTCTGTTGTTTCCCAATATGTAGCCAGATTGGCATCTCTCTTTTTGCTTCATCAGTGATACATTTTGGGTTGATGTGGAGCCCAGCTTCCTGTGCTATTCAGACAAGTTCTTTAACTAGGTGTAGAAGCCAACTATTTTTGTTGGAGCTGATGGTCCAAGCTTGTAGGAAGATTAGTGAGCAGGGGTCTGTATTTATCTGTTTACTGTAAATTCAGTTCGAGGGGCTTTTGTATAGAATTATTACATCTGCTATGAAAGCCCATGTAGGTCAGATGTCATCTAGCCTCAGGTATACTTGCAGGTTCATTACCTGTATTGCTTTGTTCCTTAGCTTAATGTTCAGGATGCAATGTCTGCCTGTTGCAATTCTTTCTGACATGATGATCATATTGATGTGTGCTGTTTCAGAGTCCCAGAGGAAGATCTTGATAGTTTTTTCTATCCTCTTCTCTATATCCTCTGGCATTCCCTGAGCTTTTGTGAGGTACCATGAGAGGCCAGCAGCCTCAAATTGAATCATGTGTCTTCTACCTTCAATTCCGGGTTTTCCTTTTAGCCAGTTTTGGAGTCTAGAGTCGAGCTTCTCAAGGATTTTCAGCCATGGGCCTGATTCTTCAGACTTGTTCCCAAACCATGCACCTAGTATTCATACTAGATCACCATCTTTAAGTGTTCTGATTGAGTCTGGGATTTGTAGGTCTTCTTCTTGGTTTATTTTCCTTGTTTCAAGGACTATTTGTCTATAGTTGCTTGATCCAATAGAGATGACCTCTGTTTTTGTTATATTGAATCTTGCTCATGATGTATGGCACCACAGATTTAGGATATTCAGGAGTGTCTGGTATTTGTCAAGCTTTGAGAGGAAGGCTGTTGTATTATCTGCAAACATTTGGACCTTGAGGAGTTCTTTCATATTTGGGATTTGGGCCCCCTGGAAGTCAGATTTTCGAATGAGGCAGGCCAGTGGCTCAATTGCTACATTGAACAATAGGCATGAAAGTGGGTCCCCTTGTTGTACACCTCTCATGACTAGGAACCAATCACTTAAGACTCCATTCAACATTATTTTGGACTTTGCTCTTGAGTAGAGGGCCTTGATAGTCCTAATAAAGTGTTGTGGGAAGTTCATGCATTCTAGTACACAAAAAAGATAGTCATGTGCGATTTTGTCACAAGCCTTTTCTTGATCAAGTGCTACTATTGCTCCTTTGAAGCCCTCTCTCTTTGTTGTTATGTACAATAGTTTTGGGACAGCTTGTGCAATAACCATGATAACCCAAATTGACAGTGTTTGAAACATTGTTGGGTTACTGGGCAAAGTAACAGCTCTGTGTGAACAGAGAAGGATGGTTTCTACTTAATGTTATAGTGATGCTGGCCCAGTCCTAAGCTGGTGTGATAAGTATTGGATTGATCTTATCAAAGGGGACTCCTTCTTGGTAAGCGACAAAGTCATTTAAAAAGTCAGAGTTATAATACAGTGATTATAAGAGTAAAGACTTTTAGTAATTGAGATCCTAGGGCTTAAGTTCAATTCGACTTTGTATAAATAAAGGCTCATATTGAGTCTCCACCTAACCAAGTAGAAACGATGTTTCTCCTTAGTAGATGTCAACGACTTATATACAGTACAGGTCTGTATCTATAATTAACTAGGGCTAAGGGCTTCTAATGAAAGAAGAGAAATGCACAGCTTCCTTAATGCTAATTAAACTATATAAGATGCAATCTGTCAAAGAAGCTTTAGAAGTTCTTCTAAAGAAGTTCTTCTTTGATTATCTGACTAGATCACAAGGTAAGTCCAAATATAGCATAGCTATATTTAACAATCACATATCATCAAAACATAAATAAAAGCAAACAAGTCATAACAAGACAAAGTAAACAAGTTAAAACAAACTAGGAAAATACAAGAACAAATAAAGTGAAAACACAATTGTGATATTACTTAAGTAAAGCTAATATTGACTTTGTATTGTATAGAAAACAAATGCTAGATATAATCAATATACATAACAGATCCAGTTGATGTGGATATCAGCTGTGCTGTTTCTGGTTAGTTTGTCAACATTACAGTGGTATGACTCAATTAGGTACTGCCTAGATCTTCCTTTTCTCACTTGTAATGCCTTGATCACTGATTGGTTGTTAATATAGTGTATCACTTTGGTCAGTTCCTCCCCAATTCTGCCCACTCTTGTCACCTCTCCTATCAGTTTGGTTGCCAGGATGGCTCCAACTGCCTCTGCCTCATATGTCATGTGCTCTGCTAGACTGTCTAGGTGGTAGTATAGGGTCTTTTTTAGGGTGGTTTCACCTTCCTTGTAGAGGACTGCTGTTATGTATATTGATTATATCTAGCATTTGTTTCCTATATAATACGAAGTCAATATTAGCTTTACTTAAGTAATATCACAATTATGTTTTCTCTTTATTTGTTTTTATATTTCTTAGTTTATTTTAACTTGTTATAACTTATTTAGTTTTATTTATCTTTTGATGATATGTGATTATTAAATATAGCTATGCTATATTTGGACTATCCTGTGATCTGGTTAGATAATCAAAGAAGAACTTCTTTAGAAGAACTTCTAAAGCTTCTTTGACAGATTGTGTCTTATATAGTTTAATTAGCATTAAGGAAGCTGTATGCTTCTCTTCTTTCATTAGAAGCCCTTAGCCCTAGTTAATAATAGATACAGACTTGTATTGTATATAAGTTGCTGACATCTACCAAGGAGAAACGATGTTTCTCCTTGGTTAGGTGGAGACTCAATATGAGCCTTTATCTATACAAAGTCGAATTGAAACTTAAGTCATTAAGATCTCAATTACCAAAGTCTTACTATTATAATCACTATATTATAACTCTGACTTAGTAAACAACTTTGTCGCTTACTGAGAAGGAGTTCCCTTTAATAAGATCAAGCTGATACTTATTGTGCTAGCTTAGGACTGGGCCAGCATCACTATAACAACTGCAGCAGCCCCTGCCTGTCTATCTTGGCCCAACCCATCTGAGTATACTTTGTATTTTGCCTTGTCTTCTTGTTTATTGCTTATGGATTTTACCCTGGTTTTGGGTATTTTTGTTGACACTGCCAGTCTGTTTGCTGAGGTGTAGTATAGTGGCCGGATGTTTTCAATTGTTCTTGGATCTAGTTGGAATCTTCTGAGTAGGAGGTGGATGTTTGTGAGGTGCTTCTTGTCATCTTGGGTGTAGACCATTTTTGCTAGTTGTAAGATTGGGTTGCTCATAGGGAGGGTGCAGATCCATAGCATGTTTCTATAGCATATCCTCTTGAGCCAGAGATGAATGGGGGGTCAGTCCTGCATGGGCATCTATCAGGTCTGTGGGGGAGGTACTCAATGCCCCTGTGATTGCTATTGCTGCTATATGTTGTATCTTTTCCAGCTCCTTTGTTGCTTTGACTGATCCCACTTTCCTCTTTCCTCCTTCTTTCCACTGTGGTGGCTCATACCATACATCAATTGCATAGGTCATCTTTGGTATTACTACTCCAAGATGGAGTTGTCTCATCAGGTCTTGACTAATTCCCATCACCAGCTTGGCAAGTCTCTTGAAAAGCATCATCCACTTCAATGCTTTTGCAACTGTCTTCTCCAACTGCTTGCACCACCTGAGCTTGCTGTCAATGTAGACTCCGAGGTACTTATATACTTGGACTTCCTCTACTTGGTGCCCCCTCAGGAATAGGGGGGTTTTTGCTACCTTGGTTCTGGTCTTTACTGATCATGCACTTTCCTCCACCATTCTTGTGAAGTAGGTAACTGCCAGTTTATCCAGAGTGAATTTTAGAGTTGTGTGCTGCACTCCATTCAAAGCCACCACCCCCCTGTTCCATCATGTCCTTGAGCATACCCATGGTAGTTTGAAAATCCAAGCCTATTGCTATTAGACATGTGTTGTCCATGTAGCCTAGTGCATCCTCTTTCTTGTCTTTGTCTGCAATCTCCAGTAGGTCTGTGTTGTATACCAGGTGTGTGAGCATGGACAGTGGGTCACCTTGACTGATGCCATTGTCAATCAGGATGGGTTCAGATAAGTAGTTGTCAATCTTGAGTTGTGTCTCCCTGTCCTGCAGCAGTGATAGTATGAAGTTTACATATGTGGTAGGTGTCAGGAACTGGGTTACTAAGGGACAGGGGACAGAGCCAATGCTCAAGACCAGGTCTCTAGGACAGAGGAGCTGAGATGACTGATCCAGTCATTGAACATGGGAGCAGAGATGACTGATCTGGATGTTGAACATAGAAGCAGGTCTTGGCCTCAACTTATGTGTTGTGCCACTACTGATGCTGACCCAGATTTCGGAAATGGATAGAGATGGGAGGGTGAGGTCAGAGCAGAGGTCAGACAAGGTAGTAACACATGACTGAGTAGATTATCAGACTGAGGAATACAGTACAAGTTCAACTACTTATATATGAGGTGGTGGATAGGGTCAGATAGAAAGAAACAAAGATATAGCAGAAAAAGGATAAGAGGATAATTAGCATCCGACATTTTGGAAAGGCTAGAAGATAATAATATCTGACATTGGAAGAAGACTAGAAATGACAAGAGGAATGAAACATGACATGACATGAGAAAGTCCAAATACAATGTGCCAGAAGCCAAAGGGTAAAGAAAAAGAGTGGAGCAAATGGAGTGGAAGTGAGCTGAAGCAATAGGATGGAAAAACAGTATGCATAACAGATTCTGAGTTAAGAAAGCAAAGGTAATACCAGCCAAGCTGGTCTGCAGGATCAGATTGTGACAGTGGGGACTTGCCTTTGTTTAAGGTTATGGATTAGTCTATCTGTCACTGCATTTGGGAATGCACCTTCAATGTCCAGGTATAGTACTGATGCTACTTACCCCTTCTCCATGCCTCCTTGATTCTCCTGGCTAGATGATGTACTGTGTCTGCTGTGTTCCTTCCTGCATGGTTGCCCTCCATAGTGATTGGCTGGGAGGTCACTGTTTTTCTCCATGAGTGCTGATATTTCTTTGGTGATTATTGCTGTAAGTATTTTTCCCATGGTGTTGAGTGCAATCAGTCGGTATGCCTTGGGGATCTCATATGACAGCTTTCCTGCTTTGTGTAACACTACCATTGTAAAGCTCTTCCAACCTGGGTAGTGGTGCCCCAGATTTATTGTTGTCTTGTAGATTTGCATCAGGTATGGTGCTATTAGGTCTACCATTTCTGGTAGAATGATGTTGGGGATTCCATCAGGGCCTGGGGATTTGTGGGCTGCTGTTGTGTAGATGTGGAATATTACCTGTTCTTCATTTATGGTGTTGTAGGATGGGTGTGGTTCTGGGTAGTTGGTGGCATGGGGTATTGAGTATGTTAGTGAAGGGAAGGTGGGATAGGTGAGTGTGGATGTGTTTGCGAGCATGACAGCGTCCGTCTGTCATTGGTTCTGACCCAAGTAGATAGTTTGATTATTGATTGTTTTTAATGAGATTTGAATTGAAAATGATAACTCAGCGCTAGTGCGATGATATGAGATGTTGCTGAGGAGTGAAACGATGATGAGGGCGGCCGGTTTGAGTGAGGACAACGTTTAAGAAGCTCAAGCTTTAGAGCTAAACTGCATCAGAGAGATGGGGTTAATTTCACTAAAGAAAAACGGAAATACATCGCAGTATTTAAAGCTACGGTTCTATGAGTATCTACAATACTGCAGCTGACTATAGAGAGCAGGAAGGAGCAGTTTACGAGACGATTTGTCGAGATTTTGTAAGGGAAAGGGAATTCTAAGGAATATTAGTGGTGGAGAAGTAGGTGGAGAGAAGGGTCCATGTGGCCGTTTAGACCTACACTATTACATTAAGCAATGAGACGAAACGATAGCGATTGAGCCGGAGCATGAGTGACCATTTTATTAGATTTTTAGAATGAGAAAGAGAGGAGGAATGGAAAAGGGAATATAAAGCAAACATTAAATATTCGGACTTCTGTCAGTTGGATGACAGATCCTAACTCGGTTGCGTTGAAGCGGAGATGCCAAGTGCGAAATGTACGTAGCGAGTAGTAAAAGGAAAGTGTAGAATGGAGAGGGGAAAGGGGCATCTGGAATTGAGAGAGGAAAGGGAAAAGCTGAGGGGGATAGTGGTGGTAAGTGGCAGCTACTGGGCGAGAACTATGTAGGGGCATCTTGATACAGTAGTCGGCTATGATTGATGATTGGTGTGTTGCCAGGGTAGTAGGGTGTTGGTTAGTACACAGAGAGTTGTCGAAGAAGGAGGAGACTTAATCAGTAGTAGAGAGAAGACACGTGACAGCGGTGATATGACATCATGCAACATCTGATCTCTACATTAGTGGTCATTTGGGGAAGAATGAGTTGCTTAGCATTTTCACTTTGTCATCATTTTTTGCATGCCTTGTTGTTGATCTGTCTGTGTTCTTGGTAATGAGGGTGGGTATCCTAGGGTTTCTGCCATCCTCTCCTGGTTCTTTAATATACTTATTTGCCATCCACATTTCCTAGTCTGTTGCTTTCTCCAGGTAGTCCTCCCAGTGTTTCTTCTTTGCCTTGAAGATTGCATCCGCATATTTTGCCTTGAGTGATTGCCTGGTTTTGTGTCATGGATGGTTAGGCTCATCTCTTGCCTTCCATGTGTTGCAATTGGCTTTGTTGAGTGCTTTCTTCATATCCTTGAGCTCATTGTTCCACCATCTCCTCATGTGCAGGCAAGTCTTGACTAGTGGCACTATCTCCTTGATTGCCTCCTGCAGGAGTTTTGTTAGTTCATCTGCTCTCTGGTCGAGTACTTCCACCATTTGGATCTCATCTGGTGTTTCAATTTCTGCCAGTTCCTGCTCCACTGCCTCTCTGAATTTCTTCCACTCTGTCATCCTGAAGTTTCAGCTAGGGGCAGGAGTGGCTTGCTGAGTCAGGATGTCAATGATCATGATGATTGGGAAGTGGTCAGTGTTTGGGGGTCTCCATGTACTTTCCACATTACATCTTGCCACATGTGCTAGGAGTCCAGTCATCATAAACACATTGTCTGGTCTAGTGTACCTTTTTGTCCTGTGGGTGCAGATTGTTGGGATGTCTCTCAGGAGTACCATTCCCATGTTGTATTCAGCCAGTATCTGGATGAACCTGGATGCTCACTCCTGGTTCTGACCTTGGAATAGGTCAACATCTTCAACTCTGTCCCACATTGGGTGGTCTCAGTTGAAGTCGCCACACCATACTATATGTCTATTTTCAGTACCATAGAATTCCTCTCTTTTTGTGGTGAGGAATTGGTTGAGTTTGTTCTATATTCCATTGTTGTTACATGTGTTGTATATGTTGAAGATTGTGATACTTCTGTATAGGCCCATGAGTCATATAGCCATGATATTGTTGGTCTTTGGTACATCAATTGCTTCCCGGCTATTGGTATTGATCCTCTGGTTTACCCAGAATGCTGGGTGTACTCATCCTCCCTCTTCATCATTCCTAGTTGCTGGGTAGACCTGTCAGAATTTGTTTGGGGTTCTGATCTTGCCATAGTAGGTGATGTGTGGCTCCTGTAAGCATATGATGTCCCAGTGGTTGCTGAGGTTTCTATTGATTAGGTCAAGATGTGCTACTTTGGATTTATTCATATTAATTTGTAAAATTCTTAGCTGGTTTATATATGTGTTGTCTTGATTCATATTTGGGTGTTCTGGTGGCCATGTACTTGTGTTTGAGGTCTTTGTCTGGTAGGATAGTATGGGAGTACATTCTTGGGTGTGCAGGCATTGAAGTCCTTGAGTTTGGCCTGGAACATTCTACATCTTGCACTGTATGCCTCATGTCCATCTTCCTTGCAGTTTGCACAGTGGATTTTGTCAGTTTTGCATATTTTGGAGTTGTGTCCTGTTTCACTGCATTTTCCATAGGTGTCTTCTGTCTTTAGGCAATTGCCAGCAAAGTGTCTGTAGATCTGACATTTCATGCACCTTAGTGGGATTCAACAATCCTTTTCAATTTGGATCCTCATTCCTTTATGCTTATTGAGTCTCTCCCCATGAGTAGTGCATTGGCTTCATCACCATCCTTGAAAGTGAGTATTAAATGGGTATGAGCCTGGTTTGGGTTTTGCTTCTCTGGCACCTTGGCCCATTGGGCCTTGTCAAATATCCTGTCATCCCAGCAGCTTTTGTCCTTTAGCTCAGCAATGTCTCCTTTGTCATTCAGGTTGAATAGTCCTAGTGGTATGAATTTTGCTATAGTGCTGAATGTCCTTAGTGTGAAATCCATCATTAGGCCTGTATGTTTTCTGAAGGACTCCAAGTTCATGGGGTTTCTCATCCAGTCACTGGTCTTGTCTGTGTTGAGTTTGATAAGGAGCCTGCCTTTGTGAAGTTTCATGACTGAGAGTACATTCACCTTTTCTGGCACTCCTGCTGTCTGGAGTGCCTTTCTGAGCTCATCTCTTTTAGTGACATTGCTAAGTTTGTTGAGCTGGTGATCCTTGCCCATGTCTATTACCATTTGATGGGATTTGGCCTTTGCCCTTGCATCTGCCCATTTTGTCATTGTGCTCAAATTGTTTTGGGTATTCTTTTTTGTGGCTTCATTGTAGGTGGGTTTTCTGGCTGGAGTGTTTACTGAGTCTGTGGCATTAGGGACCTGGGCCTTGCCTGTTGTTCTGAGGTCTTTCACCATGCTGTCCAGGGCCTGGGTGGCTATCACTAGTGTCTCCTGTGCCATCCACATTTCAGCTAAGAGAGAGTTGGCACTTATTGATTTTGTGGCTTCATCCACTTCTCCTTCTTCTTTTTCTTCTACCTGTTCCTTCTCCCAGGCCTCTCTTTCCCATTCTAGTACATATTCTAATATCACAGTTGTGGCATATAGGGCTTCTTTGGTGTCCATGAGGTTGAGATCAGGGTTTGATGTGATCTTGTGGAGCACTTTGATAAGGTCACCCAATGTCATGTTGGTCACTTCACCTTTTAGGAGGCTTTGTTTCTTGAGCCAGTCCTATTGGCTGATGAATTTGGATTTCTCATCCATGTGGTATGTTTCTTCCAATATTTCTCCTTCCCCTTCTCCAGGTAGGTTGGCTTCCCTTTGCTTTTCAGTCTGCTTCTGTGCCATCCCACTGCCACCCCTTTTGGCTAAGACTGCTGTACTTGGGGCACTTCTTTTGCCTGGGGAGTTTATTGGTGTTTTTGATCCTGGGTTTTGGCCCATTGGATCTGGTGGTTTATGTGTGTTTTGGGGTTTTGCTCCAGTCTGGGCAAGTTTAGACATTATACTCTCTCTATTTACGCCTTTTTGTGACTTTGAAATGGCCATGACTCAGTTTTATCACTTTGGATGGAGTGTTGTTCCAGGGTCCTGGTCAGGATGCCATGTGGTAAGGGTGAGAAAGAGTTCTGCCATAATGGATGAGACACAGTGCATGACTGTACATCCCAAAGACTATACCTTGATTAACATCTTCCTTGGGGGATTGCCCAAGGATATGAAAGATGAATTATTGTTCAAGCAAGGATTATTGCCTGAAGCACACAAGCTCAAAGACTTCTTAGCTTTCACAATATCCTATGAGTTAAGATGGAAGAACACTGTGTTCTACCATAAAAACTCATGGGCTGATGGGAGGCATATTGAGTCACTGAATAAGAAAACTCAATGATGGAACCCCAGTGCTCATGACCACAAGAAAACTGTTCTTGTGGACCGAAGGGTTGCTAAGGGACAGACTACAATTCTGGCAAAAGAACTTTAAGTCACTAATAATAACTCAAACAATAACCATATTGGGAACTAACATAATATTTGCCCCAAAGCTAAGGCTGGGCCATCACAACCCAGCAATAGTATTTCCCAATGTGCACCAGTCAGAACCAGTGCACAACAGAAAATACACAGTACAGTCAAATGTTATGGGTGTGGAGGGCCCCACTTTGTGAGTGATTGTTCTCAACACACACAAAAAATAATACATCCCATCTTCAGGCTGCATGGACCATTGCCCCAGATGAGATGTCATCCCACCCATTGGATGACACCAACCTATCAGTAATAACTGAGGAGGAACTGCAGGAAGAGGATGCAGCTTTGGAACTTAGTAGCAACCTCATAGAGGTAGAAGTGATTGAATCAGACTATAGTTCAGACACAAACAAATTCCTGAGTGCAATCCATGATAATATTATGGACATTGAATCAGATTGGATGTCAGATACTGAGATCCTCATTGCTGAGGACAAAGTGATTGAGATTTCCTCTAATAAAGAGGATATTACTGATAGAATGTACCATAGTGCTGGATTGGACAAACCCATTAGTGACATAGAGGTCAACAATAATAATGACATTGAAATAGTCACAGTATCATTCACAGGACAATCTGTACCCAAGGAAAAAACTTGTGATCCTATAATCATAAATGCCAAACTGGCATATGCATTATCTGATACATCAAATATCTCACCAAATTCCAATTTGAGGAAAATGGCACTTCTCCATTGAACCAAAGAAAAATTGGTTTGACCTCAATTGTCTGATAGAAAAAAGCGATGTCTAGCTTCTCTCATGACTATTAATGGCATGGAAGCCTGGACCCTTTGGGATTCAGGCAGTACCATGTCAGGGGTAATCCCAACTTTTGCTGAAATAGCAAAAATCAAAGTAAGTGAATTAGTCAACATCCATACCTTACAGTTGGGAACTGTAGGTAGTCAATCCAACATATACTATGGAGCCACATTAGGAATATCCATTGAGGGTATGGAGTATGCCACTTACATGGACATAGTGAACTTTGATCATTATGATGTCATATTGGGTGCTCCTTTTATGTGCAAATACAAAGTCAAACTTGACTTTGAAAAATCATGTGTTGTCATAAGCAGCAGAGATATTAGTACAGATGACACTGTAGGGCAATCTGACTCTAGATTGCAATGCCAGAGGCTGGTGGATAAACATCAACCCAAATGACTACCTAATGCAACAGGAAGAATAATGCTCCAGTGGTGACTATTGAAGAAGTCATCAAGTGAGACAAAATAATGAAGGGTGATTTATTACCCCTCGCTAATCAACCTATCATCCAGAGTACAATATTGGCACCACCATCTACTGCTAATGCAACTTCTGGATTGATTGAGCATAATGCTCGACCTTCATCACCAACATTTCCCTGTAGGTCCCATAAGAGACTACAAGATCCACACATCATGTTTGTGATATATGACTATTATTATGATCCCAGAATGCTGGATGAATGGAATCAAATTATGGCAGACATTGGGATGATGTCTACAAATGTTGATAAATCATCCACAGGTTACAACCTAAGCAGTCCCAGAGATGAAGTCAAGACTGTTGAATTTACCCATGAACAGTATCCTGAGCAATGTACTCAAGACTATTCATGGAGCATGCACATCATTGGCCCTCTGATGACTGGTCTGAATACTTCTTGAACCAGGAATAATAACCATCAGAAGAAACCACCTGATAAATCTAGTGGTCCAATTGAGAAGCACATTTCCTGCATTCAAGAGGAAATATTCTCAGAGTACTCTGATATGATGCATGGTACACCTGACAAATTGCCTCCTTTTTGTAAAGTAAATCATGAAATACATCTGATAGACAACAACAAGTGATATATATATCACTTGCCCCAGTGTCCTCACTCTCTCCGAGATAAGTTCCATGCAAAACTCAATCACTACATCAATGCTGGCTGGAGAGAACTGTGTTTGGTATCACAAGCAGCACTATTGATGTGCATTCCTAAGAAGGATGGTTGACTTAGAACAGTTGTCAATGACAGACAACAGAATGACAACACTGTAAAGGATGTTACACCTTTACCTGATCAAGAAGTAATCTGAGAAGAGGTGGCTAGAGCAAAGTTTTGCTCTAAAATAGACTTAGCTGACACCTACAAACAAGTATGGGTACAGCTAGAAGACATGCACAAGACAGCCTTTGCCACTATATTGTGGACATATATCAGTAATATAATGCAGCAGGGGGATTGTAATGCTCCTGCAACATTTCAATGTCTGATGACAGTAATATTCTATGACACTGTTAAGATTTACAGTCAGAGTGCCTAGTAACATCACATGTCACAACACATGATTGGGTTATGTAAGGCAGCAGCTAACTGGTCTTTAACCTACTTCAATTAATGAGCTAAAGTATTCTCAAAAGCCCAGTAAGAGAAGGCCAAGAAGACTTGTGGTAAGTCTAAGGTAGTGCAAGGTTTGAGACAACAACAATAATACAAGTGAATTCAAGTTGGGGTGAGTAAACACAAGTAGTCCAGAAAACAAAGGAAAGATTAAACTTGTGTTTAATCTTCCTAATACAAGGTCCTTAAATACTAACTAACCAAAACAGTATCAAACTACAAAACTACAACTATAAGTCTGATATTACAATCACAATACTGATAAATACTAATCTATCTGCTGACATAACAGCTATCATAGTTAGATATTGTAATATTCAAATCCAAACACAATGTCCATGAAACTATCATTGTCTGTTTATCAGTCTGTTAGTCCATTCCTATCAAACAGTGAAACCATTTCTTCTGATCCTGGTAATGACATTCTCCCAATTGTACTCATCCCAATTGATGTTGAATCTCTCTTCCTTGATATCAAACTTCCCAATATATTCTTCCCAATCTAGTAAGGCTGCTTCAGACCAGGTGGCTGTGTCAGCATCTAGAATGATCAAGTCACAATGGGTGTCAGTCAAGTCAATGTTTATAACATTATCCCTTTTGTAAGACTTGATGTCCTCATCAATGTCTTTACTCAAAATCTGTTCAGTAGGGCTCCCCAGTGATGTTGGCCTAGGCAACATCATCATAGGGGTCATCATACTCTTCTCCATAAGCATCCCAATGGTCATAGCCTCCATCAGAGATTTGTCAGGGTCTGAGGTGGCATTGGGTACAAGGTCAATGGTGAGGTTTTTTGTAATATGAATGTCAGGTATCAGGAGTCAGGCAAGCTGGAGAATACAGTGGTAGAACTTGTGTTCTACTTGTGTCTGTTGAGTTGTGTCCCACATGGAGGATGACTTCATTTGGCCTTTGTTATTGACATTGGACTGGTTGGATTGGACAGATTTCTTGAGCTGGAGAGGTTTGGGAAGAAGATAAGGGGAGGTCTCTGGGTCTAAATACTTGGGATGGATGTTTGCAGGTAAGGATAGGTTTGAGCCATCATTGTTCTCAATCAGAGACTCCATTGATGAATGCAGTGAGTGGGAAGAGGTGTAGTTGTGGGAACTTTGCAACAGCTCATCATTGGAGGACTTGTGTGAACTCCTGGGTGGTGCAGGCTTGGTGTTTGTTGAGGAGGCAGTATCATCTGAGATGTCCAGGGACTGAGTGTCAGCAGTAGTTACAGGTGTATTGTTTGCATTGGTCCACAAAATGACCATTGATCCTACAGATTGCACAGTAAACTCTCAGTTCAGGAATTTTGGGGGTGAGAACCAGGTCAGATTCCATTTATGGCAATCATAGTCTATTATCAGGTGTTCCAGCTTGTTCCTCTCTCTGAGGGGTGTCAGGTCAAGCCACATTAGGAAGTTCAGGGGGTACTCCATTAGTTCCATCATTGGGTCCATCCAGGTACTGGAGATCAGGGAGTTCAGGTCCTTGTCAAGTCTCACTAGGCTCACTTGGATCTGGAGCCTTTGGGAAAGCATGAAGGGCTTGTTCAGCTGCTGATATGATTTTCCTAATGACAGGGGATTTGATAGTTCACTGAAGTGAGTTAGCATAGCACTTGAGGGAATATGAGTGGTGGAGCAATGCATGTTTAAGAAATAGGAGAGTAGTCCAGTCCTCCCTGAATAAGTCAAACTGGACAGTGTTGAGTGAATCTTTACAGAGAGTGGCCCTAGCTTCAGTGAAGGGGGTGTTGTAGAGTTGGAAGGTATGAATGGCTCGAGTGGGGTTGGTGACACTTTCTTCTGGTGTGAAATTTTCCAAGATTGGGGAAGGGGGCTGAATGATTTCAATGGTTGTGACTGGAGGGGTAGAGACATAGCTCATTCCTGATCCAGCTGCAGTATATGTTGGAGGGCATGGAGATAAATGACTGGAATTAGATGTGATGTCTGATTTGCATAGGGGTGTAAGAGGTACATTGGTTTGGTAGGTGTAGGGTTCTGGGGTGATGTTTGGAATGAGGTGTTGCATGATTCTGGGTTTTTCAACAAAGTTTGTGATGCTGTTTATATGTGTATAGCATCTCCTGTGCATTCTTTAGGATGTCTGTGGCCTGCTATGTCTGTTCTGAATTTGGGTATTCTTTCCAGTGGATCAGATATTTGATCTTTCCACAACATGTTCTCCAATGGCAAACAATATCTTTGACTTCCCATTCTTCTTCTCCTTCTATGAGATCAGGTGGCAGGTTCTCAAAATGAATTTCATATTCATCATTCTCAGTTACTGGCCATAGGAGCCCTATGTGGAAGTGAGGATGAACTTTCCATGATTTGGGTAATTTTAGTTCATAGTTCACAGGTCCAAGCTTCTTTGTGATTTCAAAAGGTCCTATGCATTTTGCTGATAGTTTCCTTGATGGTGCACAAATAGGGAGATTGTGTGAATCCAGCCAAACCTTCTGTCCTACTTCTAATTTGGGGAGTGGGCCTTTAATACATTCAGTCATAGTTTGCCTTGCTTTCTCATGTGAATCTTGTGCAGTGATGCAGATATTCTTTATCCAGTCAATACAGTCTTCAGTCACTGGATTATTCATTAGTTCTTGATCAGTTGGGAAAGCTTTGAGGGGGTGGCTGTACATTAGTTCAAAGGGTGTCTGTGATCTGTTGGAGTGGGTGTGAGAATTGTGTGCAAATTTGACAAGGGATAATTTCTTTGGCTAGTCAAGAGTGTTCTTGGAGCAGTAAGCAGAAAGGTACATTTCGATTTCCTGGTTGAAGCATTCAGTGGTACCATTGGATCGAGGGTGGTATGCAGTAGATCATGCATGTTCTATTCCTAGCTTCTTGAACAGAGCTTGAACAGATTTAGCAACAAATCTAGGGTCTCAATCAGAGATAATTTTGTCTAAGGTTCCAAAATACAAGAAGATGTTCTTGATTAACAGACCAGAGATATGATCTGCAGTGGCTTCTTTTCATGTTGGTACTATAATTATCCCTTTGTGAGTCTGTGGTCTACTACAGACAAAATAGAGTCAAATCCATCAACTTCTAGAAGATCGGTGATGAGATCCATAGCTATTTGTGTGAAGGGTTGCAAAGAGCATGGTCCTTTAATGGGTTGGAGTGGGGGCTTGAAAGGCTGTCTGTTGATCTTGTGTTGTTGACAGATTGGGCATCCTTTCATATAGTTCTTGATAAAAGCTCTCATTCCAGGCCATGTGATGTATTCTTCTAGTTTGCATATGGTTTCAGTTATACCAGGATGTCCTACTGCTGGGGTATCATGTACTCATTGGAGTAAACATTTCTTGAAAGTGTTGTTGACAGGTAGTGTGAAGCATCCTTTTTCATCAATGTGGGGTGAGCCATCAGGTTTTGTTGGGAGTGATTCTTTGATTTCTAGATCAAGGATATCAATGTCCATTGCTGGAAAGGATGATGTATCAAACATATGGGCAGGGATGGCTGCTTGTGGTTTCTCTTCTTCTTCAGTGATGTGGTCAGGTTGACATGAGAGTTCATCAGCTGTGACATTTTTAATACTGGAAATATAGTGGATTTTGACTTTATGGGCACTAATGAGGGTGGACCATCAAATTGTCCATTAGGATAACTTTGATGGTTTAGCCCAATGAATAATATTATCATGATTGGTCTATACAATGGTTTCATGTGGTGAGCTATTGATGTAATGTTGCCATTCTTGTAATTTGCAGATGATTGTGAGGAATTCTTGTTTGGAGGTATGGTAATATTTTTCAGTGGGAGAAAATCCTTTTGAGTGGAAGAAACAGGGATGCATGACTCCATTTGAGTCCTTTTGAAGTAAAATGGCTCCAGATGCATGGTTAGAGGCGTCAGTTTGTATTTCAAAGGGTTTCATTGGATCAGGGGTTATGAGAACAGGTTCTTGTAGAAATTTCCTTTTAAGGGTGTCAAACAATAATTGGGCTTCTGAATTCCACTGAAATGGTTGATTTTTGCGAAGAAGAGTGTTGAGAGGGGCTGTGTAGTGTGCATAATTTTATATGAATTTTTGATAGAAGTTGCAAAATCTAATGAATTTGTGGATATCTTGTGGATTTTTAGGTATGGGCCAATCCACTATTCCTTTGAGTTTTATTGGATCCATGCAAACTTTGTTGGGTGAAATTATAAATCCTAGGTATGCCAATTTTTCTTTTTCAAAATCACATTTCTCTGCTTTGAGATAGAGATTGTGTTTTTGGAAAATTTCAAATACTTGGCAGGTGATTTCTTGTAGTTCTTGTTTGTTTTCACATGAATCAACACATCATCCATGTATATGATGACCTTATCTTGATAGATGAGGGGAGCAAGGATGGTATCCATCATTGTTATAAATATTGACTTGATTGACACCCACTGTGACTTGATTATTCTAGATACTGACACAGCCACCCAGTCTGAAGCAGCTTTATTAGAGTGGGAGGAGTACATTGGGAAATTTGATATCAAGGAAGAAAGGTTTGATATTGATTGGGATGAGTACAATTGGGAGAATGTCATTACTAGGATCAGGAGGAATGGTTTCACTGTTTGATAGGAATGGACTAACAGACTGATAAACAGACAATGATAGTTTCATGGACACCACATTTGGATTTGAACACTATGATATCTAACTATGATAGCTGTTACATCAGCAGATAGATTAGTATTTATCAGTATTGTGATTGTGATATCAGACTTGTAGTTGTAGTTTGATACTGTTTTGGTTAGTTAGTATTTAAGGACCTTGTATTAGGAAGATTAAACACAAGTTTAATCTGTCCTTTGTTTCCCAGACTACTTGTGTTTACTTGCCCTGACTTGAATTCACTTGTATCATTGTTGTTGTCTCAAACCTTGCACTACCTTAGACTTACCACAAGTCTTCTTGGCCTTCTCTTACTGGGCTTTTGAGAATACTCAAGCTCATTAATTGAAGTAGGTTAAAGACCAGTTAGCTGCTGCCTTACATAACCCAATCATGTGTTGTGACACATGATGTTACTAGGCACTCTGACTGTAAATCTTAACAATCATGTTCTGAAATATTGCTGGACTATTGCACATTTGAATGGGAGGTAATGTCTTACACAGCCTAGGTGCACAGCCTCACATAGCATTACTCAGCCATTGTCATACTCTTCATCATCCCCTTAGTCACAATGACTTCTTGCTTACTCACCTGTTTCTATTCTTAGACTCTTATAACTCATTTCCTTAGTATATAAACCTTGTAGCTATACTATATTTACCAACTCTTTCTTCTTCCCTTTGCTCTCTCATTACTCTCAAGTCTTTACACACTTGTTGCAGCCTAAGTTCTAGCTTAGGTCATAACAAGTCCCTTCTTCAGGAGGGTTCATGAGCTGAAGGACATTTACAATACAGATAAGACTAGTCTCTTAAACATGTGAGTATTGAATATAATCAGAATAGAAGCATGTACTAATCATAGAGAACTTTCTTCAGTATGTGGCCTGATCATGGATTATCTGACAAGTATGTCCCTGGAGTCACAGGAAGAAAATTCTGACTTACATTTGCAATCACAATGAATGTAGATGGCAGTGACAAGCTTCTACCATTAATTATAGGTAAATTCCTGTAGCTGTTTTGTGACTTGGTCACTCTATGACTTATGCTTATGTTGTTATATATTTTCCTATGTCATCTGTTACCTAAGCTGATGAAGAGTAGATAGTATATTTATGAATATTCCTTGTACTAGATACTCTTTGGACTCTCAAATATCAAACTTTACTCCTAGTGAGTCTTGGTGTTCTTGAGTTTCTTTCCATGTGACACAGCCATTCTCACTCTTGCATCACATATTTTCAACAGTCAAAAAGCTTTGAATTTTACTATGCCCTAACAAGGCATACCCCCTCTCTCTCTTGTTGACTTCACCAACCTCTGGACACCCTGGTCTGATCAACCTGGAAATCTGCTATCTACAACTATTGACACATGTCCCTCTCCCAAACCTAGTTTCCAATCTATAGTTGTACTCTCTAGATGGCCACTGGCAGGTACAATTTGTGCAACCACAAGGTTGTTGAAGAAAGTCCTCCCAACAAGGAAGCTGGAGGTAAGTTTCTGACTACAAATTCTGGTTCTGATTCCATGCATACAGGTAACAGTACTAGGTATGGGACAATTCCAGTTGTTCCTAGTCAGTCTGTGGAATCTGTAGTGAACTCCATAGCCAATGTGAGCTTATGCTCATCACTGTTGACCCCCAGTTCTCCAGGGTCATAGGAACAAGTCCCAAGTTGCACTTGTGAGACCCCCAGTAGTAATCAGCATTTGGACATGAATGCAGGTAGTGATACTAGTAGTGTCCTGCAGTCCCAAAACCACTTTGAGCTATTGTCTGCCCTTACAGATAACAAATCAGTTGGCAATATACACATTGGCAATGACACTGGAATAGTTGAACAAATCATCTTTGCAATCAACCCTCTTGATGAGCCAAATGAACATCTGTCCCCTGAGCAATTAGAAGGTATCAACCAAGCCACTGCTGGCCTCTCAGAAGAACAATGAGATGCCTACAACTGCTGGATGGCAGGTGCTAATATCACCACTGACCAAGCTAGTAGATCAAGAGACAAGGGCAAAGGTGCAGATCCTCACTATTGGGGCTTGGCTGGAATCCCCAAATGTGAGCTTGACATGGACACCCAACAAGTCCTTTTGGAAAATCCTGGATATGAGACTATTGACTAAGACAAACCCAAACCCAAACATAAGAAGTGTTCCAAAGACAAAGAACATGAACATTGTAAGAAACAAAAAGCTCAAAAGAGGTCAAAAATTTGAAAAGAACCTAAATATGCAGTCAAAGAACAAGAGACATCTAACCTCTCCTACACATCTGATGGTGTTGCAAACCACATCCACCACATTGCTGATGCAAGCATTGGCAATGCTGCTCCAAGATATGGCAACACCCATAGAATTGATGATTATCTGCATCCTTCTCAACAGATCAACCCTCAGAGTTACCTAGGCAGAGCCTTCACCAATGCAAGAGCCAACTCATGACAATTATCATCTAAACCAAATACTAGTCACTCTAACAAATGCAAAAAACATCATTCAAAGAAGCCTTCCAGGAAACACAAAGGAAAAGGAAAGAGCAAACATCACTGTAGCAAATGTAGCCCTTCACCATTGGACTCTGACAGTGACTCAGACACTTCAGAGAATTTGGATGATGATACATCCAGCAGTGGTGAAGATTCAGACAAGCCATCCTCTTCTGACCATCACTCAAGCTCAGATAACTCCTGTAGTTGCTCAGACCACTCATCACCTTTGAGCACTTGATCTGATGAGTTGAGTGACACTGACTGCTCCAACTCTGATGAATCAATCCCAAAACATCACATTAGGCATTGTAATAGGGGCAGAAGGTCTCTGCTCAAGCCAATCCCACCTAACAAATATGATGGCAATCCAATCCCACAAACCTACTTCCAGTTTGTCAGACAATCATTGGACTATGTCAATGATGGGAGGGCTCCAGCTGAACATCAGATCTCTATAATATCTAGCTTCCTAACTGGGAAGGCATATGAATTCTATACTCATGAGGCATCTCTAGATCCCACTCATTGGAATCTTGATGAGTTCTTTGAAGCATTGTTTGACTACTGCTTTCCACTGGTTTTCAGAGCCCGACAACATTGGAAACTGGCTCATTTCTTTCAAAACAAATTTTCCATCAGAGACTATACTTCCCAGTTGAATGAATATTTCTCTATACTTGGTTATGATAACTCATGCAATGAGACTGACATGGTGACCAAGTTATAGTATGGTCTTAACATCAATATCCAACAACAACTCTGGTTGGAGAGATTAAACCCTGAACAATCACCCTATAATGAGGTACTCAGAATGGCTGAGACTATTGAAATGTCAAATCTTGCTGCTTGACACACCATATGGGACTCTGGACATGACAACCAAGATCACAAACATCATCATGATGACCAAAAGGGCCACAAAAATTGTTTATAAAGTCATCCCTGAACCCATCACAATGCCTCTAGTAATGACAGACAAGTCCACTTTGAAGACACCACTGTCAGGAGAAGCTCTTACCTGCTTAACAACTCCTCACATACTCAGTGAAGCAACAGGGAAGACCAGCAAAACTGCCACTATAGTTGCAAATCCAATTGTTCAGATAATAAATCCTCAGGATATAATAGATATAACTTGACTGAGCAGGAGATAGAATGACTTCATGCAGAGAATTGCTGCTTTAGATGTAAGGAAACCAGTCATACCTCATGCCACTGCCCCACTAGAAACAATGTTGCATCCTCTAGTTGAAATGGACCTCCCAGTCAAAGGTCTATCAATAACATTGACATTTCTGCCATTCAGCAAGCTGAAGAACTTTGTCAGCTAGCCAAAACTACTGAGTGCACTGAGCTGATAGAATTATCAATGATGGACTCCAGTGATTATGATAGTGATGCTGGATTTTACACTCACCTCTACAACAACATTGTGCTACTAGAACAAACAGAGCTAATCACTGATGATGAATTTCACAGCACTCAGTCTGACAACCTGAAAGCACTATGACCATCAGATCCTTGTCTTGAAGTTCATGATCTTCTTGTGATGGAAGATCTCTGAATTGAACCCCCAAAGGGATCCTTTGAAAAGGTAAAAGCTTGGTTAACAGAGGATGAATGTTACCTGAGTGGTCCTTACTACTCTGAAGGAGACTACTTCAATACTGAGGAACTCTCCCCAATCACATTCAATCACTCTGAGTCAGATGTCAAGGCATCTAAATATGTGAAAAATCTGCTTGACAAGAAATGGGATAACATCAGTTCAGCTCAATAATTTTGGCTTGAACAAGTGATGCAGAAACTCTTACCTAGTAGCTGGGGACTTCAAGTATCTCATCACTCCACTGAGAGCAAAGCAGCTCCAATCTACAATGAAATTCTAAAAGGTGTGATCTTGGTCAAAGAGTCATACATATTTAGATGGACACCACAGTCTTTGGCAAAGTACATCACTTGAAAAATATATCAATCAGTGCATCAACAACCACTGAGGAAGCTAATAAACAAAATTGATAAGCTCAGTCACAATCTCATGTACTTTGATGACCTAATACTCACCAATGTGGAAAACATCCTTAACATAGCATATTGTCACAAAATCATCAAGTACATGGATGATTACATTCATATTGTTTGACCACCTAGGTTTTTCATCCAAGCTATTGGAATTGGCTCTTGTGTGACCATCTGAGACCTTGACTGGGATATGGACCTTGAAATTAGTCAGTGGCACCTGTTGAACAAAGAATTCAACATAGTTGACTGGGTTAGGAAACACCCAGTGCACAATCATCTTTACCCTGCTACCTCAACAGATCCTGAAACTGTCATTGAAAGTATTAGCTCTCTCTTCAATAATATCATCACAAAAGACTTGCCTCTCAAGGTATGTGATTCTATTAATGTAATGAATGTGAATCTTGAAGTTGATGGTCAACAAATCAAAGCAGGGACTTACCCTTCTATTCAATAAAACTCAACTATCCCACACAACATCTCTAGAGTGATCCCTCATCCTCTAGTTGTAGTATTAAAGATAAATAGTCACCCCTGCAGGGCACTAATAGACACTGGATCTATGGGAGACTTTATCTCCACAACAATTGCACAACAACTTAGTGTTCCTAAGGTTGAACTTGAAAAAGCCATATCTGTGCAAATGGCCTGTCAAGGATCCCCATCAAATATCAACTACTGCACCAGTGTGCAGTTTACTTAACAGAAACTGAATTACAGATGGGAATTTGATGTCATGAACTTGGCAAATTATAATGTTGTACTGGGAACACTGTTCCTGTATCAACACAAAGTCAGTATCTGTATGGAACCTCCTGCAGTGGTCATAGGGAGTGAAGATCCAATTCCTACAAAGGGATCTCATATCGCCAAGTTATCTTCTCATGCCATGATGATGTATGAGGATAGGATTGAGGAGGTCCGAAATATTCTACTGGAACATGCAAAGAAAGTCTGTAGAAATGCTTCAGAAATGCTGCTTCCTCCTTTACAAGACATCAACCACAAAATACCTTTAATAGACCCCAATGTCAAATACTCATGGAGACCCTCTTGCTGCCCAGATGCACTGTTAAATTAGTGGGTAAGCAAGAAAGAAGCATACATTAAGTCTGGATGATGGGTCCCAAAACCTGTCCCCAATGCATGCCCAATACTACAGATAAGGTAGACAACATCAGGAACACACATATGTTATATAAGCAACTTTTACTCTCAATGAAAAGTGTAATTGTGACAACACAAACCAAGTTTGAGACAAAATAATCCCTGGGGATGACAGATAGAGTTTATAGTAATAGTTCCTAGGAGCTGGTTTCCAAGATAATACTATATATAAACTATTGTTTAATTTTTTTCTTTAAAACCAAAAGTGCACAGTCTACCTTAATCATTTGTTTGATGAAGGCTGAGGCCAGCAAGGGTTTGAGATCCATGATATTTTGCTGCTTATATAATCCTTCACATGACCACTTTGTGGCTGGGGGAAGAGCAAGAGCACTGACAAAAAATAGAATATATTTTGCATTTCTGCCTACAGAGTAATGGGAAATCATTCCAAAGCTCATAGAGCATGCATAAACAACCTTTCTAAGGCCAAATATGGATGGAAATGCATAGAGAATGCAGCTCCTTTCCTAAGATGCTGCAACTCTCTTGTCTTCCCCCTCTCCAGCAGATAACCAAATCTTCAACACCTTAGAAACAGTCTTCGAACCACAAATGGATGTTGGAGGAAGTCCTAGTGGTACTATAGATCTTGATGACAAAGACAGTGAAGAGTTGGAGGCTGGAGAGGAGAAAACAGAGGATGAGGTCTGGAGTTTTGCATCAACCTTGCAAGCAGCATTCCAAGTGGCACAAAAGGCAGAAAAAGACCTGCAGGCACAAGGGCCAAAGAGACCTCGACATTATACTGGAAACTCCGATAGAACAAACCGAGATTGGGCCACAAAACCTCAAAATTAGTGGAAGGAGGGCTCAAGCTCATCAATGAATATCTCATCCTTCCAGAGCAAAAAAGCCCTCAATCGGATGAGCCAAAGGACCAGGAGGAGGTCCAGAGTGATGGAGACGACAAAACCACAGCAGAAGTGGATGAAGAGAGTATTGAGGAACATGTGGAGCAGACTTTTGGAGAAGAAAAGGTAGATGTGAGTAAGAGAGGTGTTTCTACAGTGTTTTTGGCTCACATTATTCCAGAAACTCGAACCAAAGATGGTTTACATTCAAAATTCTCTTCATGAGGGTGATAAACAAGTCCTAGAGGTGAAAGAATGTGTCAAAACCATCCTTGATGACCTGAAAAATTGAAACATACCCATTGATGACAGTCCAGAGACAGAGATGGACAAGTCCTTGAACCAGATATGTTACAAGGACTTTCCTAGACTCCAGCAGTTAGAATCAAGCTTACCTTGCTGTCTAAGGACAAGGAGCTTACACAGCTCATCTGAACTTGTCTCATGACCATGATCTCAGCCCTGAACTTCTATCTTGATATTGAGCTGAGCTACACTTGGTGGGAAGCATCCATTCTTGTGGCAAAGACTTCAGGAAAGAGTGTCAGTCATGTACACACTATACAGATATGGATATATGAATACCTTCATGAACAAAATCTCCTACTTTACAATTGTGGCACTGCACTTGTCCTGTCAGTCATCAATGACAAAGACTTCTCATGTAAACTGCAGTTATACCTGATCACAAAAGCAAAAAATGGATACATATGGGCTGAAGACATTATTGAATATATCTCAACATCTGAAGTTCAGCAGTAGTTTGGCTCAAAGGTTCCCAAAAGCATCACACTCCACACAGCTCACTGATGGCTCCATTGGCTCAATTGGCAGTACACCTGAAAGCAAAACAGGATGTATGTTGAAAGACACAAGTGTGAGGATATTGTTGAGTACAGGAAAGGTTTTATTAAGTGATGGAAGGAGGAGTATGAACTACAGATGTTTCTCTATGATAACAATGGCAATGCACCACCACCACCAAAAGGCTTTCCAGTCAAACAAGTGGGTCAGTTCTGGTTGATTCCCCTCACCCAATTTTTATGGGAATGATTGCAGGAGGTTGAAATGGGGGCACAAAGGAGAGCAGTCATCAACTGAGAAGAAGGGAGAAGGACCATCAATCATGGTTTCAGAATTCCTGACACCTGATTGGGGATGCTTGGTGTATGTGGGAGAGTGAGGAGTTTTATTTTTGGACATCTCAACAGAACACTTCTGACTCCTGACTTTGCAGGGAAGCATGCATTTTTTTCAAAGCAGGGAAAAACTGGGATGGGTATTTTACTGGTGAAGATCTGCTGGCTCAGGCTGACAAGGCAATTGACATTTTTGAGGAAAAAACAAATGGGTTTGTGACTGGCCTTTTTCTTTTTGATAATGCTCCAAGTCACCAACACTGAGCTGCAGATGCTCTTTCAGCTTGACAGATGCCAAAATTTCCTCATGGAACATGGCATCACTGTAAAGACAGCCCAAAAATGCAATCAACCTCTTTTGAGAAAGATGGTGTTCCTATCTACCAAGACTTGTATTTTCCAGATGATCATCCAACTATGCTAGGGTGGTTCAAGGGAATGGAGCTCATCATCAAAGAGTGGGGACTCTGGCCAGCTAATGGAGAGCTGCTTGCCCAGTATGAGGGATTCAAGTGTGAGCTGGGCCACACTGACTGCTGCTGCTGTCGGTTACTGTTTTGCCAGCCTAATTTTGTTAATCAGAAGTCCCAGCTTGAAGAACTCATCATGTCTTGAGGCCACATCTGTGACTTTTATCCAAAATATCATTGTGAGCTCAATTTCATTGAGCAGTATTGGGGTGCAGTGTCATGATCTGCAATCACAACCTCTCCAATTTGATCTCTGACTATTTTTTTCAATTTCTGATTCCTATGATTTTTCATTATCTACCATTTCTATAAATATTTTGCAGCCTATTTCCACTCATCATTCTATCATCTTTTTATTTGTGCTCATATTCATTTCCACCATTCCATTTATGTTTGTCATTCTCCATTGTGTCGTGTCTGTTGTTGTCTATTTACCTTTCATTTATCTGTTTATTTGTTTATCATCGCATTGTGAGCTTTGTGATATTTACGTGTTATTTGTCCAATTTCATGTTATCTTAAATATGTTGCTACTCACTCATGTATTACCCATTCTGAAGATCAACCAAGATTCCACTCTTACTCTCTGTCTGATTATTCCTTCAGTGTTGAATTCCAATTCATACTGTCTGTCATCTTTCTCGTAGACCAAATCAGTCAATGTGATATTGGAAGGGCACAGCACATATGCTGAAGCCAATGACCGACCTCTCCATAACTTTCATGTGCTTAGTAAGTGCTGGTAATTTGCAAATCTTGACATGCAGCTAAGCTGCAGGACAGAAATTCTCTGAAGACTAATGATTTAGAGGGGATGGAGGCACTTGTAAAGAGCTGCCTTGATGATGTCCCTTTGCTCCAGATACAGCAGTAAGCTTCCTTCATGACAATGGCATTGAATATAATTACTGATAATGTGATTATTGATAAGATACACAAATAGGGTGGCACAATTTATTGATACTTATTCTCAAGGCGTAACAGGCCCAGAACCAGTGTGGGCAAATAGGAAGTATTATGGTTATCCCATACTTCCTCCAGAAATTACAAAGGAGCTTCACCAGGAGTATGTAGAGAGGTTCTCAGATAGCAGTCAAGTACTGTCAACATAAGCATCCTTCCAAGTGTATCTAGAATGTGATATTTTGCCACTTTGGGCACCTATCAACATGCTTACATAAGGTGCTAAATCTTAAAGTCATCTACCTTACCAAAACCTAGAAAACCTGGCAAACCAATAAAGCTGAGGACTGTGTGTGATGTCCATCAGCAAAACTTAAATACACAAAAACTCTCTTTCTCCTTACCTGACATTGAGGGCATATTATGCAGAGTTGCTTCTGCTAGGTATAGATCCACCATTGACTTGGTGGATGCATATGAGCAGGTCTGAGTCACACCAGAACATGTCAACTGCACTGCTATGGCCACTCCTAGTGGAACTATGATCAGTCCAGTAATGCAGCAGGATGACTGCAATGCCTCTGCCACATTCCAGATGGTAATGACAAGGATATTTGCACTGTACCTTGGAGATTTCTTGGATGTCTACCTCAATGATATTATAATTTACTTGAACTCACTTGAGGATCACATTCACCACATATGTCTCATCATTGATATCCTAGAGAAGGAGATATTCTATGTCAGTGAACACAAGCTCCACTTCCTGGAAAAGGAACTATACATACTTGGTTGTCTGGTCAGTGATGAGGGGATCTAGATGGACCCCAATAAGGTTGACACTCTGTGTTGATGGAAGTTACCCACTAACTGTGACTTGCTAAGAGGATTTCTTGGCTCAGTGGGATACCTGGCTGATGATATTAACAACATGTGAGTTCCTATAGGGATATTATCTGAGTTGACTAGTGATACTGTACCATTTTGATGGGAATACACTCACTAGCATATATTCAATGATGTCAAAAATACTGCAGCTGTCTGTAGGGACCACCATTGAAAACCCCTTCAATATGGCCCAAATGCTCCCCCAATTAATGTTGTAACTGACAGATGTGTAACTAGGATTGCTAGTATCATAAGTCAGGGCACTGACTGGAAGGATGCTAAAATAGCAACCTTCTTCTTGGTGAAATTGAATTTGGTGCAACAGAACTATCCTGTACATGAAATAGAAATGTTAGCTGGAGTAGAAACTATGATGAGACACAGGGGCATACTTCAAGGGGCCAAATTCCACTGGTTCACTGACCACAAGGGTCTCACAAACCTTCTAAGACAGAATGACTTGTCAGGTAGACAAGCTCAATGGATAGAAAAACTGGTGCAGTTTGACTTTGAGGTAGTGTATGTGCCTGGTAGTGATAACATACTCTTAGATGCTTTGTCTAGGATCTACTAAAACAATCAGCCAGGCACCATGAGGGCTAGAAGTGAATACACTTACCATGACATAATCAACAATGATCACATGCCATCTCACACAGTGACTATGCCTGTTGTCATTAGTATGGAGGGCATGGCTACCATTATGGCAATAACAAGGGGATGGACCAAACATTGCATGGAAGTAGACATTGCAACAGAACAGGTCCCAATATCCATTTCCCAAAAGGAATGGATGGAGGGTGGGAGTGGTACACAAACCATGAAACCTGCTAGGAAACACAATCACAAGTCAGTAAGATTTCAGTAGAAAAGGGAAGACTCACCATTCACATACCCACTAGACCATAAGCCAATGTGGTAAACTATGAAAAAGCTGCAGAGGGCACTGCAAGTACACAGACACCCACTGTGGTAAACAAGTCAGGTGATGTGAACATCACACACCCAACTCTAAGCCCACAACATTCCAGCTCACAACCTTATTCTCTCATTGATCTCCTGCAGAATGCACCTTCTGGAATCAACATTGTTGATGCTATATAGAATGAATACCACAAGGACCCACAGTTCAGGCCCATCATTGATTCCCCCAAGGAGTACAAGAACTTTTGGCTAGATAATGGCTTGCTGTATATCAACATCTAAGGCTCCAAGTAATTATGCATCCCAAACTCCACTACCAACTTCTGAAATGTTCATGAAATCCTCATCTCTGAGGCTCATTCTATCCTGGCTCATCTGGGAGCCAAGAGAACAGTTGATTACCTGAGAGATCAGGTTTGGTGGAAAGACCTAGTAAAGGATGTAAGTGCCTTCTGTGAGTCATGCATTACCTGCAAACACAGTAAACCTATGAACTACAAGCCTTATGGTTTATTACAACCTCTACCAGTACTCTCTACTCAGTGGGAGAACATTGGCATTAATTTTGTAGGACCATTTCCAGAATCCAAAGACTGAGACACCACTTACAATTCCATCACAGTCCTCATTGATTGCTTAACCAGTATGATTCACCTTATACTGAGCAGAGTAAACTACAAAGCTTGTCAGGTAGCAGAGCTCATTTTCTGGGAGTCTATCATCTTCACAGTCTCCCAACATCCATAGTGAGTGACTGTGATGCATTGTTTACTAGCACATTCTGGACATGGCTGAATGAACTTATAGGCACCAAACTCCAGATGTCTAGCACATATCACCCTAAATCCAATAGCTCAACCAAGTGAGCCAACTGAATAATCATTCAGATGCTAAGGCAATGCATCTCGCAAGATCAAAAAAACTAGGTCTCTAAGTTACCAGCCATAGAGTTCACTGTCAACTCTGCTCAATCAGAAGTCACTGGGTATGCTCCCTTCTTCCTCAATCATGGCTGCATGCCTTGCTTCTTTATCTGGAATTCTCCTTCAACAACTGAATACCATGGCATCTGCACCTTTGCTCAGAACATGAAAAATGCTATTATTCAAGCACATGATAGCATACTCACCCACTGAATCAAGGAGGTTAGAACAGCCAACTGCAAGCAAATCCCCTCACCCTTCTGAACAGGTGACCTAGTCTACATCTCTATGAGAAACATCTTGTTTCCTTGTGGACTCACCTGCAGACTCATCCCCAAATTCATTGGCCCTTACCCCATTATATGAGACTTCAGCAATAACTCCTACAAAATTGAGTTATCTCAAAATTTGCAGTGACATAGTGTACATGAAGTTTTCCATGCATCATTATTGTAGATCCACATGCCTAACAATGATTGTCTTTTCCCTGGCCAAATGGATTCACAAGTGTGGGACTTTGAGGAATCTGATCAAGAATGGACAGTTAACTGAATTTGTGCCCACTCAGGCTCCAAACAAAACACCCTATTTGAAATTCTTTGGAAATCCAGTGATGTAACCTGGCTACCATATGACAAGATAGACTATCTGACTGCTTTAGAACAATACTTTGAGACAATTGGGATTGATAACATAGATCATTTGGCATTGACCTCAACAATCTGGATTAATCCGGATTATTTCCATATAAGGAATCCTATCTCAGTTTATATGTATTTAAACCCTAGACCCCATATATCTTCTCTGATAATCCTAGATGAACTGTTATAGTGATACTGGCCCAGTCCTAAGCTGGCATGATAAGTATTGAGTTGATCTTATCAAAGGGGACTCCTTGGTAGGCAACAAAGTCACTTACAAAGTCAGAGTTATAATATGGCAATTATAAGAGTAAAGACTTTAGTAACTGAGATCTTAAAGCTTAAGTTCAATTTGACTTTGTATAGATAAAGGCTCATATTGAGTCTCCACCTAACCAAGTAGAAATGATGTTTCTCCTTAGTAGATGTTGACAACTTATATATGATACAAGTCTGTATCTAAGTATAACTAGGGTCAAGGGCTTGTAAAGAAAGAAGAGAAGTGTACAGCTTCCTTAACTCTAATTAAACTATATAAGACATGATTTGTCAAAGAAGCTTTAGAAGTTCTTCTAAAGGAGTTTTTCTTTGATCATCTGACTAGATCACAAGGTAAGTCCAAATATAGCTCAGCTATATTTATTAATCACATGTCATCAAAATATAAACAAAACCAAATGAGTCATAATAAGTTATAACAGGACAAAGTAAACAAGTCAAAACAAACTAGGAAAATACAAGAACAAATAAGATGAAAACATAATTGTGATATTACTTAAGTAAAGCTAATATTGACTTTGTATTGTATAGGAAACAAATGCTAGATATAATCAATATACATAATATGAACTTAAAAATCCCAGATTAATCTGGATTAATTCTTGATTGTGGATTAATCTCTAGAAAATCTGGATAAAATATACATTATTTAAGCACCAAAATTATGCGTTCAATGGGAATTGAACATACAGCTAGTAAAGTGTAACTAATAAGTGTTTAAGACCACTACACTATGTGCCTTAAAGATAACTAACAAGTTGATCAATATATATATAGTTTTCAACTCTCTTCAAACTATACCCAATCGCTAAGTTCAGCTATATAAGAGGTCAAAGGAGAATATATCATACTCATATAACATATTAGAATTGGCCAGAGCCTAATATGCCTATTATAGCCCTTGTATATAGCAGTGCAATTAAGGTGGATAATGACTTAGTCAAATTTTAAAGTAATTAGGATCAGAAAATGATATATATATTAAATGTGCTGTAAATAGTCATATAGATCTATAGTGTAGTGGTCTTAATTGTGATATTAACTATATATAACTAGTAGGTCCTTAGTTCAAGCCTCATTGGTAGCGAATTTTGGGCGCTTATTTTACCATCTATTACCGGTCTTCATTAATGACTCTAGTCATGTGATTCTAATCATGTGCTCTGGGCCTCTTTATATAGAAATAATCTGAATTAATCCAAAATTAGCCTGCCCAAATCCATAACTATAATTGTTGAGGATTAATCCAGATTACTGAGGTCTTTGCATTTGGTCAGTAATGAATCTCAAATCCCTCTGGATAGTGATGAACAGGTACAATTCACTACTATCTCATTTGATCCAGACTCAGTAGAAATTGTAGATATACTAACCTCCTGTTCATTCCCTCTTTCCCAGACTGTCTCTCCTCACATTCTAGCCAAATTATTCCCTCTTCATCCCATCTTCATCTCCTTCCCCTCCATCATCATCCTGACCATGGGAAGATTCAAGAATGTGCTCTGGAAGCCACCCACTGGACTTGAATTTGTCCTTGACCACTACTTCCTCTTTGTCCATTATCAAAAACCCACTATATGGACCATCATTGACCCTACCACCAGTGACATCTTCCTATTCCCTCCAGTCACTTGGTGACTCTGGATAATCACTGATGGATCTATCCAAAGCTCTGATGGGATTCCTCTCAGGTGTTCTGTGCCTATCAGATATGATGACTTTGTCAGAATTTTCAACCAACACGAAACTCTATTCCACATGTGTTATTGAACTGAAACTTCCAGCCCTTGGGTTATCCCAGAAGGCTCTTGTCACATTGGCAAAAAGCTCCTCAACCTAGAGGTGTTTGAGCACACTGCTCCACCTTCCAATGAATCCCTCCTATGCACCTTGGGCATGCTTGATGACCATGGCATGGTCTCTGAGGATCACTTTGAAGATGTCACCTGCACTTTGATTTACAAATCTATCAAAGAGGCAAAGATAGAGATCAATTCCAGACCTGATCAATCCAAACCTCATGGATCTCAGTCCAACATCAATAGCAGGAAACCATACAAAGGAAGGAAGGGGAATCAGCATCAATTATGTAACCCCTCTTGCATTAATCATGATGCATTAGTCCTGCTTGGACCTTTCTTGAGCTTTACTCCTTCAATCTCCAGCCTAACTGCCAAATTGCCTTTAATGACTGGTGACAAACTCCCCTCCTTCCATAACCCTGACAACTCCATCACCTCCAGTTCTACTCAAGCAATTGGGGCCCAAGTCATTCAACAACCCACTACCATCTCTCCTGCTCTTCTTGATCATGACCATCTGGAGCATGTTGCTCATCAGTTCCTGAACAATGATGCTAATCCTTCCACTAGAATGAAGGATAACCATCAGGCTGACAAGGACATAGCCATGATCTACCAGTCTAGTTCTCTGAATCCTGCAGAAGGACCCTCAGATCTTAATTGATAAGTTTATGTTCTCATCCCTTTCCCAGTCAACTACTCCTAGAAGTGTTTGGAGGATGTATGTAGCTGTTTTGTGACTTGGTCACTCTATGACTTATGCTTATGTTGTTGTATGTTTTCCTATATCATCTGTTACCTAAGCTGATGAAGAGTAGATAGTATATATATGAATATTCCTTATACTAGATACTCTTTGGACTCTTGAATATCAAACTTTACTTCTGTTGAGTCTTGGTATTCTTGAGTTTCTTTCCATGTGTCACAACTGTTCTCACTCTTGCATCACAATTCAGCAAGCCATGCCCCTTCTGAAACAAGACTAGAGAGCAACTTAGATTTAATTATTAGTTCAATGCCAAAGTGTGGATGGCCTGGGTCATTTACCAGGAGTGGCTTTTACACTAGAATAATGTGTTTCATGCTCAACAACACCACATTGTCCTTCTACAGGACAATTTCTCTGATCACGTTGTTTTCCCTAGCCTCACCAATATCTGGATCATTAATTTTGCACAGAATTTCACATTGCACATCTTGTTAGAGGAGGGTAATCCAACCAGACTCAGTTATCTCAGGTAAGTTGGCCATCTTGGCCATGTTCAGTCTTCTTGGGGGTCTTGGGGTCCTCAGTGATCTCAGCCTCCTTGGCTATTGACTGTTGTTAGCATCATTCTATGTATACACCTTTGTACATGTTTGTTCCTATATTTGTTTGTATTTGTTTTGGTACTGTACAGTTGGTCTGTGCATCTTGTATATAGTTATAAACACAGCAAGGTTATCACCTTGTCATGTTCCACCTCAAATACATCATCCCTTACCCAGGATCCTCTAGGCCTACAGGCTAATTCCCTAGCACTGACAGGACGTTGCCATAGACCATGCTTATTCTTACACATCTAGCCACTTAATCAAGGAATTATTCAAAGTTTCAAAGCTTATTACCAAACAGATTTCATTCCATGAGCTATTGCCCATTATAATGCTGATCACACTCTATCTGATATCTACTCTATCAATATACTTAAAGCTATTCAGCTTGGCTGCTCCACCTGGGAAGATGTTGATGTGACTACTATCTGGAACTATTGGAAGAAAGCAAGTATTCTCCTAGCTTGCAATCCTGGGCCTCCTACCAACTTGATAATCCCCATTTCCACACTCCTTAACCCCTAGAAAACCTATGGTCACACTACTACTGATGATCCCATTGCATGTGTTGAGAGAGAATTGAAGTTAGCCCTTGATAAACTTCGGGTTTGGGGAGTCTTGCAGGCAAGTAATCAAATGAGTCTTGATATGTTGCTCAATCTGTTATAGTGATGCCAGCCTGGTCCTAAGCTGGTGTGATAGGTATCAGATTGATCCTATCAAAGAGGACTCCTCAGTAAGTAACAAAAATTGTTTACTAAGTTAGTTATAATATGGCAATTGTTATATATATTGATTATATCTAGCATTTGTTTCCTTTATAATACAAAGTTGATATTAGCTTTATTAAAGTAATATCACAATTATATTTCTCTTTATTTGTCTTTGTATTTTCTTAGTTTGATTTGACTTGTTTAGCTTTTGTCTTGCTATAACTCATTGTAACTTATTTGGATTTGTTTGTGTTTTAATAACATGTGATTGTTAAATATAGCTATGCTATTTGGACTTATCTTGTGATCTAGTAAGATGATCAAAGAAGAACTTCTAAAGCTTCTTTGACAGATCACATCTTATATAGTCTAATTAGAGTTAAGGAAGCTGTACACTTCTCTTCTTTCATTAGAAGCCCTTAGCCCTAGTTATACTCAGATACAGACTTATATTGTATATAAGCCATCAACATCTACCAAGGAGAAACATTATATCCCCTTGGTTAGGTGGAGACTCAATACAAGCCTTTATCTAAACAAAGTCAAATTGAACTTAGGCTACTTAGGCCTCAATTACTGAAGTCTATAACTCTTATAATCACTGTATTATAACTCTGACATAGTAACAACTTTGTCACTTACTGGGAAGAAGTCCCCTTTAATTGGATCAATCCATTACCTACAGTGGCTCACAAAACTGTTCCAATGTTTTCGCATTTTGGACATATTTGCTAATACCACAGCAAATATATGGCCTAGCGCCCTGGAAATATTCACACAGGTACCTTGACATATTGGGAATATATATTCCCATGATCACATGACCTTGTACATCAATGAATTATTAATGAATTATCAAAAATAACTACTCATTTGGGACAGTTTTTTGACCTCCTGTTATCTACCTACTCAATACTTTGTATGACCTCCTCTTGCCCTGATAACTGCTTCAATCCTTCTGGGCATGCTTTCTATCAGCCTTTGGCACCTTTCTGCTGGAATATTATTCCACTCCTCCACTAGCCTCTCCCACAATTCAAATACTCCCTTGGGTGGTCTTTCATATGCCTTCAGCTGGTCCTTCAGGTAGGTCCAGAGGTGTTCAATGGGATTTAGGTCAGGGGACTGTGCAGGCCATGATAGAACTTGAATGTTGTTGTCCACAAACCATTGTTGTCCCAGTTTTGAGGTGTGTTTTGGGTCATTATCCTGCTGGAATATCCTCTCCTTCTCCTCCATCTCCAACTTTTCAAAGCTTTCCACCACCCCATTGTCCAAAATCTCGCAGTATTGCACTGCATCCATATTTCCTTGAACCTCTATCAGCTTTCCCACCCCATTCCACCCCATACACCCCCACACCATCATGTTACCACCTCCTCCATGTTTAACAGTAGGGAGAGTGGTCCTATCTGACAGTGGTTCCCCCCTCTCCTTCTAGGTATACACCTTTCCATCTGACCCAATCCTGTTGATCTTTGTTTCATCTGTCCACAACACCCTCTTCCAGTCCTCCACTGTCCAATTCCTATGTTCATGTACAAAGTCAAGGTGTTCCTCATGATGTCACTTTTTGAGTAGAGGTTGTTTGATCTTAGTTACAGAGTGAAATCCATTGTCCTGAAGGGTATTTCTGACAGTTTGGGGTGTGACAGGGTCAGACAGAGTAGAGTTAATGAAATTTGTAGCCTGGACAGCATTGTCTAGCTTTCCAGAGGTTATTTAGTGAATTATTGCTTTTTTATCATGAGGAGAAAGCTTGGAAGGATGTCCTCCCTTGTTGTTTTCCTTGTCCCCATCAGCTTCTTTCTTGATCCTCCCAATAGTAGACTTGCCTAGACCAGTTTTATGTTCAATCTGGCACAAGGAGTAGCCATCTTTGAGAAGAGAAGTGACTTGAGAGTATTGGGTAGAGGAGATAGCTTTCATAATGTAGTGGTAGGAAGACAGTTGTAACCATCTCAACATGTCAACCAAGGTCACATGATCTTGTTTAGTACTCCCATGCCTGCTCTGATGCTCCCCTGGCATGTTACAAGGTAGATACTAGGAGGTTGACAGGGGGTCAAAAAACTGTCCTAATGAGTAGATATTTTCGATAATGCATTAATAATTCATTGATGTACAAGGTCATGTGATCATGGGAGTATATATCCCCAATATGTCAAGGTACCTGTGTGAATATTTTCAGGATGCTAGGCCATATATCTGCTGTGGTATCAGCAAATATGTCCAAAATGCGAAAATATCGGGACAGTTTTTTGAGCCACTGTATCATACAGCTTATGACCAGGCTGGCATCACTATAACATTAAGTAAAAACAATCCTTCTCTGTTAAGGTATGGAGCATTAGGAATATGCATGTGTTATATAAGTAGTCCAGTACCAAAATGTCAAGGGGAATTATGATGACAACATGGATTTCTGAGGTAAAGTAGCTCCTAGGGAAGTTTCAGACAGGGCTAGTGAACATTTCCTAGGAACTAAAATGTTGAAAAAATCATTGTATAATATTTAATTACAAGTTATTTATTTTTTTGACAAAAGTTGCTCAAAATGTCATATTAAACCATTTAGCAAAGGTCAAGAGGCAGTGAGGCTCTGCAAAATGCGATATTTTGCCACTTACATAATACAATCATGTGATATCTAGAGTGTCAGAAAGGCAAAAGAAAATGGGAAAGAAATATCCAAAAATTGCAAAAAACCACTCAAGTTACATGGGAAATCATTCAAAGGCAAATTGGGCATGACTAAGGAACCTAGTCAGGGCAAACCAGCAGAAAAGTCCACCCCAAAACTCAATTTCTAGTCCTTTAGATCATAGAATGGACTCCTACTCTCCTTCTGTAGTGGATCTTCAGCCTTCTGTTGTTCCAGAGCCAGCTTCTGAGTCATCTGGCTGTGATGGAGGTGTCTACAGTGGTGCTGATGGGTCAGAGGGTGACAGAGATGAGGAGGAATGTGAAGAGATACCAACAGAAAGTGAGGTTCAGAAGTTTGCAGCCACCATGCAGGCAGTGTTTCAGGTCACATTTTGAGCGGAAATGGAGGCCCCGGGGAATAAACCAAAATGCCCTCAACATTATACTGGAAACTCTGCAAGAACAAAGCAACATTATGCTACAAAACAATGAAAATTAGCCAAGAAAGGTCAAGGGATGATTGATCAATTCCTTACCTCTCCTGAAGCTCAAAGCGAAGCTCAGGGCAGCCAGATCGTCGAAGACAATGTCCCAGATAGTAAAGAAGAGTATATTGAAAAGATTGAGGTTGAGGACGAGATGGAGGAGCATCAAGAACACATTTTTGGTCTGGAGGAGAATGATGTGAGTTACAATGAGTTTTCTACCCATATTGAACTCACCACTGTCTAGGAACCCAAGAATGCAACGGATACCATTGAAACAATCCTTCAGCAATGGGATAAGCATGTCCTAGAGGCTAGAAACACTGTTAGAAATCTTTTACAAGACATAAAACATCGAAACATACCTCTTGATGACAGCCCAAAGTCGCAGGCAGACTGGTCCTTGAACCAGATGTTCTACAAGGACTTTCCAGCACTCCAGCAAGCAAAGGGCAAGCTTACCTCCCTATCTAAGGACAAAAGGCTTGCCCCTCTCACCCAAACTTGCCTCCTATCCATGACTGCCACCCTCAACTTCTATCTTGATGTAGAGCTCAGCTACAGCTAGCATGAGATATCAGTTCTTGCTACTAAAGCTGCATGCCAAAGTATCAGTCATGCACAAACCATAAGAACATGGATATACAATTACTTGCACAATGGAGAACTTCCACTCTATAATCATGGTGCTCCAACAACCCCATCAATTATTGATGATGAGGACTTCTCATTGGAACTTCAGTTATATCATATCAAGAAGGAAAATGGTGGACACATACAAGCTGAAGACATTGTTGATTATGTCTCATTACTGGAGGTGTGAAGTCAATTTGGATCAAGAATTTCAAAAACCATCACCATCTGGACTATGCAACAACAGCTCCACTGACTAAGTTGGTGATACACCCAAAAGCAGAACAGAATGTACACTGATGGCCATGAGTAAGAGGATGTAGTTGAATACCAGGAGGGGTTTGTTGCCTGCTGGAAGACTGAATATGAGCCTCAAATGTTCATCTATGACAACAACAGTTACTTGAAAACAAAGCCTAATGGTTTTCCAGTTCCACAAAGAGACCATTTCTGTATTGTCCCCTTAACACATGATGAATCAACCTTCTACCAAAACAATCAGAGAAAGACCAAGTGGTCACATCCAGGAGAGAAAACATCAACAGAGAGAAAGGGAGAGGGACCATTGGTGATAGTTTCAGAGTTTCTGTCACCTGATTGGGGCTGGTTGACACATGAGGGAGAGTGCATACTATTTTTAGTCTTTTAATCTCAGAGGTTTCTGACAGCTTCTGAATAGAGAAGCTTGAATTTTCTTTCAGAAAGGGAAGAACAGAGATGGGTATTTCAGTGGAGATGACCTCTTGGCTCAAGTTGATCATGCCATTGATATTTTTGAAGGCAAAACAAATGGCTTTATGACAGGACTTTGGCTTTTTGTTACAATCTGTGATTGTGACCTCTTCAATTTGATCTCTGACTATTCTTTCAACTTCTGATTTCTGTGATTTTCATTATCTACTATTTCTATGAATATTTCACAGCCTGTTTCTGCTTATCATTCTATCCTTTTTCATTTGTGCTCATATTCATTTCTGCAATTCTATTTCTGTTTGTTGTTCTCCATTGTATTGTGTCTGTCATTGTCTATTTATCTTTCATTTATCTGTTTATTCTCTTATCATCATGTTGTGAGTTTTGCAATATTTATGTGTTATTTGTCTGATCTTATGTTATCTTAAATATGTTGCTACTAGCTCATGTATTACCCATTCTCAATATCAACTAAGATTCCACTCTGACTCTCTGTCCATTATTCCTTCAGTGTTGAATTCCAATTCACACTGCCTGTTATCTTCCTCATAGACGAAATTGGTCAATGCAATATTGGAAGGGCATAGCATATATACTGAAGCCAATGACTGATCTCTCCATAACTTTTATGTGCTTAGTAGGCACTGGTAATTGGCATATCTTAATAGTATATTCAGAATCCCAACTTTTAGTATCATTCTCTTAATATGTCTACAACTCTTACTTGCAATACTGCTCATACTCATGGTATTTCTGTCCAGAATCATCCACTTCCCTCTTGATGCACACCTTCTACATGTGGTAGAGGTGGTGCTCCTTCTACTCCTTGGTTTTCAGGTCCACCTCAAAATAGATATGAAGCTTTGTGTAGGACTATTCATGAGTCTAAAGAAGATGAACCCTAGGCTGAGCATGATCAGGTCAGTGTTGACCACAATGAAGACAACAAGGAAGAAGAGGAGAATAATGCACAAGAACTAGAGGGCAATACCCAAATTTTCAAACCTGAAGACTTGGGTCAGGATGATGAACATTTGGATAATGATGGTGCTAATGCAGGAGGTGGAGATGGTGATGGAGGTCCTCCTGATGATGATCCTGATGATGAAGGTGACCCAGAGGATGAGCCTGACAAGCCTCCTTATCACTGCCATCATTAAAACCCAGACCCTAAAGAATGATTCCTGAATATTATGGATTGTTTTGCAACTAACCTCAAAAATCACAACCATGCTCCCCAGCCTGTTGTTAAGATAGAACACATTAAGGCTAAAGAGCCCAATACATTTGATGGCTCCAAGCCTCAGAAACTAGATGAGTTCCTCTTTCAATGCTGCTTATATTTCAATACTAATACATTGCAATTTACTACAGAACATGTGAAGGTTAGCTTTGCAATGACCTTTCTCAAGGGACCTGCTCAGCAGCACTTTCAAACAGTTCTTCAAGTGGAGTATGACTAGGACATCATCTCCTGGTTTTAGGAATTTCAATTATTTGCAGATGAGTTGCATGAGAATTTTGGGGCTCTTGATTATGACACAGAGGCAGTGGAGGAGTTGGAACACCTTCACATGGGTCATAATTGGACCATCACAAAGTATAATGTTGAGTTCTCACAACCTGCTAGTATCTTGGGATAGCCCAACAACATCCTAGTCTACCACTATTATCAAGGCCTTCTGGATCACATTTCCAACATCATCTCCAGCTCTCCTACTGGCAAATCCTCTTCCCTTGCTGATATGTGATGTCTCATTATGAAAATCAACAACAACTACTGGTCTCATGTCCATGAAAAGAAGCATACTGGTGAAAAACCAGATCAGTCTTTGACATGTCCTGATATATAGAACCAGCAGAATTAGCAGAACAAAAACAAAGGGAAGAACAACAACAATCACCAGCAGAATTCATTGCAGCAGTCCAACACACCTTCCAATCATCCTTCCAACAATCCTAAACTATCCCAGAAATCATCAAATCCTTCTTCCTCATCACAACCTTCCAACCCTCTTGCTGGAAAACTCAACAAGGACAGTAAGCTGACTGCTCAAGAGTGTCAGCATCACATTGAAAATGGGCAATGCTTATACTGTGGTGGAAACCACATGATTTGTGACTGTCCTTGCAAGAACAAGTCTGGTAATACCAGTAATAATTCTAATTCTGCTTCTTCTTCTAATGTGAACAAGTATAAAGGTCAAAAAGCCAAGGCCAACACAGACTCCAAGGATGCTCCACAACCTTTGGACTCTCAATCTGAGAGTTCAAAAAAATAGTGAGGCAATCCTCAGAACTCTGTGCAGGCTGAGGATTGCATTGAACTCTTGATTCTGCTGTGATTGGAAAATTAGTTTATCATCACCTTGGACTCACCTTTATAGTCACTAGGACTGTGTATTTGTAGTCTCTTAAGATTGCATAGATAACACTGTCTTCCAAGTATTTACCCTTAGGTCTGGTATTCTTCAGAGATATGTCTATTCTTCTGGCAAATTTCTCCCTTCCATGCATCTACCCTCAGGTCTGGTATCTTGTTTGAGATTCAGGTTCAATGACCTTAGCTCTCACAAGTCTCCAAATGTTTTAAGAGCATGGGTAATTGTTCAGATTAATAGGAGTGATCCACAACTATTCCACTAGTTGGCAACATGTGTCAACCCTCTCTTTGTTGTTATGCACAATAGTTTTGAGACAGCTTGTGCAATAACCACAATAACCCAAATTGACAGTGTTTGAAGCATTGTTGGGTTCCTGGGCAAAGTAACAGCTCTGTGCTAAGATAGGAGACACCAGGATCTAGCACCTTATGTAAGCTGAAATGATAGATGCCAAAAGTGGGAAAATATTTGATTTCATGATTTTGATGAGTGCCAAATATGACAAGAGCCTAATAGCATCTGCATACTTCTCTATATACTCTTCTTGGAGCTTCTTGACAAGCTCTGGAGGTAGCATGTAGTGGCCATGATATTTTTTATTTGCCCACACAGCTCCAGGACCTGCCAGATTCTGAGAATAAGCATTGAAGAAATGGGCAGCACAGTTTGCATAGCTACACAGAAGCATCAGTGAATAACCAGTATGATCTGATTGTCATTCATACCATCAGATTTGAAGTAGAGGAATATTATCAAGGCAATCTTTCATCACAGCTTCCATTTCATCAATGTTTTCAGTCTTGGGTAAATTCCTATAGTGGAGTTTGGCTGCCCCCCAATACTGCTCAATAAAGTTGAGCTTGCAATGATACTTGGCATAAAAGTCACATATCTGACCACAAAAAATAATGAGCTCCTTGAGGTGGGATTTTTGATTGACAAAATCTGGTGGATTGAAGAGGAGCTGGCAGTAACAACAACCAGTATGGCCTTTTTCATATTTAAATCCTTCACATTGGGCTTGAAGATCTCCAGAGGATGGCCAAAGCCCTTGCTCTTTAATAATGAGAGCTATACCCTTAAACAAGCCAGGCATTGTTGGGTAATCATCATCAAAATAAAGATCCTGATGCATTATCACACCACTCTTCTTGAATGACATTGAGCACATCTTTGGGCCATTCTTGTGGTGCTACCAAGACTCATGTGGGTTCTTTGGCATCTGTTGTGCTGAAAGGGCATCAGGTGCATGACATTGATGACTTGGGGCATTATCAAAAAGCCAAAGTCCTGTCATAAAGCCATTTGTTTTGCCTTCAAAAATATCAATGGCATGATCAACTTGAGCCAAGAGGTCATCTCCACTGAAATACCCATCTCTGTTCTTCCCTGCCCAAAAGAAAATTCAAGCTTCTCTGTTCAGAAGCTGTCAGAAACCTCTGAGATTAAAAGACTAAAAATAGTATGCACTCTCCCTCATGTGTCAACCAGCCCCATTCAGGTGACAGAAACTCTGAAATCATCACTGATGGTCCCTCTCCCTTTCTCTCCATCAAAGTTTTCTCTCTTAGATGTGACCACTTGGTCTTTCTCTGATCATTTTGGTAGAAGGTTGATTCATCATGTATTAAGGAGACAATGCAGAAACAGCCTCTTTGTGGAACTGGAAAACCATTAGGTTTTGTTTTTAAGTCACCATTGTTGTCATAGATGAACATTCAAGGCTCATATTCAGTCTTCTAGTGGGCAACAAACCCCTTCTTGTATTCAACTATGGCCTCTTGCTCATGACTGTTGATGTACATTCCATTCTGCTTTTAGGTGTATTGCCAGCTTAGTCAATGAAGCCATCATTGCATGGTCTGGATGGTGATGTTTTTCGAAACTCTTGATCCAAATTGACTTCACACCTCCAGTAATGAGACATAATCAACAATTCCTTCAGCTTGTATGTGTCCACCATTTGCCTTCTCAATAAGATATAACTGAAGTTCCAATGATAAGTCCTCATCATCAATGATTGATAGGGTTATTGGGGTACTGTAATTACAGTTGACTTTTTCATAATGCATACAACTATATTACATAATTTTCATAATGTATCACTTTCACCCCTTCACTATGCTGGAGAGTATAAAAATTGAATATTGCATAATGCATAGCATTTTTGGGGGTTGTGCAGTATCATATGAAGAGATTTTGAGGCTCATTGGGAATAAAATATGAAGAATCAAGGGTCAGTGTTTCCCCAGTGTGAGGTTGTTAGGGTGTTTTCACCACCAATGAGACCTCACCAGCCAACTTGAAAACCTTGACCTCTTCCCAGGCCATACAAACTATGTGTCAAAAAAGGCCAAACCTAATCCAAATGCACCCAAAACTCCAGCACAGTCTTCTCAGGCAAAGAAGAGATGCATCAATCTTATATTACATGACTGGATGATAGTCCTTGTATTTGTCAATGAACACCCAGATATGACACAGCAACAAGTGGCAAATCATTTTGCAACATTGTATGAAGATGCCTTGACCTTTAGTCAAGAAACCCTCTCTTATAGATAAAACAATGTCCTAGTTTGATTGCACATATCAACAAAACCCCAAATGCCCTGTCATCGAAGCGACCTCATATTGTCACATGCCTAGATGTGGAAAGAGCCCTATTTTTGTGGGTCAAGCATATGGAGGAGAAGGAAGAGCATGTTTCTGGGCCAATGCTTGTCACAAAGCAGTAGAAGATTGAGGACCAATTTGATGTCCCACAAGCTGAGTGACTGCAAAGTGACTCATGGGTCAGCTTATTCTGTGCAAATTACAAGATCAAAGAATATCAATGTCATGGAGAAGCAGGATCAGTTGACCTCCTTGCCATTGAGAAGGAGCAATAGAGGGTCCAGAAGATTACAGACTGCTATAAACCCCAGGATCAATTCAATTTCAATAAGACTGGCTTCTTTCCTTAGTAAGTCTTGTGTCTTTAATACAATTTGAATTTTGGAGAATTTTAACAATCTCCTTAGTGCTCCTCCTGAGCATGGGCTTGCAACACAACAAATGAGTGGAAAGAAGAAGGACAAGTTCCAGATCTCAGTTGGAGTTACATATAATGCAGATAGCAGTGAGAAGCTTCCTTTATTTATTATAGGAAAGTCAAGGTGGCCTAAGGCTTTCTGTAGAAAGACACCAGGTGAACAAGGATCCTATTATTAGAATAATTCAAAGGCTTAGATGACCAAGAAAATATTCAAGGAGTAAGCTTTTGAAACTTGTTTCTTCTTCATTTACTGAGCACTGAGTTTTTATTCAGATGGATAAAGCAGCTTGATATCCAAATGAGAAGATTAAACCACCACATCCTCCTTCTCATTGATGGGTTTAGTGCTCATTACATTAATTATAAGCCTTAGCACATCCAAATAGAATATTTTGGGCCAAATATAACCTCTCATGTTCAGCCATGTGATGCTGGAATTATTTGGTATCTCAAGACCCACTATCAATAAGCATTTTTCAAATGAGCTATTGATATAAATGAAGCTAATGAATGTGACATTCATAAAATCAATATCTATGAGGCAATGCTTATGATACAGGAGGCATGGAATGAAATCACAGCTGAGACAATTGAGCACTACTAGATACACACTCATATCCAGCCTACTTTAGGCTTACAATCCACTACTCCAAGTCCATGATCTATCACTACTATGCAGTCCAATGAGCTCTCAGCCATGGCTTAGTCTCTACTATCTCTGTGTGCTTGGGATATCATCTGAGGGTTTGCAGTGTCATCCTTGACCATGCTGGAAGCCCAGGAGAAGTTGTAAGAGATGCTAGGGAATGCATACAAGGAGGGAGAGTGGACACCTGCATTCAATCTTGTGTTTCATGCTGAAGAGAACATTGACCAAGCCCTAGAAGAGATCAATGTAATGGCCAACTCTTTGGAGTGCTTGAGCACCAAAGAACCCAAATGCCAGATCCTTAAAGATGTACCAGAGTCACAACAGCTCAAATAGCTTGAGAACAACCCCCTTGCACAAGTTGATGAACTCAAAACACAATGTTGTATCATTGGAGCTCCTTTTACACTTGAAGAGATGTTGAATCCTGTAGAGGAGAGAGAAGTTGGGGAATTAGAGTATGTTTTTGAGGGAGGTGATGCAGAAATAGTGCAGAAGATCAAGGATGAGTTTGCTGGAGTGTCAGAGAATGCTGTGGAGGTGGAGGAGTCAGATGATGAGAGTGGAGATGATGATCAAGCTCACAAAGTTTCAAGGGCACAAGTAGTGTAGATGTGCCATCAGATGGAGAGCCTTTGTCTCAGCCATAGTAGCACATACACAAATTCCCTTGGTCTTCTTTGATATCTCCACAAGTATAGGGCTCATTTGACAAAGGATATGCTGCAAAGTGCAAAGCAGATGACACTTGATAGATTCTTTTGATCATGTGTTATTTTTGTCACATAGTAACACACCGGTGCTTATATATGGTCTTGCATAAATGTCATTATGCATTTGAATTTCTGCTCTCTGATATTATGCATTATGAAAAAGTCAACTGTATAGAGTGGAAGTTCTCCATTGTGCAAGTAATTGTATATCCATGTTCTTATGGTTTGTGCATGACTGATACTTTGGCATGCAGCTTTAGTAGCAAGAACTGATATCTCATGCTAGCTGTAGCTGAGCTCTACATCAAGATAGAAGTTGAGGGTGGCAGTCATGGATAGGAGGCAAGTTTGGGTGAGAGGGGCAAGCCTTTTGTCCTTAGATAGGGAGGTAAGCTTGCCCTTTGCTTGCTGGAGTGCTGGAAAGTCCTTGTAGAACATCTGGTTCAAGGACCAGTCTGCCTGCGACTTTGGGCTGTCATCAAGAGGTATGTTTCGATGTTTTATGTCTTGTAAAAGATTTCTAACAGTGTTTCTAGCCTCTAGGACATGCTTATCCCATTGCTGAAGGATTGTTTCAATGGTATCCGTTGCATTCTTGGGTTCCTAGACAGTGGTGAGTTCAATATGGGTAGAAAACTCATTGTAACTCACATCATTCTCCTCCAGACCAAAAATGTGTTCTAGATGCTCCTCCATCTCGTCCTCAACCTCAATCTTTTCAATATACTCTTCTTTACTATCTGGGACATTGTCTTCGACGATCTGGCTGCCCTGAGCTTCGCTTTGAGCTTCAGGAGAGGTAAGGAATTGATCAATCATCCCTTGACCTTTCTTGGCTAATTTTCATTGTTTTGTAGCATAATGTTGCTTTGTTCTTGCAGAGTTTCCAGTATAATGTTGAGGGCATTTTGGTTTATTCCCCGGGGCCTCCATTTCCGCTCAAAATGTGACCTGAAACACTGCCTGCATGGTGGCTGCAAACTTCTGAACCTCACTTTCTGTTGGTATCTCTTCACATTCCTCCTCATCTCTGTCACCCTCTGACCCATCAGCACCACTGTAGACACCTCCATCACAGCCAGATGACTCAGAAGCTGGCTCTGGAACAACAGAAGGCTGAAGATCCACTACAGAAGGAGAGTAGGAGTCCATTCTATGATCTAAAGGACTAGAAATTGAGTTTTGGGGTGGACTTTTCTGCTGGTTTGCCCTGACTAGGTTCCTTAGTCATGCCCAATTTGCCTTTGAATGATTTCCCATGTAACTTGAGTGGTTTTTTGCAATTTTTGGATATTTCTTTCCCATTTTCTTTTGCCTTTCTGACACTCTAGATATCACATGATTGTATTATGTAAGTGGCAAAATATCGCATTTTGCAGAGCCTCACTGCCTCTTGACCTTTGCTAAATGGTTTAATATGACATTTTGAGCAACTTTTGTCAAAAAAATAAATAACTTGTAATTAAATATTATACAATGATTTTTTCAACATTTTAGTTCCTAGGAAATGTTCACTAGCCCTGTCTGAAACTTCCCTAGGAGCTACTTTACCTCAGAAATCCATGTTGTCATCATAATTCCCCTTGACATTTTGGTACTGGACTACTTATATGACATATGTGTGTTCCTGATGTCCCATACCTTATCTAATTTAACCAATATTACAATTAGAGAGAATAAAGATGAAAGTGAGGGAAAGGAAAAGGAGGGGACATCTAGAGAGGGTGGAGGAGAGGGAGAGGAGGGAGGAAAGAAGAGAGAGGGCAAAGGACAGAGAAGGGAGGAGAGAGAGGGTAGAGTAGAAAGCAAACTCTGGTTCTGAAGTTCAACATATTCACATGATCATGTGATGCCTCTGCTTGAGCCAACATACCCTAACCCTAAATTGATAGAAGTCATGTGCTTGAGTACTGCCTGGGCAGGAGCTAACAGGTACTTATTTGATCATGTGACTCAGCCACTCTTCTTCAGAGCCTATTGTTTGAATTCTTTGAGCTCTAGGAAATATGTTTAGCTCATCGAATTTACCTGAGAAGCTTGTTTATAACATATATAGTTCAGAAATTAACTGCCCAAGCAGTGCCCAGGCAGTACTCAAGCATATGACTTCCATCAATTTAGGGTTAGGGCATGTTGGCACAAGCAGAGACATCACATGATCATGTGAATATGTTGAACTTCAAAACCAGAGTTTGCTTTCTATACACTCAACACTTCTCCTTGCCTTTAAACTTTTATCTCACTCAAGTAACTTGTAGCAGAGGTATATTCTACTCTTTTATCATCAAGAGCCACTTATATATATATATCATGTAGGAGGTCAACCAGGTGGGTTGGGAAGGTAAAAGAGTGAGGTTGGAAGGAGAGGTTGGAAGGAGAGTGAGGTTGGGAGGACAGGTTGGAAGGACAGGTTGAGAGGAGAGTGAGGTTGGAAGAATAGCCATGTTGGGAGGAGCAGTTGGGAGGAGAGTGAGGTTGGGAGAAGAGCTATGTTGGGAGGAGAGTGAGGTTGGGCAAGCAAGAGAATGAGGTTGAGAGGACAAGAGAGTGAGGTTGTCTGAGGAATACACTAGTTAGTGAGTACTTATAGCCTTTAGTTATTCTTAATGCTCATTTGAGTCTTCTTGGTCTTATTTCCTTCTAAGAGGAATAATAGTGAGTTATTATCTTTTCAGCTAATCTTGATTTACTAACATATGATCAGGTGTATTTTTATAGGCTGAGTGTCAGTAGAATTCAAGAGGGATATCTTATCTTTAGATAGGATTATCTTGCAAGATTATAGTATTTAGCAAAGTAAGACTATAGGAATATGGGGGTGTAGTATATTATAGATATTCTGGGACCTTTTGGCTTTATATATATTATATGTAAATTTCCTATATATATACCATACTATATATATATATATATATATTTCTATTTCCAGTTTGTGGATTACAAATACCAGGCCCCAGCAGTAGCCACCATATACCAGACCCTACAAGGTAGCCAGGACCAGGCTGGACCAGCATTTTGTTATATATCCCTAGCAATTTAGCTTATCTGAATAGCACTCACTAGCACTCACTATCATTTTGGCTTTACCAGGTAGCACTCACTAACACCCTGGCTAAGCTAGGTAACACTCACTAGCACTTTAGTTAAGCTATATAGCACTACACTAATACTACATAATATTGGCAGAGTGCTGTATATAGGGGGGGTATATTAGTGCACTACTGTATTACCTAGTGTTACCTAACAATGGGGTAGCAGACCAAAGATTGCTGATGTTGTGCTGAGCATGTGCAGTCTGCCTATATCTCCCTCTTTCTCTCTCCCTCTTACGACGCTCTAGTTTCTCTACAGTTCAAAGTACTGCATAGGCAACCAAGGGTGCTCTGGATTCAGATTTCCCAACCTTGAACACCCCCAGGTGCAACAAAAATGTGTCCACTATGGCCAGAAACATGTCTAACTCAGCTTTCTCTAGTATTACCTTCTAATGATGTATAGAAATGATTGGTCTGAGCAACTAATTTTCCATCTGAAGAATCAAGTGCTGAATATAGTGATGTCACTGATCTTGTGCCATAAGGCACCTAATTCTTGGTATGGAAAATTAGCCACCCAATTCAATCATTTCTATACATCACTATAAGGTAATGCTAGATAAAACTGAGTTAAACATGTTTCTGGCCATAGTGGACACATTTTTGATTCACCTGGGGATGTTCAAGGTTGGTAAATCTGAATCCAGAGTACCCTTGTTTGCCCATGCAGTGCTTTGAACTGTAGAGAAACTAGAGTGTCTGGTAAGAGGGAGAGAGAAAGAGGGAGATACAGGCAGACTCTATATGCTCAGCACAACAGTTTTGGGCTTATTTGAGACATCTGCTTCAAGGCTTCTTACTGCAAATAGTTTCACATCAAAGGCCTGAATATTCACTGAGATATTCACAGTTGAAGCTAGGGTCTTCCTATAACATTAGATGTCTCATCAATAAATTTCAAGTCATGCCACAAGACACCTAATTTTCTGTATGGAAAATTAGGCGTCTTATGGCATGAGATCAGTGATATCACCACATTCAGCACTCAATCTTCTGTACAGAAGTCAGGGTTCAACCAAGTGTGACCCCATATGATATAATAGAGATCCTGTAGAACCAACTGTGTATGGGGCTATATTCAATTTGGAATAGCCTCTCCATTTTATAAGACACTATAGGACTACATGACTATATAACCTCCCCATATACCCCATGTTGTAGCATTCATTTACTATAGCACTCTATATATGTTTATTCACTTCCTATGGCATACTAAAGTAAAAAACTAAAGTTACTGATGTTGTCTGATGTGAATAGTATTATGGCACTATTGACCCATTTATTGGTATAGTACCCCTCTACCCTTTCTCTCATTCATTGAATACTATGCACACACCTTACTAGACTAATAGTTCTGTGGAACTATCTCCTCAAATGCTTAACAAGCATTGAGTACACCTGTACCATCCCCTATCTCACATCAACAAACTGTACATGATTGATATGACTGAACATGTGGTCTATTTTCATATGAACATATCAGTTTCAAACACTTTCAAATGGTCCCATAACCTCAATAACTGCTGTGCCTGTGCATGTACTGAATTGGAGTTTTTACTGACACAAGACTAACTGGGTTACTGCACTGGAGATGCTATCATGGATAGCCAGCCAATCTTAAATCCAAAACAATTGGCAGATCAAGCTTTACAAGGTATCAAATTATTTATCCTTCTTCACTAGATGTTCCACAATTTCAATGGCACACTTAAACTTTTCCTTTTGCTGAGCCGTGGCTTTCATGGAGCTCTCACCTCCACCACAACCTGCGGGACCCCCATTAAACCACTCCAAGTCATTGCTTCCCCAAGTGATACTAGTATTAAGCCTGTAAATATCCTCGCTCCCAGGAGGCTGTTCAGTGGGGAGATCCTTCAAAATGCCATGTAGCTCGTCAATGAGAGTGACAGCATCCAAGTGGGGAATGCTCTTGGGAGCAAACTCCTGGAGACATGCAACCTCAGTGCTAGCCTTTGATGACTCACTATGGCAAAAGCGGTGGAATGCCCTTGGTGTTGAGAAGCAGGGACTTTCTGCTATGCTTGATGATATTGAGACACACCAAAAGGGCCAGGTAGCTGCCTCAAGAGCTGCCGCACCCCCAACTATCACAGTAGATGATGAATTCGGCGATTTTGCGACAGTTGATGTTCTTGAACCCAAACCAGATGAACTAGGAGATTTCGTAGGAGCTTTCGATGCACTTGCAGCAAGTGCAAAACCACTCCCACCACCAATGATGCTTGCTCTGACTAAGGATACATTCAGAAGCAAATTCATCCACACACATACTCTACTCAAACCGCTCCTTCGATATCTCTCATCACCACCTCATCACATTCTCTCTGAATTCAGCTCAGTTGCATCACCATTGCTGAGATCACAAGCCAAGCTCTTCCACCTCCTTTCACCATTCCTTTCACCTACCATCCAACCCATGAACAATTACAATGTATTGGTGCTGTCACTCCATTCCATGATGGATCAGTTTGATACAAGTCTATTGTCAGCCTTTGACATTGCTGATGGAAAAGGGGACAAAGCAGTGATGAAAGAGGCAGCAGAGTCGAGTTGGGAGCTGTGGGATGGTACTGGTGACTGGGAGATGGGAAAGGTGTGGGCAGAGAAGAGAGAAATTTTTTATCAGCATGGGTGGAAGCCACTAGATAACATTACATGCATACATCTTCTCCCACCCTGTGGAAAACACATACTCATCTCTCCACTTCTTATTAGGAATGACTGGCTGGACTTCACTCCTATGGACAAGTTCATGTCACAGATCTTGAAAGCTATCAGTGAGCATGGATCTCACGCCATACGAATTTTTCCTCCCCCTGCTCAAGTCTTGATCACCTTTGCCGACCAAATTGCAAACGAAGTGGTAAGTTCTGCCATAGCAGTCTCACATTCGATGCATAAAGCTAAATATTGCCTACAGGTCGGAGAATACATCACTCCATTACTAGAAAGAGCGAGAGAAGTATCAACTGTGATGTTCCTCCAGGCCACCGCAGCATGTTCCAGGGTATCATGGAAGATGGTAGACACAATGATGCTAGCCACCGAGCAAAGAAAAGACTCGGAGATCACTAGGACCAAAGCAGAAGATGTCATGTACGTCCCACCCACCTTCCTTGCCATGCTGCAACTAACATTCTACAGCTACCACATGTTTGAAGTCAACATGGATAAATACCTCAACGAAGAAGTCGAATACCTCAAACTTGTCTTCGAAACCATCTGCAAAAACTGGGACCACCAGGTATGCAAACACCCCCACAATCCCTCCCCTCAATATTCACACTTCTCACTAATTCAATCCCACAGACATCCGCCAAATCATCTGACGCAACCACAAACTCAACCCCCCATTTCCTCTCCTCTCACAACCCAGCCCAAGTAAAATGAAATGTCCTAACCTCATTCACAAACATCCTCCTACTCCCTGTCACAATCATCCTGTGAATTGTCAATGCTGTAGGAGGAGCACTCATGACAGGAGGATCAGCTGCGGTACAAGGGATAGCAATGCTAAACCCTCAAAGATGGGCTGGTGGAGGAGCTGATGCAGTGGGTAATGGAGCTTATTCAAGGAATCTGGCAAGGGATGGTGGTGAGATGTTGTTTGAGGCTGATGTGAATGATGATGATGAAGAGACTGACAATAAGACAATTGCAACATTTACCTCGGACAGTAAGTGGTCAACTCCCTCCAATCCCAACACTGCCGATGCTCATCCACATTTCGGTGCTTCTATGGCCTCGACACTAGCGACAGCTACCACTCAGTCAAGTGAAACTATGGCAAAAAACAGGAAGATGATAGCAGAAGCTACAATGAATCAACTGGAACTACTGCTCTTGCTAGACATGGCACTAGAGCTGATCCACGCTGATCGAGAGGCTTTGAAATGCATGGAAGCATTTACTGGATACCCAGGACATTACAGACACTGAGTATGAGATACGATTGAAGAATTATTCATCTTGATGTTGCAGACTCTGGGAGAGTGACATGTCACCAAGGGGTTTTCACAGTGAGTGTCTAGGCTCTTTGAAACCTTGACCTGCTATCAACATGGAAGCTGTTTGTGTGTAGAGCGACTGAGAGAATGACAGAGTACAAACCTTCTGAACATCAGGAAATGACAAGTGTTGCTCCATTGGTGCAGTTCTTTGAGCTGGTGCATATTGGGGATATAATACAATCCATGGTACAAGTGTATTTCAACAAAGAGCTAGTGGGTTTTCTCTTTGCATTAGTTGTTTCTGCATGCCTAAATGCAGCGTAGGCTCCACATATAGACAAGATGGATTTCCTGAATGCAGTTGTGAGAGAAAAAAAGAGGTTCGAGAATGTGTTGGATGAGAGTGTGGAAGGCAGACTGAATGCCGGGACTGACATGCTAATGAATCAGGTACATTTCCTCTAACCCTCCATCGGCTTAACTTGCTGACCAGTGTCTGGGCCATGTAGGTCGAGCATATCATTCTAACACTGACAGAACCAGGAGAATATTATCCTCCCGAAGATGCACCATTGGATCTAAGGGTAGCATGAGTAAGGAGGTGCTGGAGGTATTTTATCAGCAGATTGGTATTTGGTTGATTGTGTGAGTACTGTCTCTCCCCTATAAGAGCATGAATGTGCTGAGGGAATAATTTGTGAAAAGCACATCAAGAGGCAGATTATCTCATTGAACAGAGGATTTCAAGTAATTTCGGATCTGAATACATATCATACATTCATTTCGTCATTGAAGGTGCATATTATCCAACCAGCCAGGGGTCACACGACTGATCAATGACATGTTGTCTAAGAGGAGCAGCAGAAGAAATTGGCCCTGGAAGCTAATGGCATGAGCGCTAAAGATGATCTTGGTGTCGGTGATGAGCCAGAGTCTGATGAGCTCTTGAACCTTGATCCTAAGGAGTGGAAGGTGAGTACTCTAGCTTACTATAAGGGTGCTGTCAACCTTATCCTGTCATGTAGAAACATGACTATTATGCCATTCTTGGTCTCTCAGATCTTCGATGGAGAGCCACACCTGAGCAAATCAAAATTGTGCATATGTATATCTGTATTGACTTGTCTTTGAGTAATCTGATTGACTGGAGATTAGATCATAAAAAGGTCCTCAAGCACCACCCAGACAAAAAAGTGTCTTCAGTGCCCTCATCCACCAATAACCTTCTCCAGTTTACTGGCACCAACACCAACAATGATATGTTCTTCAAGTGTATTTCCAAGGCTCACAAGGTCCTGAGTCACCCCGAAAAGCATTGTCAATTTGACTCTGTAGATCCCCAGTTCATCAAATGGGAGGAGGACCTACCTTTGACCTTGATCAAAGTGAGTATGTTTTAATTGTTCCCAATGCATCCCTATGCCTAACAGGCAACTAGAGCAAGAAAGAAGTTGACTTCTTCAAGACTTTTACACTGATTTTCGTGGAATACTCTCGCTTTTCACATGTACAGCCCATACCTGGATTAGGTCCTGTGAATGTGACTAAGGCAGAAGTCAAAGGCTTCTATGACTTCTGGGAAAACTTTGATAGTTGGAGGAGCTTCAAGTGGTGGGACAAAGAAGTCAATGAGGGCAGTGACAAGTAAGCATCACATCACTTCCAAGCTACAGACATCTGACTTGGACATAGTTGCAACAACAAATGTTATACAGAGAAGAAGAACAAGTCTGAGTGCATGCACCAAAAGAAGGAAGACACCACAAAACTTCACAGTCTTGTCAACTTGACTCTTGGTCTTGACCCTTGCATTAAGCGCATTAAACAAGAAGAGAAAGAAGCAAGGGAGGCAAAGAAACGTGGTAATGCTCCAGGTGGCACTGTGAAGAAAATGAAGCAACAGGAGGAGGAGGAAAAGAAGAAGGCTGAGGAAGAGGCTCACAAGAAAGAAGAGGAAGACAAGGTATGGTTTGGTGATTAATCTCTTTTGGTACATGTTTCTGAAGATAACATTTTACAGGTTGCCAAAGCTGAAGCCAAAAAGGCAAAAGCTGCCACAGCCAATGCCGCCAAGAAGGCTAGGAGAGCCATGAGAGCAGCTGAAGGAGGTGCTTGAGAGACTGAAGGCACTCAATACATTTATCTAAGGTAGGTGTCACTTAAACCCAACACCCCTTACATAATCAATATTGACCACAGCATCTCAGCTTTATTCCTTGCACAACATTCCACAAGTGGAAAAACTGGCCTCTAGAAAAGATCAAGAGAGTTATCAGGAGAGTATGCTAGAGGTCAGATCTTAAAAATACTTAACTCCCATTGAAAAATAGGGTCAAGAATCTTTTCACCAAAAATGTGTTTTTGAACATTTTGATGCTTTTGGGCTAGAAAGGAAAGAGGAGGAATTTTTGAAACCTCAATTTTGGTGGCTTATATAATACAACATGTGACTTGGGCATCCCAGCTCACAGGTACCAAAGGCCAATAGGGAAATGGGACTCATAGTTTCCTGTGTCAATCACTTCTGAAAGGGCTTCAGAAGTGTTGAGTATGGTCTGGGAGTATTTCAAGCCAAATGCCTAGTGATTGCCTTCACAAAACCTCATTCCCGGATGACTGACACTTTTGAGATTTTTGAAATCACAATTTTGGCAGCTTACTAAGCTGATTACATAAGATGCTGGGTTTAAGCAATGCCTACCTTATATTAGAGTTAATTAGGCATCACATGGTTATGAATGATGACCCTTGTTGTGTCGCATCAAGCTCATGAGACTGGCACCTATGGCATCTATCAATAAATCACTTGTCACTGTCAGGTTTCTCAGCACTACCTATGCCTGGGGGATCTATCATGTCTGTTTCCTGCTGCTTCATTACCCTGTCCCTCTTGATAGCACCCAGTCATACTGCCAGTCTTCTCATGGCTCTTGACTCTCTTAACCTCCAAGCAGGTGAAATCTTGGGAACTGAGCAAGTTGGTTGACTGCTAACCTTAGCAGACGCCAAAGAAGAGGTAGAAATTGCAGAACCAAAGATGAACTCCATTGAAAGGATCAACCCAGCAAGTAGGCTTGAGGTCCTGTATGTCACATCTCCAGGGCAAGGGGAAAAAACCAGCACCTACTGGCACCTGGATAGTGCTCAGATCCCTCACCCAAGAATGTCCTCAAAGCCATGGACCAGAAAAACCACGTTGAGGCTACAAGGCAAGAAGACCACCTCAAGGTCACAAGTCAAGAAGACCAGCAAGGAGAGTAGAACCATGCCCACTGGAAGCACAAGCAAAGCCACAGAGATCCAAAAGGCAGTACCCATCATCTCAATTGAAGCAAAACAGGACCAGCTGGTTAAGGACCCCCTACCCTTCTACTTGTGCAAGGATTACAAGCTGAAACCCTCCATCATCTACATAAAAAACAAGGAAAAAACTAATGAAATGATCAACAGCCTCTTCACTGGGTTCATCTCACTCCCAGCTGGTTGCTATCACACCTTCTGACTGAAGACAACCTTTCCTCTGCTCTAGTCCTGTCACTATGGATCTTGAATGGTGCATAACTTTCTATAGGACTGCTGAGTGTGGCACAAAAAGCAAGGGCAAGACAGCAGTTGTCCAGATTGCCAATGGAGCTGGTCTCATTCTCATAATACAGGTGAATGGAATGTGCAGTGAGTTGTTGTTCTACAATTCAGGTGGTGGCTGGACAATGAACTATCAATGTAGGATTCTCCAAGTGTCTTCAGGTCCAGGTGAACCTTAGAGATAATGATCCCCTTTCTGATACATGAGACATGTATAGGCATGGATAGAAAACCTGAAGATTGCCAAAGTTGGAGTCAACATTCTGAGTGAGTAACTGACTCAATTTAACTACCCCAAATTCACCCACATATCACAGATGATGGTAAGAAGTTATTTAGGGACTATGGTATTATGGCCAAAAATCTTGTGGAACTTGGCTCAGTTGCACTGGTGGTTGATCCTAAGCCTATTGCAAAGTGCAAAATTGTGAGTCTAGCAAAAGTGAGTTCTTTTCACCTTTGCTTTTAACTACTGCTAATGTTGTCCCATCAGCTTGTGGAATGTTATTGCAGCAAAATTCTGGACAAAGGTCCCGTGCAGATAAGTGATTGTGAGAAGCCTCTGAGTGTCAGCCAGAGAGAATGTGTGCAAATCAATCATGAGTCTGTGAAATCAAATATACTTACTCATGGCATATAGATGCTGTGAATGATATACATTCATTGCTGATGGTCTACAATGAGCTTCTCAAACTTGGAGAGCTGTACTCCTGTACTCTGGAGGACGTTGCAGCTCAATACACAAGCAAAGTGGGGTGGTCCATCAGAAGTGGCATCCTGTCAACTGGGAGCCAATCCACCCAAACTCAAGAAGGCATGCAACCACAATATCTCCAAGCATATGAAAGTTGGCACCAGAGAGGACTTTCCCTAGAGGAAATGTGCCTCAAGCTCAGCCTCAAGAGCCAAGGTTCTTACAGACCAATCATGGAAGGAGATGATTTATCTCTAAAGCCTGGAACCATGATGTGAGTTACTCTTCTAAAATGCGGAATTCAGCACTTTTTAACTTTGATACAGCTTGTATATTATTGCAGCTCTACAGAATGACTCTGGGCTAGAGCATAAGCTAGATAAACTTGTGGAACTTGTCCAGATGGATCTACATTCATGGAGCAGACATAGAGAATGGGTTGTACAGCAGTATTGAGTGAAATAAATACCTAACTATCTAAATGATGGAAAAGAGACATTAATTCAGTAGTCAGTGGCCATCGAATAACCAGCATCAGCCTGTGCTCTCATTTTATTGCTGTAGCACACAGTTAGAGCAATAAGACTGTAGGAGAAAAAAAAAATCCAACATGGTTAAATCCTGCAAGAAGTAAATGAAGGGAGCTTATGCAAACCCAACCCAGGCCAGGCATACTGAAATAGTGTTCATAACAAGCATCCCATATGTGTCAATCAGAGGCATCACACCTGCTATCCTGAATGCCAGAAGGAAAGACCTAAAACCACTGTTCCAAAGTCAGCCTCAAACAATACATGTGAAATGATACTGCTATATGCATTGCAGGCCATGGCCTCTGCACTGTGGGAGTGCATGATATCTACAATATAAGCTGTGTTTGGGCCCAGGGAAATATCAACCTAAAGTAAGTTCAGCAAAAACTGGCAGGCCACTGAGCACACCCAGAACATACACCAAGGCTATTTACAAAGAGTAAAATGAGATTGAGCACCAGCCTGAGAGGACCTTCAATGTATTCAGTCACTAAACCATAGCCAAGGACAAATAGTGAGATGAAGACAAGGCTGCCAAAGAATGTGGCTTGGAGGCAATTTTCAGGGTACCACACCCCCCCTCTCTCTTCCCTCCATTTAACAATGATTTTATCCGATACAGTGGCTCAAAAAACTGTCCCAATGTTTTCGCATTTTGGACATATTTGCTAATACCAGGGCAGATATATGGCCTAGCATCCTGAAAATATTCACACAGGTACCTTGACATATTGGCAGCATATATTCCCATGATCACATGACCTTGTCCATCAATGAATTATTAATGAATTATCGAAAATATCTACTCATTGGGACAGTTTTTTGACCCTCTGTTATCTACCTACTCAATACTTTGTATGACCTCCTCTTGCCCTGATAACTGCCTCAATCCTTCTGGGCATGGTTTCTATCAGCCTTTGGCACCTTTCTGCTGGATTCTTATTCCACTCCTCTACTAGCCTCTCCCACAATTCAAATACTCCCTTGGGTGGTCTTTCATATGCCTTCAGCTGGTCCTTCAGATAGGTCCAGAGGTGTTCAATGGGATTTAGGTCAGGGGATTGTGCAGGGCATGATAGAACTTGAATGTTGTTGTCCACAAACCATTGTTGTCCCAGTTTTGAGGTGTGTTTTGGGTCATTATCCTACTGGAATATCCTCTCCTCCTCCTCCATCTCCAACTTTTCAAAGCTTTCCACCACCCCATTGTCCAAAATCTCGCAGTATTTCACTGCATCCATATTCTCTTGAACCTCAATCAGCTTTCCTACCCCATTCCACCCCATACACCCCCACACCATCATGTTACCACCTCCTCCATGTTTGACAGTAGAGAGAGTGGTCCTATCTGACAGTGGTTCCCTCCTCTCCTTCCAGGTATACACCTTTCCATCTGACCCAATCCTGTTGATCTTTGTTTCATCTGTCCACAACACCCTCTTCCAGTCCTCCACTGTCCAATTCCTATGTTCATGTGCAGAGTCAAGGCATTCCTCACAATGTTACTTTTTGAGTAGAGGTCATTTGATCTTGGTTACAGAGCAAAATCCATTATCCTGAAGGGTATTTCTGACAGTTTGGGGTGTGACAGGGTCAGACCGAGTAGAGTTAATGAAATTTGTAGCCTGGACAGCATTATCTAGCTTTCCAGAGGTTATTTGGTGAATTATTGCTTTTTTATTATGAGGAGAAAGCTTGGAAGGACGTCCTCCCTTGTTGTTTTCCTTGTCCCCATCAACTTCTTTAGTGATCCTCCCAACAGTAGACTTGCCTAGACCAGTTTTATGTTCAATATGGTACAAGGAATAGCCATCTTTGAGAAGAGAAGTAACTTGGGAGTATTAGGTAGAGGAGATAGCTTTCATGATGTAGTGGCAGGAAGAAAGACAGTTGTAGCCATCTCAACATGTCAACCAAGGTCACATGATCTTGTTTGCTACTCCCACACCTGCCCTGATGCTCCCCTGGCATGTTACAAGGTAGATACTGGGAGGCTGACAGGGGGTCAAAAAACTGTCCCAATGAGTAGATATTTTTAATAATTCATTACTAATTCATTGATGGACAAGGTCATGTGATCATGGGAATATATGCTGCCAATATGTCAAGGTACCTGTGTGAATATTTTCAGGATGCTAGGCCATATATCTGCCCTGGTATTAGCAAATATGTCCAAAATGCGAAAACATTGGGACAGTTTTTTGAGCCACTGTAGCTCAAACTGAAGCCAATAACTGTTCATGCGAAAATAGAGGACAGAAATTATGAGGATTGACCAAAGTGTAGCCATTATTCCTCCCTTTAGGGTAGATGTCCCATCATCTAGTGAGAGTGTCAGGTTTGGTTCCAAGTCAGCCGGGTTGGAAACGGATGATGAGGTTGAACTGTGATATGAACTCAGACCAACAAGCCTGTCGACAAGTTAGGATCTTCATAGTGCAGAAGTATTCCAGGTTCTTGTGATCAGTAACAATGTCAATAGGAAGTGGGGCTCCTTCAAGGTAATGCCACCAGGTGCAGAAAGCCTCGAAGATAGCAAGGAGCTCTTTGTTGTGAGTGTCATAGTTTAACTTGGCCATGTTGAAGGTGTGGGAATGGAATGCAATCAGGTGGACTTTGTTGTCATCTGCGACAATGGACGGGATGGCAGCTAGCACATAATCAGAAGCATTAGTCTCAATGATGATCTGGGCATCGGGTATCCAGTGAGTGAGTATAGGAGCAGTGGTGAACACTTATTTGAGGGAGTTAAAGGCTTTGTGACACTGTTCATTGAAATTCCACTTAGATGCTTTTTGGGTGAGGCATGTAAGTGGGACGATGATATCGGAATAGTTGTAAATGAAGCATCAATAGAAATTGGCAAAACTGAGAAAAGACTGAATGTCTTTGACTTTCTTCAGTTCAGGCCACTCCTGGATGATTTTGATTTTGTCTTCCGACATTTTGAGACTGTCTGGTGAGAGGATATACCTAAGGTATTTGACAGAATCAGAATGGAACTCGCATTTTTCCGCTTTAGCATATAGGCCATGCTTGCAGAGCCACTTGAGGACATCTTGAACATGTTTCTTGTTTGTGTCGAGGTCATCAGAGTAGATAAGGATGTCATCAAGATAGACTGTGATGCAGACATCGAGGAGGTCGGAAAAGATGTCATTCATGAACTGCTGGAAAGCTGTGGGTGCGTTGGTGGGTCTGAAAGGCATAACCAGCCATTCAAAAGATCCATAGCGGGTCCTGAAAGCTGTTTTCCATATGTCTCCTTCAGTGATCCGAACGAGGTGGTAAGCATGTTGAAGGTCTATCTTAGTGTATATGCGGGCTTTGCGAGGAGAGTCGAGTAAGTCAGAAATGAGTGGAAGTGGGTAGCGATCCTTCTTGGTGATGCGATTAAGGCCACGGAAATCGACACAAAGTTGTAATGAACTGTCTTTCTTCTGAATGAAGAGAACGGGTGTGCCATGAGGCAAGGAAGTAGGGTGGATAAATCAAATAGATAGGTGTTCGTTGATGAATTCACAGAGCAACTCAAGCTCAGATGGAGATAATGAATAAATGGTGCCAATGGGAGGTTGAGCACCCTCTTCAATATTGATTTTGAGATCATAAGGGCGATGCGGTGCAAGGCTGTCAGCACAAGCTTTGCTGAACACATCAGCAAATTCATGATATTCATCAGGCACTTTAGAAAGGTCAATTGACTTGTCGGAAACCCAAGCTGAATTGGTGGAAGCAGAAGGCAAGCTGAGATTGAGGTGGAAGTTTACTGAACCAGGAAGGCGCGAAGCATGAATGTATGCAGCAGTGTTGATGATAGAAATGCGAGGAGCTGTTGCAATACCAGGAGTAGACATAGAAGTCCCAGAAGATGGTGAATTCAGAGGAGGAGTCTCAGCTGTCGGGCTAGGAGCGGGTGACGATGTAGGAACTGCTGTGGGAGTGGATGTGACACGGGCAGAAGGGGCAAGATTATCCTGCAAATGTGATCGGAAAGATATACTGCTTGAAACCCAGTCAATTAACGGATTGTAGTGGGTGAGCCAGTTGTGTCCAAGTACCACAGAGCAGGAAGAATCAAGCTGAGTGACATAGAAGTCAATAGTCATAGATTCACCAGTAGAGAATGTAACAGGCAGATTCACAAGTTCAGTAATGTAACTATTTGACGATCCGTCAAATAGGCAAGGCTCGATAGGAGGTAAGGGCAAAGTCAGAAGAGAGTGAGTGCAGATGAAATCAGAATCTATGAAGCAATGAGTCAAGCCGGAATCAACAAGAGCACAAAACAGTATCTGTTGAATATTATCAGATGAGCAAATGAGAGAAGAAGTGAGGGAAGCAATAAGCGAATTTGGGTCAGAAAGAGCGGACGCATTGAGGCAGAGGAGACTCTCTGGTGTACAGATGAGCTCAATGCAACCCCCAGTCTGTGCAGAGTCCTGAGGGTCGCCCTCTATTTTTCTGGACTCTTTTCAGAGTCCTTGGACAGAGCTGCTTCAGCCTCATGGATCTTGGCCTGATTTTGTTTCTTGTGGCAATTTTCAACCTTTTGCCCTTTGCCACCACAGAATAGACAGAGATCTTCATCGAGGCATCATTTTTGCTCCTTGGGTGTCAGTTTGCCATTTTGGCCAAGTTTGCTAGAGAGGTTGAATTTCGGCATAGGGCGTTGGTTACTGGATGTGGATGGAGCGGGGGTGTTGGATTTGGTAGTTGGGGCCTGTGACTGATTACGGTTGCTGTTGTTGTTGCTGTTACTGTTGTTGCCTCAATTGTTGTTGTTGTTGTTGCCAGGTTGAGAATGGCCACATGTTGGACTTGGGTTGGAAGGATTGGAGGTCAAGGGCTTGTTGGGCTGTTTCCGACTCAGAGAATCGGCAGCATCCTTCTCTGCAGTGCAGGCACAAACACATTCACAGTCACACTCCCAGTAGCATCCATCATAAACAATGGCCAAATGGTGCATTTCTTTGAAGGTAGTAGGTTTGTCCTGCTTGCGAGTGCTGAGCGGGTCTTGGATGCAGTTCGGCAAGCCTTTGTAATAATGGTGACAGAGGACCTCATCATTCCAACCGAGTTGGGAGGTGTGTTTGAGGAACTCTACGTTGTAGGTAGCAATCTTGTCACCTGGTTTCATGTGAAGGGTATCAAGCATCTCAGCTGCTTCTCCCTTTGGGTTGGCAATGCCAAAATACATACAGAGCTCGCGGACAAATGCACTCCAATTGTCAAACCAGTCAAGCACAACACCAGTGAGGTAGGTCATGGCGAAGTCGACTTTCTAATTGTTGTGCTGGAACTGAGTGGGGTTGGCTCAGAAATATAGACAGCATTGGATTAGGAAAGTGTTGAGTTTTTGGGGATCAGAGCCACTGAAAGTGTCTGGAAGGTGAGCCTTATTGACACGAGTCTGGTTGGCTTGTGCAGCCACTTGGTGATCAAGATTGTCAGTGAGCCTACCCAAGGCATCAGCTAGACGATTGTTGTTGGGATCCTGTCGGGGAGCTTGGGGGTGAGGTGCCCATCGAGGAGGAAGAGGCTCATCATCAGAGGAGTGGGAAGGATCCTCAGGATCATTGCCATCGGGGTCACTAGGGCCACCAGGAGAGCCATTATAGATGGGTTCATCGTCTTCATCATCGCCATTGTGGCCCATAGATTGATTATCAGCATAGTCTGGACCATCAGAGTCACCCAGTTCCAAGGGGTCGGATGGTTCTCTATCAGATGGCAGACCGCCAGGTGGGGCAGGAGTTCTGGGAGGACAGATATTTTGAAAATGATGAGGAGGCAGTGGAGGAGAACTAGCAGATCGAGGAGTTTCTGGAAGATTAGGATTAAGACGACGGGCACGGATACTGATATGAGAATTATTGTCAGTCAGATGAAAAGAGCTTGGGACAGGTGGAGGAGTGTGAGAGTGTTTCCGCTCTGGTTGTGTAACGGTGGAGGTCTTGCCCTTGATAGTACGGGTGTTGACCATGATGACAGAAGTGCAAGTGCAACAGTAGAATCTGAGTCTGATAATACTGTTAAGCACACAAACACTATGGGTGGGGAGCTGACATCTGGGGCTGGATGGACAGAGGTGGGACAGAGGTTATAGCAGGAGCAGGTCATCAAACACAGGAGCAGGTCATGGCCTCAACTTATGTGTTGTGCTGTCTACTGATGCTTGACCAGGATTTCAGACAAGATAAGAGAGCAGAGGATGAACAGAGAGTAGAGGAAAGTAGTGTATCACTAAGTTGATTATCAGACTGAGGAATCTGAATACAAAGTCATGCTACTTATATACGATGCAGAATATAGGATTGGATAAGGAAAACAAGCAAAGTAGTAAATGGAGAAATAATCAAAGTGGAGTCCGCAAATTTTACAAGGCTAGAAGATATAAAATTTACTATTAAACAGTTGTCAGAAAATTTTGATAAGGCGGTATGAATTAATAAGATGAAAGATGTTAGAATAAGTCCAAAGGCAAAAGACTGATAAAAACCAATGTAACTGAAATGTGAAAAAGGATAGGAGTTCATGAAAATATACCAAGTCTGAACTGTGAGCCAGTATTGAGGATCGGCTTGTGACAGCTATGCTTGATACACCAAGTAATGTACACACTTGATCCACCATCCATGTCACCTCCAGTGTCCCAATTGGGATACCGCTACCACTGATATCAGCATGAGCTCCATCAGTCCAACCACACTGCACCATGCAGGCTCCCATTGACACCCATTTGGGATAGCCTATATTTAAGTACAGCAGAACAGCCACCTCATTCTAATTACCATCAATGCACCCAGAGACAGACATTGATATACCTATGGAGGATGATGCCAACCCCCTGGCAGGGGAACCAGAGGGTGAGGACAGTGGAGAGGACTACTACAACTGCCCAGGACCCCTACCACCACTATGGGACAAAATTGAGATCCAAGGAACAAAGGAGCACAGGAACAATATGTGTGGTGCCCTATTGCCATCACTATTCTACACTACCCATAACAACACTGTCTATGCAGGGACATCAGCTCGAGACACATCCCTCATGGAACTACAACACAAAGGCACATATCACCATACACCAGACCACCCCATCTATGCTGTTGCCCCCTGAGGATTACCACAAATGCCAGGTGAAGCACAAAAGCTCCTTTACCTGATACATGACCCATCCAGGCATGGCCCTCACCAAATCAAGGCATTCTACCTGATGCTAGAGGTGTTATCCCTAATGCACTGTGTTAGTAACTGCATGTGTGATCACACTATGCAATGGGTGCTCAACTCATCTGGATTTGACCCTACTATTGACAAACCTCAGCTTCTCCTATCTGATATGCCATCAGAAGGGCCTACTCATGACTTTGGACCCATCACAAACACAGATGGCAATATCATGGTAGAGCTGCCATCACTGAATACAGGGTATCTTCACATTGACGACCACACTGAGTACCTTCTGTTTCATAATCATCTGGGATCCCCACATTATCATCATGGGGTCATATTTGACCAACTTTGATGGGTCAAATGACAATTGGTATTTACACATACCCTTATCTGGATACTATGTCAAACCAAGGATCACAACACCTGCTGCCACTTTGCATTCTTCTTCAACATCATCACAGCCTTACTCCATTGATATCATGATGCAATCACTACCCATAATCAGAACTATGCTATACAACTGTTCATCAAGTAAAATGGACCTGTATTCCATGTATATCCCACTGACATACCCCTGAACAACTTGGACCTCATTGATGTCAATCTTGTCCTCACGATACTGATTGATAATCGAATTCTCCCTACCTGGGTAGACACAGTGTACCCTACTGCACTTCACAATTTTGACCAGGCATACAATCATAAAACCATATCAGTGGATTTCCTCAACAATCTAGATGATGAGTGTGTCAATTGCATCAATCATTATGGAGAACCCCCAGCTGTGGAAGCCCTTAGCAGATGGACAACCCCATCACCATCTGATATACTACGACTCACCCACATATTCCATTGCACATACTCATTGATGGGCACTCACCTGGCCTCTGCTCCAGAATGGCTCCCAGCTGGTATCAACCCTACATACATATTGTTGAAGAGTCGAGATTATGGCCAGAGAACACAGCCCATGTCTACACCCCCTGCTGAAGAACCTACCAACACTTCTGACTCAGTGAATACTCTAATGAATTGGGACCCATCTATTGAACACATCATGACCACTGGAGCCTCTCGTACTCTCCATAATTGTCAATGACATGGTTGCTCTGCTTCCCCAGTACCAACTGATCATCATATCTGCCAGAACTGCACCAGTTCTGAAACACTACATCCCTTGCATCATAATCCTTTTTCACCCACATCACTTGTATTATCTTGTATTATAGATGGATAAGACTGGCTAGCAGTCTTGAGAGAGGGATGTGTAACCCTGGTGCATTATCCTTACTAGTGTGACTTATCTCTATAGTACACTTTGTAGTACTTAGTAGTAGTCACACTACACCTGTCATGGTAGTTACTTTCTTCAATACCACCACCTGTGCAGATCTATTCTGTCAGAAGACTAAGTACCTCACTGGGAACCTATATGGGTTTCAAGGACAGAGGAGCAGAGATGACTGATCCAGTCCACAAACATGGGAGTGGATCTTGGCCTCAACTTATGTGTTGTGCCACTACTGATGCTGACCTGGATTTTGGAAACAGATAGAGACAGGAGGGTGAGGAGAGAGCAGAGGTCAGACAAAGTAGTAACACATGACTTAGTCAATTGTCAGACTGAGGAATATGGTACAAGTTCAACTACTTATATATGAGGCAGTGGATAGGGTCAGATAGAAAGAAACAAAGATATAGCAGAAAAAGGATAAGAGAATAATTAGCATCCAACATCTCGGAAAGGCTAGAAGATAATAATATCCAACATTGGAAGAAGACTAGAAATGACAAGAGGAATGAAACATGACATGACATGAGAAAGTCCAAATACAACATGCCAGAAGCCAAAGGGTAAAGAAGAAGAGTGGAGTAAATAGAGTGGAAGTGAGCCAAAGTGATAGGACAGAAAAACAGTATGCATAACAGATCCTGAGCCAAGAAAGTAAAGGTAATATCAGCCAGACCTGTCTGCAGGATTGGATTGTGACAATTAATGTACTCCCTATAATGATAAGGAGTTGCAAACAAAATAGCTGCCAGATGCATGAAGTGTACCTGAGCATTACACACATCACCCTCATCTTTTCATGCAAAGAAATGGCATAGGTTGTAGCTGTCCTGTGAGTGACAATTGACAGCACATCAATAATCAAATACAAGACCATGGGCATGATTGCCCATGCCTGGTCTGTAATGATGCATAGTGTATCAACTGGTCTGGTTGATGTCAAGAAGGTGGGCACCAGTGGGTTAGGTGAAGCCCATGCCTTTGGTGCAGTTATTTGGGTTGGAAACCCATGTGGCCTCCAAATCACAGGAAATCTGAGGATTCATATGCTCCTCAAGGATGGTGGTGATTCCAACACCCCAGTTCTTTGGATCAAAGTGGGTTTGGCAGTGTAAATAAATCATAGCATCATCCCAAAGCTTAGGTTCAACATACTGAGTGATGTTATATAACTCAGCCAGTAAAATGTGAGCTTCCACATGTTGCTTGATGGGGTTGTGTGTGCAGAGGATGAACTTGAAAAGTTCATCCACTTCTAGTGGGCTACTAGGCAACCTATATTGAGCCTTTTTATAGATCAGCTCTTTTTTGCAATCAGGGATGTAAGATTCCCCAGTCCTCTTCTCATAGTTTGATGTGTGTGTCACTGACTTCCTAGCATATATGTAGTTGGAGGTAGGGCTCCAATACAAATGCTGGCTAAACATACTGTCTAGATGATTGTCCCAAGTACTACCCAGGAGATTTCCATCAGGTACTTATACAAGCTGAACTCTGCTGGTATGATATCATCATGTCCATGGAAGCTATGCAGGCAAACATGGCCTACATACAAGGGAGGAGGTGGAGGAAGATGAGAAGAGTGCATAGTAGCACTCTTCTTCTTCTTCTTCTTTCTTTGTCTGTTATCAGAACTATCCTCATCCAACTCTGATGAGTTGCCAAGTTCAGCTTGTTGGGTGAGGGTTAGACCCCCACCAAAATGGTAATCACTAGGAGCCAGTGGTTTGAATTCCACTTGGATTAACAGCCCATAGTTACAAGAGTCTGAGTATGGAACAGGAATGCCTGGTCCTGTGGGTAAGAGGATGTCCTGTGGGACATCTTTATGCTGATAGAAATCGGCCTGTGGGTCAGGAACATTGCCCATCCAGATAGCATTGGAATAGGGAAGTGTTGTAGCATCAGGGCCCCAGCCCTGATGCTGGCATGTAGGAAGTGGGTCATCCTGAGGTTGTCAAGAACTGGGTTACTAAGGGACAGGGGATGGAGCCAATGTGCAAGACTGGGTGTCTAGGACAGAGCAGAGATGACTGATCCAGTTGTTGAACACAGGAGCAGGTCCTGGCCTCAACTTATGTGTTGTGCCACTACTGACACTAACCTGGATTTCAGAAACAGATAGAGACAGGAGGGCAAGGAGAGAGCAGAGATCAGACAAAGTAGTAACATGTGACTTAGTCGATTATCAGACTGAGGAATATGGTACAAGTTTGACTACTTATATACAAGGCAGTAGATAGGATCAGATAGAAAGAAACAAAGATATAGCAGAAAAAGGATAAGAGGATAATTAGTGGCTGACATTTCAGAAAGGCTAGAAGATAATAATATCCAACATTGGAAGAAGACTAGAAATGACAAGAGGAATGAAACATGACATGACATGAGAAAATCCGAATATAACACACCAGAAGCCAAAGGGTAAAGAAGAAGAGTGGAGTGAATGGAGTGGAAGTGAGCTGAAGCAATAGGATGGAAAACAGTATGCATAACAGATTCTGAGTGAAGAAAACAAAGGTAATACCAGCCAGGCCAGTCCACTGGATCAGATTGTGACAGAGGTACAGTTGATCTATCATATGAAACTATGGGTCTTATTGTCAGATAACTTGACCTCAAGGGTGATGGCTATGACAAAGATGTTAAGTCTGTCTTCATAGTGGTGTTAGAGGAGGTGGACTGAGCCTTTGTAGTGCTCGGTATTTTGGGTGCTGGTATTCTCTGGGATAATGTGGACTCAGAGTAAGCCTGCTTTTTAGAGGATGAGATAGATGACTTCTTGGAGGAGTTGTCCATAGTATATGATTTCTTTGGAGGCTTTGATGTTGCCTCCAAAGGTCAAACCATTTCACAGAGGTTCTCTACACTGTTGGACAGGTACTCATTACATGCTGAGAACAAGGAGATTTGGGCATTACAGTTTTGTATTATTTCTATGAGTTCTGCTAGAACTTGATAAGTTGATCTGTCATACATGTTGACAGTGTTGATGAGATAGTCTGGAAGAAAACTTGGTGGTGGCTAATATACTCAAGTTAATTGCAAACTTGACTAAAGGTGCCTTATCAACCCAGTTCTTTTGGTCATATTGGACTGCAGCATGGAATATCTGGCCTATATTCCTATCCATATATTCAACTTGCCCATTCATTTGCAGATGGAAAGAAGTTGACATTAATTGATTAGAGCCTAGTAACTTGTGGAGTTTCTTTCACCAAGTTGATGTGAACTTCAAATCATGATTGCTTACAATTGTGCTTGGTAGTCCATGCAAGCAGACTATATCCCAGAGGTATACCCATAATAGCTTGCTAGCTGTCATAGTCATGTATACTGGAATCAAGTGCACCATGCTGGTCATTTGACACAACACCACCCAAAGGTAATTGTAACCTTTGGATTCAGGGAATGGACCAATAAAGTCCATACCAATTCCATCCCATAGTTTACTCAGCACTGGCAGTGAATGTAATTCACTACTGGGTTTTGTGGTTGACATTTTTGTATGTATGCAGAGTTCACATGTTTTACAAGATGTACAACAATCCTTTGCTAAGGATGGCCACCAATAATAGCAGCAAACATACTCTGTTGTTCACTGTTCACCAAAGTGCCCAATTACCTCATAGCATTTGGTAATGAGCTTGGTTATAATTGAATGGTCATTTAGTATGCAAATGTAAGGGTATACACCCTTATACTTCCCTATAATGAAGTCTGATGAATCAGACTTCACTTAACTATCACTAAGTCTGTCATCAGACAGACTTGATCTCCCATCATGGGCAATTGAAGCCAATGATCTTGTTTGTACAACATTGTCTATAGCCTCATCACGTTATGTAATATGTAATATGATAGTATATAAACTAGTTATCAGTTGATCAAAGAAACAACTGATCTTTTACTGTTTGTCCACATAGTTACCCTATACACTGGGATTGAACTATCTGGTGTGAACATAAGATCACATATATAAATTACAGTAAAGCATATCAGCTTTACACTTTTTTAGTTCAACCCATTTGAACTCATGATCAAACAATTTTACCTTCTGTTACCTTCCCATTACCCCAAAAGTAAAAAGAAGCATTGATTTACAGCATGGCTTCTAGAAGGCAAAGTAACCAGCCTCATGCTGATAACAACACTGATCCATCATTGAGCAGCAATTGTGCTACTTGACAACAAGGGACTAGTGCCCTTAATACAGCAGAGCCTAATGCCCCTGTCCAATCACTGCCTATAGGTGCCAATAATGCCCATCACAATGATAGTACTCATGACAATGAACCACCCTTAAACCCTGAAGGAAATGCAACACCATCAGAGCTATTCTAAGCCATGAGGGACCCGTTGACCCTCAAAGAGAAGACCCAAGCAGTCTTCGACAATTATAACATCTGAGCTGAAAGACAATCTGAGATACTCCTCTATGCAGAGGAGTATGTATATGTCAAACATATTAGTTGGAGCTGTTGCAGAGAATAATAACATCTCTGATGATGACTTTGACAAAATGGTCTTTAGGACTGTTCAAAAACTTATAGGCAAATATATTGCTGTAAAGAAGGATTGGCCAGAGTGCATGCCATCACCTATGAACATGGTATATAGTACTATGTTAACACCTGCATTTGAAGAATTCTATGGCAAGCAAGATCCCTTGCATGATGGAAACAGCTATCAACCCCATTGAAGGGTTGTACACCCTTCCCCCCATTATGTAGAGGAAATAATACTTCTCTTGCAACTCAAGCTGACATAGCCAAACTTTTTAAAGCTCACAAACTGAACAAATCTGAGAAAGAATACAATAGATGAGTGACAGAACAAACTCATATCATTACATTCCTGAATCAATATTCTTCACATTACATTCCAACTATGCTAACTACACCAATACAGAGTGCTTTTTAGCACTCTGTTCAAACAACAGGATCTATTTGCCTTGAGGACAAAGACAACAACACTGATAACAACAATAGTTATCAGACACCCTATCATGTGTATCACAATCCCTATGTCAATGTTGTACATCAACATAAATATCAAAGGGATCTAAATGAGCATGTGAGTTTTCAATGCATGTGCAATGAGGATCTTCACATGTATGGATCCTCAGACATACCTGACCAAGGTATAGACTTCAAAGGAGTCACCCCTCAAAGCTGCCCAGAATTCAACATTGAGTTGATTCCTGATATTAACAGCCATAATAAAGGAAAAACTCCTATTCAGGGAACTCCTCAACCATCCAAGTCAAGGACCCCAGACTCAATGGTGCCCTTGGATCAATTCAATGATATTTTGGTCAACAGATCTATGGATTGTGCACAAAATGCATCCAGAAACCTAGTATGTCAACATCAAGGGTATTCCCTCATTTCCAAATGACCTAATACATATGATACACCTGGCATGGCTGTTACATTAAATAACTATAAGGACTGTATGCATGACAGGATAGCCTCAGTGGTACAAGAGTATCTCTCACAACCTTTTGATTTCCCTTGGACTATAAACTGTCCAATAATAAACTTCCCAGTGATAAGGTCATAGAGCCTTACAAGGGCAGCACAAAGTTTAGTGAATTGGAGAACTTCATATCTGCCCTTTGCATCAATATGGTGATGAAGGGCCTAGGAGGCACTGGTAAAGCCAGAGATAGACTCTACCTGTTTACATTGCAATACCACTTGGCTGGGGAAGCCAAGAGCATGTATATTTGTCCTGTATTGAGTATCAACAAAACAAAACTCAATTGGACATTTGTAGAGTTCTTATGTGCACTCTATGACAGATTTGTACTCCCCACAATGATGTACATGAACACCTTCACACCATTTACTACAATGCACATGTAGGGATTCAGGGTTATTATGATGCCATAATGGATGAGACACAGTGCATGACTGTGTGTCCTGATGACTATACCTTGATTAATGTCCTCGGGGGATTGCCTGAGGATATGAAAGACAAATTATTGTTCAAGTGAGGATTATTGCCTGAAGCACATAAGCTCAAAGACTTCTTAGCTTTTGCAATATCCTACAAGTTAAGATGGAAGAACACCACATTCTACCATAAAAACTCCCAGGCTGATGGGAAGCATGTCAAGTCACTGAATAAGAAAACTCCATGATGGAACCCCAGTGCTCTTGACCACAAGAAAACTGTTCTTGTGGACTGAAGGGTTGCTAATGGATGGACTATGATTCTGTCAAAAGAACTTCAAGTCACTAATAATAACTCAAACAATAACCATATTGGGAATCAATATAATAATCAACCCAAAGCTAAGGCTGGGCCATCACAACCCAGCAATAGCAATTCCCAACATGCACCAGTTAGAACCAGTGCACAACAGAAAATACCCAGTACAGTCAAATGTTATAGGTGTGGAGGGCCCCACTTTGTGAGTGATTGTCCTCAATGCACAAAAAATAATACATCCCATCTTTGGGCCACATGGACTGTCACCCCAGATGAGATGTCATCCCACCCATTGAACAACACCAACCTGTCAGTAATAACTGAGGAGGAACTGCAGGAAGAGGATACTATTGATGTACCCAAACCCAAAGAGGATGCAGCCTTGGAGCATAGTAGTGACCTCATAGAGGTTGAAGTGATCAAATCAGACTATGATTTGGACATAAATGAATTCCTGAGTGCAATCCATGATGATATTATAGACATTGAATCAGATTGGATGTCAGATACTGAGATCCTCATTGCTGAGGATGAAGTGATCAAGATTTCCTCTAATGAAGAGAATATCACTATTGGTATGCACCATAGTGCTGGATCAAACAAACCCATTAGCAATATAGAAGTCAACAATAATAATGACATTGAAATAGTTGCAGTATCATTTGTGGGACAATCTGTACCTGAGGAAAAAACTCATGATCCTATAATCATAAACACTGAACTGGCATATGCAATATCTGATACATTGCATATCTTACTGAATTCTAAATCAAGGAAAATGGCACTTCTCCATCAAATCAAAGAAAAATTGGTTCAACCTCAATTATCTAATAGAGAAAAGCGATGTTTAGCTTCTCTTGTGACTATTAATGGCATGGAAGCCTGGACCCTTTGGGATTCAGGCAGTACCATGTCAGGGGTAACCCTAACTTTTGCTAAAATAGCAAAGATCAAAGTGGGTGAATTAGTCAATATCCATACCTTACAGTTGGGAACTGTGGGTAGTCGATCCAATGTGTGCTATGGAGCCATGTTAGGAGTATCCATTGAGGGTATGGAGTATCCCACTTACATAGACATAGTGAACTTTGATCATTATGATGTCATATTGGGTGCCCTTTTTATGTGCAAATACAAAGTCAAACTCAACTTATGCATCATTATAAGTGGCAGAGACACCAGTGTGGATGACACTGTAGGGCAATCTGATACTAGATTGTGATGCCAGAGGCTGATGGATAAACATCAACCCAAATGACTACCTGAGGCAACAGGAAGAAATAATGCTCTGGCAGTGACTATCAAGGAAGTCATTGAGTGAGATGACATAACAAAGGGTGATTCATCACCCCTCACTAATCAACCTATTCTCAAGAGTACAATATGGTTGTGCTTCTGTGTAGTCAGGTGGCTTTGAGTCTTGTCAGCATATCATGTCTTGAGCTATTGGCTAAAGTCTTACAATCACCAGTCCAAGTAATTGACATCTTAAGGAGCCTGACGCCAAAAGCATTGAATACCTTGGGTTTTCTTCACTCCTTAAGCAGTTATGATCCTCTATTTCCTGTATATTTCTGACCATGTCCACCCAACTTGACTGAAAGTGCGATGATGGATGGCACAGAAAACAAAATCGGATATGCACTGCATGTGGCATGCATGCTTGAGGGAGTGCTCTATCTGTCAGTGACTGGATTCAGCACCATATTCCAAGCACAGAGGAAATTAGACACTCACCTCTGTAAAGTACAGTGGAAGACCACAAATCCACTTCCACCAAACATTTAAACTTGTGGTCTCCAATACCCCACTCTGTCTGCAAATTCAGGACTTCAGCTGTTAGCTGGGTGTGACCAATTAACCATTTAATGGACTCCCTCCACTGTCAGTTCTGTACTGAGCTAGGAGCATCTTGGTAGTGCTGCAACACTGTAAGAACTTGTTGGGGCATGTCATAGAGGAAATAACTAAGAGTAAAGAGGAAGAAAATAATGAGTAGTAAAAGTTTATTCCTGATGTATTTGTGTCAATAACAACCCAAGACAGAAGGCAGCCTGATTAACTGTGCACTCATGACATCAACTGATGCTGTCTTTGGTGCCTTGCCAGTACACTGTGCCAGAGTCCTCATTGAGGGGATACCACCTCCTAAAGCTCTCCAAATATACTGAGTGGGCCAGCCAATGGGCACCCCAGAGATGCAATACCAGTGTCCACTGATGTAAGTGGCTTGCCAACAATGCCTCACCTCCTGTGGTAAACTAATATATTCCTATAATGAGAATATCAACCTGTATTTATGTGGATTTGCACAGATGGTAAGTATGAGAGTACCAGCCCTCAATTTTCTGCAGAGGTGGTGAACTCACATGCCCCATGGAAAAGCCCAATCTCCATTTGACCTATTAAAATCCAAGTAATGGCTCTAATGCAGTGCCTATCAGCTAGAAACCCCAGGCTGAAGTAGAAGAAGCAAACATGCACCTGCTGTGATCAGTCTTTCAAGCATCTGTCTATCACTGGCCAGTGACCCAGCAAATAGATTTGTGATTAGATAGTTTTCAGTATGATTAAATTGGAACAAAACTCAGCACAAATGCAGTGATGCAATTTTGAGGAGTGAAACTGAGTTGACAAGTGCACTTTCAAGTGACAAGATTGACTTCTGGATCAGAGGTTCAGATAAGAGCAAATATAAAGAGTAGGGATGGGTTTCACTCAGGAAATATGTAGATACATCACAGAATTTATACAGAACCACTACAATAATCTATGTAAGGCAGGAACAATGTCAGTGGGTGTCTGATCTCTACACCACCCAGTTTTCATTCATGATGAAAACACTGGTTATGTCTTGTTGGTATAAAGTGGTGAACCTTATAGTAGAAATTGAACATAAGGACAGAGAAGAAATTGTAAGTACAGAAGAGAGAACCAGCACAAGAGGACACCATCATTGCCCAACACATGGCCCAGTTGGCAATTTAATCATTTGGAAGGAATATGATTTTAATTCTCAGTCCACCAAGGTCATCAAGAAATCTAGGTCAGCTCAACAAATGAGGAGTACACAGCCCTGGGAGTCAAGGGGATTCTGATTCTGAGCAGAGAATCAGAAATGAACAAGTTCAGTTGCCCATCAATAGGGTCCTTGACTCTTTCAGTGATGTTCCACACCTCAAATCATGCCATCTCCAACTGACAGTCTTCATTGGCTTGTTCCCAGACACCCCTCCGACCACTCATTGGGTAGGCCCCAGTTAGAAGTTTTGATATAGCTCATCTCCAACCATTCTGGCCCTACAAATCATTCCCATCCCCAATTTCAACAGGATTTGAAATGCAATAGGCCTTTGAATATGGAAACAATGAACAAACTTTGCTACCACAGTGCAATCCATTGCTGTGGTATGTTGCTAGGATGAAGCTTGAAGGTCAAGCCATGGCACTCAAAATAGTCTGTGCAGTAGTGTACAGATGATCCATAACACTAAATGGCTGGCAGCAATCCACTGACAGGAGGTTAGATGAGCTTCAAGCTTCAGGCACAAGACACCAGTAACACTTGGATGCACAAGTGGAGAGTCACATTGGTTATGGGTTGCTCAGGTCACTTCTCAAGAGCTGCCAGCAACATCACCCCATAAAGTGTTCCAATGCACATTTTGCCAAATTCAGATCTGGAAGAAGTTCCTGTGAGCTCTATGTATCCATGTAATATGCATTTGCAGGACATGGTGTGAATTGCAGCAGGTGGGCAGTCTCTTTGATACTGAGTGTGTAGATCAATGGGTTGATCACAACCTCAGATCACTCCACCAAAACCAGAGCATCCATATTTTAATCCCACTCACCTTGTCAGCTTTTTGTCTCTACCCTCTAAACCTTTGTTGTGGCCTCATGTCATTGTGTATTGGCTATACCAAGCACCACTTGACTACTGTGGATTGGATTTTCCTCCCACAGTTCCAAAGCACCAGTTGCTGTTATAGTGACGCCGGCCCGGTCCTAAGCTGGCGCGATAAGTATCGAGTTGATCTTATCAAAGGGGACTCCTTCTCGGTAAGCGACAAAGTCGTTTACTAAGTCAGAGTTATAATACGGCGATTATAGAGTTAAGACTTTGGTAATTGAGATCTTAAAGCTTAAGTTCAATTCGACTTTGTATAGATAAAGGCTTGTATTGAGTCTCCACCTAACCAAGTAGAAACGATGTTTCTCCTTGGTAGATGTCGACGACTTATATACGATACAAGTCGGTATCTATTATTAACTAGGGCTAAGGGCTTCTAATGAAGAAGAGAAGCATATGGCTTCCTTAACGCTAATTAAACTATATAAGACGCGATCTGTCAAAGAAGCTTTAGAAGTTCTTCTAAAGAAGTTCTTCTTTGATCATTTGATCGATCACAAGGTAAGTCCAAATATAGCGCAGCTATATTTAACAATCACATGTCATCAAAATACAAACAAAACCAAACAAGTCATAACGAGTCGTAACCAGACAAAGTAAACGAATCAAAACAAACGAGAAAATACAAGAACAAATAAGAAGGAACATAATTGCGATATTACTTAAGTAAAGCTAATATCGACTTCGTGTTATAGATGGAACAAATGCTAGATATAATCAATATACATAACATTATCCCTTTCCTAACTAAGATGTCCACATCTTAGTAACTATCTAAGTCACTAAGGTAAATTACCTTCACCATCTATGTTGAAGTTGGCTTCATCATCGTAATGAGATTCGTAATTGCCATCTTCGTATGGGGGTGTAAGGGGGCGTTCTCCTTCATAGATGCGAGAAGTTCGACCGTGATGGGGACGTCCGTTCGGACTGCGTCCTCGATGGTTTGGATGGGAGGAACGGACTGAGGTCTGGAGACGACCATATTGTTTTCCTCGTGGTGCAGGTTTACGACCTCGTCGCGGTGTAAAAGTAGGGTTGTAGGTTGGGCCGAGGGAGGTGGTGTTAACGGCCGTGGATGTTGGATTAAGTCGTTCGGATCGAAGTCCGACGGCATCGGTGATGGGGGCGCCGTGATTGCCGGTTGATACACCGGACTGTCGGGGCTGTATTCTGGCAGATCCAGAGATGGACTGCAGAGCAAGAGCCTTGGCGGCATCGACTCCTTCGGTAATTGAAAGTGCTGCCAGGGCGACTGGGGGTAGATCCCGTCGAGCAATTCCTTTATAAGGATTTCGGGAACAATACTTGGTGAAATGGCCGGGGGTGAAAGTGTCGCACCAGGTGCAATGATATCCCGGGCAAAGCGTCTTGATATGACCCATTCCGTGACATATGTCGCAGGTTCGACTAGTACGTCCAGGGCGAGTCGCGTCTCGATTGGTATTTCGAGGAGGCTCGTTAGTAGGCGTTGGAGGGGGTGTATTCGGTAATATGGCATTGTGTGTAGCCACATCATGACGTTGTTGAGGTTTGACGCTAGGTGGGGAAGTTTTTCCTTCGTCATCAGCTGAGGCGCGCTCAGAATCCTGTGCACGTCGTTCTGGAGCTTGTTGACGCTTGAGCGTAGCGAAGTAATCTCCGTCCGGGTTGGTGCGTTGGATGCGTCGGACGATGTTCTGAGTATAGGGACCCCTAGGGATATGGCGTGCCAGGTTACTAAGATGGAAGTCCATTTCTTCCTGGAGACGCTTGTATTCACTTCTTGCAGAAGCGAGAGCATCAATCCGATTCCCGATGTTGTAGACATATGAAGTGAGTCTAGGATTGCTGCCGTAGGCGGACAGAAAGTCAACGGCTGTCTGTTCTCGAAGAAATGCTCGTCGTAGGGTGGCATTCTCTTTATAGGGTGAAGAGTTTTCACCGCTAGTGTCTCCGCCTGCACTATCTCCGGCAGGGGATTTGGTGCCTTGTTCTTGCGATGGGGCAAGACCAGGACTTTCTTCGACCTTGTTCGCATCGTCGATGGTGTTGGTCGGTGTAGTAGGAGGGGTAATGGGTGAGGGCGATTCGCAAATAATAGTTCCAAAGACTGGTACTGTTGGTTGTTCACTGACTTCTGAAGTAGTCATTGAAGCTGGGGAATGTTAAGAGAGATTGTGTTGGCTTTTATACTCTTGAATCATTTCTTCTGAATTTTCAAGATTTTTCTCTGGTTCCCATGAGTCTTCAGTTGGTCCGTATCCTTTCCAACGAATTAGGTATTCTATTTTTGTTCCAGAACGTAGTCTGCGAGTTCTATGGTTTAGGACTGCTTCGACTTCGTATTGTTCTTCTCCTGAAACTAGGACAGGTGGTGGTTTAGGGTTGTGTTTACCATAAACGTCATTCTCAGTTACTGGCATGAGAAGTGAAGCATGGAACTTGTTGTGAATCTTCCATTTTTGTGGTAGTTTGAGTTCATAGTTGACTGGAGAGGTCTTTCTAATAATAGTAAATGGACCTTCTCTTCTTTGATTAAGCTTCTTAGAAGCATAGGGTAAAGGGAGATTTCGGTTATCTAACCAAACTCGGTCTCCTACTTTGAATGGTGTCCATGGTTGGTTCTTTCTTTGAGCCATCATGAGACGTGTTCGTTCATGTGCCTCTAAAGCTGCTTCTCGGACTTGTTCCAAGAATAGAGACTTCTCATTGATAGAAGGTGTGTCTGTCTCTATGTCTGAGATAAACGCTTGTGGGTTATATCCTAAGATTAATTCGTATGGTGAGTGTTTTCTTCCAGAATGGGGTTTTGTATTGTGTACAAATTCAATCATTGGAAGTGCTCGTTTCCATATGGTTGGGTTTTGTGATGTGTAAACTGCTAAGTAAAACTCGATTTCTTGGTTGTATCTTTCGGTAGTTCCGTCTGTCTGTGGATGGTATGCTGTAGACAGGGCTGGGGTAATATTGAGTTTTTTGTATAGTTTTTGCATTGATTTAGCAGCAAATCGTGGATCTCGATCTGAGATTATTTTATTGGGTGTTCCGTATTTCGAAAATACTTTGTCAATAAGAATTTCAGCAATGCCATCAGCATTTACTGTCTTCTTTGTTGGAGTTAGGATTATCCCTTTCGTAAGTCCATGGTCCACTATGGACAATATACAATCATATCCATCGTCAGGTGGTAGATCTGTAATAAGATCCATGGATATTTGGGAAAAGGGCCTTGTAGAAGAAGGGCCTTTAATCGGTTGCATTGGTGGTTTAACTGGATGACAATTGATTTTGTACTGTTGACAAATAGGGCATCCTTTCACGTAGTTCTGAACATATGTGTTCATTCCAGGCCAGTAAACTAATTTAGATAGTTTACGGAACGTTTCAGCTGTTCCTGGGTGTCCTGATGTCTCGTGATCATGTACACGTTGTAGAAGTCTTCTTTTTAGTTCAGCATCTTCAGGTATCACATGTCTTCCCTGATATTTATAAATGCCATTATCTTCTGTAAATCTTTCAGATGGGTTGATCTTCTTTTGTTTATTTTTAATTTCTTCTTTAATTTCCTCAGAAAGGAAGTTAATGAATTTTTCTGATGGTATCGCAACTAGATCTTCGTTATCCTTTCCATCTGGGACTAGGTCTGGTCTTCTACTCAATGCATCGGCAAGAGTATTTTTGTTGCCAGCCAAGTGCTTTATGGAGTAATGGAAGCATGTCATATATAGCATCCATCTAGCTTGTCTTCGATTTAATTGTTGTGGTTCTCGCCATCTGGTGAGATTCTCGTGATCAGACCATATGATGATAGGGTGTGCTGATCCTTCAAGGTAGTGTCGCCATTCCTTTAGTGCTCTAATAATAGCAAGGAATTCTTGGTCAGACACATGATAGTTTCGTTCCGCAGGGTTGAGGGTTTGTGAATAATAAGCCACAGGGTGCTTATCTCCATTTGAATCTCTTTGGAGTAGTACTGCACCAGTAGCAAATGCGGAAGCATCACATTCGATTTCGAATGGCTTTGATTCGTCAACTATTTGAAGTATTGGTTGCTTAAGGAATTGTTCCTTGAGCTTCTCAAAGCTTTTCTGTGCTTCTGAGTTCCATTCGAATTTCGTTGTTTTACGAAGTAATGCGTTAAGTGGTTGTGCGATGGCTGAGAAGTTGTGAATGAATTTGCGATAGAAGTTGCAAAATCCAATGAATTGTCGGATATTTCGGACAGACTTGGGTACAGGCCAATCCTGTATTCCTTTAAGTTTAATTGGGTCCATCTCGATAGAGTCAGGAGTTATGATAACTCCGAGGTACTCTAGACGTTGCTTCTCGAATTCGCATTTCTCAGTCTTTAAATACAACTCGTTCTGTTGTAGAATCTTCAAGACTTGTTTAGTAAGTCTTTCGAGTTGTTCCTTTGTTTTCGCATGGATAAGGATGTCATCCATGTAAATGATAACTCCACCTTTCTCAGTAAGGTCTTTAAAGATGTGATCCATCATGGATTGGAAGGTAGCAGGGGAATTTGTCATTCCAAAGAACATGACTGTGGGTTCATATAACCCATTTGGAGTGCGGAATGCCGCTTTCCATTCATGTCCTTCATGGATTCGGACATTATTATATCCTAGTCGAACATCTAACTTGGTGAACCAATTAGATCCTTTGAGTTTATCCATGATTCGTGATATGCTTGGTATTGGGTGAGCATTCTTTATTGTATTCTTGTTAAGGAATCGATAATCTTGGCATGGACGTAAGTCTCCTCCTTTCTTTCCTACAAAGAAGAAAGAAGAGGCCATTGGTGATTTGGATTTCCGAATATATCCCTTTCGTAGATTTTCGGAAATAAACTTGTCAAGTTCAGTTCTTTCCTGAGGTGTCAGGTGATAAACTGGCATTCGTTTGGGTTCAAATTCAGGTATAGTCTCGATTTTATGATCCCAAGGACGTCTGGGTGGTAATTTCTCAGATTCATCTTTGTTGAAGACTTTGAGAAACTGATGAAATTTCTTTGGTACGGCTTTCACAGGGTCTGATTCCCTTTTAGGTTTAGTAGCCGAGTTGTGAAGTTGTTGTGATGTGTTAGACTTCACATTGATTTCATAATATAACTGATTGATGGAATCAGTTTTTGCTTTGGTTAATTTGATTGTATGAGAATTTTCATCTCGCCAACGTAATGACAGTTTCTGCCAATCAATGTCGGGATTGAATCTCTTTAACCATGTGATTCCCAAGAATAGTTGGTTTGATCCAAGTTTGACTATTCTTGGTGAGATTGTCATAATTTTGTTGTTCACTTCTATTTTTAATTTTGTATAGTGAGTACAACTTCCTGATAGGTTTTGTGTTCCATCGGCGTTACGGATTTTGATTGCCTTTTTCATCTTGAATTTTGGCAAGTTGTAGGTATCGACTAGTTGTGGGTCGATAAATTCTCCACTAGCTCCTGAGTCTAGTAGTGCTTGTAGATTGTGTTTTGCTCTAGTTGTATGGAGCAATATTGGTACATGTACTGTTAATCCTTTGTTTGATTGAAGATCGATGATGTCTATCTGATCTTCGTGAGTACTCAAAAATTTTCATTTGAGTATTCTTGAAACGGGTCGTCTTCATCACTAGCTTGTTCTATTTCGTAAACCATGGTGTCTGGATCTTTCCTTTTAGGCTTGAAAGGTCTACGATTCCCTTGTTTCGGTTTGGACTGGGACTTCTGCGTCTGCTTCGATCCCATGTTTGTCTTTCCTCTTGACTTAAACCAAACCTTCCTTGCCGGACAAGATTTAGCGAAATGTCCTTTCTTGTGGCAGAAGAAGCATTCTCCTCTCTTGAGTGCAATTCTTTGTTCGTCGGTGAGAACGTTATTGATGATGTGGGAGTATAGTGACCCATAGACATCTCTGTCTGTGTTGCTTGGTCCTTCATTGTACGTTTGGTTGATGTCTTCTCCTTCACTCTCCTCTTCTTCAGGATTATCATCATCCTCTGTGCCAAGTTTGTATATACCTCCGTCGTCTGCTTCCCGATCATCTTCGATTGATAATCGGTATATTCCTCTTGATATTCTGTCGATATCCATGTCCCACTCGGATCGTCTGGGTCTAGATAGGGGTTGACTATAGATGTCATTATATCATGGTTGGGATCCGTGTTGTCTACTATTCTTTTTGGTCTTTCTTGATCTGTTTGAAGATCCTGGATTAGAATTTCCAATGCGGTATCTCTTTTGCTCTTGGACAACTTTGTATGCCTGTCTTGCAGCTGTTTTCCATTCTGCGAGGGTTTGGGGGTCAGCTCGGATTGCTTCGAATCTGACGTCATTGTCAAGTCCTTCGGCGAAGTAGGATTGGAGAGAAGTGCTGTCAGTAAGTCCTGCACGTGAGGCGAGGACGGAAAAATTGGCGATGTATTCTTCGATGTATTTGTTTCGTTGTCTATAATAGCGGAGCTCTCTTTCAGCCTCAAAGCTCTGTTGTGTTGGAGCGAATGACTGTTCGAGTGCATTCTTGAACTGGTCGAAGGTGTGTGGGGTGTATCCTGCTTGGGTAGCTGCAGTTGCTTGACTAAGTCTGTAATCCTGTTGCCATAACTTGGCAGCTCCATCGAGTAATCCAAGGGTGTAGTTGATTCTTGATTGGTCATCTGTGACACCATATGAGTCGAAGTAGAGTTCGACTTCGGCCATCCATGGTCTGTAATAGCTTGGGTTGCCATCAAACCTGTTGGGCTTTGGGTACTTAAGCTGGAATCCTGCTTGAGGTTGTGCCATTGGGTTTGGCGGGGGGTTTGGATTAGGATTTGGTGGTCCTCCTCCTGGTCCTCCTGGTCCTCCTGGTCCTCCAGGCGGATTACCTCCGGGACTTGGTGGTCCTCCTTGAGGATTTGGTGGTGGTGGTGTGGGACTTCTTCGGTTTGAAGAACCTCCTGTGTTGGTGACAACTGCCTTTGCTTTCCCTTTTGTTTGGGTGTTAGTGGGTACGGTGATGGTGGTACTGGCTGTAGTAATGTTGGGATTGGTTGTTGGTAAGGTACTGGTACTGGCAATACCGGTGGGGGAATTGGTAAAGCTAAAGGGGATAGGGTTCGTAATGGGACTGAGGAACCTTGGGCTATGTCCAAAGGCTGGGCTCGAGGAGTAAGAAGGGGGTCTATCAAGTCTGGGTTTCTCTGGAGATTTAAGTTTGAGATTGTCGATTGCCCTTGCGAGTGCTTCTGCTTCCTCTTCTGTTCGATTTCCTTCAGATTCTTGTTGGCTTCTTTCTCCACTATCTGTTCCTTCTTCGTCTTCTTCTTCGTCTTCTTCGTCAAATTCAGATTCTTCTGAACTTGGAGTGTCAATTCTGGGCTCTGAATGATTGTCTTGTGAGGTGTCTTCAGTTCTTGGGGTAATGTCAAGGATTGGTTCTGGTTCGATGGTCCTGCTAGATTCTGCAGGGGTTTCTGGAAATGGAGTTTGTCTTCTTTCTGCTTCTTCAATGTACTGTTCTTGGGTAACGTCTCGAAGTTCTTCAAGACCAGCTCCTCTTTGGATTTGTTGTTTGACAGTTCTGTGAAGTTGCTTATGACCAACTGCTGCGTATTCGGCTTCAAGGACTCCTTCTTGTTCTTTCTTGATTGGGACGTAGGCAACTTTCCCTTCGTGTTCTTTGATGTAATAGAATCTTCCTGATCCTTTACTTCTGTAGAACCTTGTTCTTCGGGTTTCACTGTAGTAGGTACTGTAGGATTCTTCTGGGAATTCTCTTCTTGCGAAGATTTCAACTTGTCTTGCAAACTCTGTTGGGTCCGTTGTGGACTATGTTTATGGGTGCCTATAGAGACACCTGGTATGGTCTTAAATGGTAAATTGTCCTTAAGACAATTATCACACTTGCAGTTTGATTCTGCCGTGGTTGGAAAATTTAGTTTATAGTCACTATGGACTCACCTTATAGTCACTAAGACTGTGTATTTATAGTCTCTTAAGACTTTCAACAGATAAACTGTCTTCCGAGTATTTACCCTCGGGTCTGGTATTCTTCAGAGATATACCAAATTTCTGGCAAATTTCTCCCTTCTGAGTGTCTACCCTCGGGTCTGGTATCTTATTTGAGATTTAGGTACAACGACCTTAGCTCTCACAAGCCTCCAAATGTTTTAAGAGCGTGGGTAATCGCTCAGATCAATAAGAGTGATCCTCAACTATTCCACTAGTTGGCAATGTGTGTCGACCCTCTCTTCGTTGTTATGCACAATAGTTTTGGGACAGCTTGTGCTATAACCGCGATAACCCAAATCGACAGTGTTTGCAACGTTGTTGGGTTACTGGGCAAAGTAACGGCTCTGTGCTAACAGAGAAGGATCGTTTCTACTTAATGTTATAGTGACGCCGGCCCGGTCCTAAGCTGGCGCGATAAGTATCGAGTTGATCTTATCAAAGGGGACTCCTTCTCGGTAAGCGACAAAGTCGTTTACTAAGTCAGAGTTATAATATGGCGATTATAGAGTTAAGACTTTGGTAATTGAGATCTTAAAGCTTAAGTTCAATTCGACTTTGTATAGATAAAGGCTTGTATTGAGTCTCCACCTAACCAAGTAGAAACGATGTTTCTCCTTGGTAGATGTCGACGACTTATATACGATACAAGTCGGTATCTATTATTAACTAGGGCTAAGGGCTTCTAATGAAGAAGAGAAGCATATGGCTTCCTTAACGCTAATTAAACTATATAAGACGCGATCTGTCAAAGAAGCTTTAGAAGTTCTTCTAAAGAAGTTCTTCTTTGATCATTTGATCGATCACAAGGTAAGTCCAAATATAGCGCAGCTATATTTAACAATCACATGTCATCAAAATACAAACAAAACCAAACAAGTCATAACGAGTCGTAACCAGACAAAGTAAATGAATCAAAACAAACGAGAAAATACAAGAACAAATAAGAAGGAACATAATTGCGATATTACTTAAGTAAAGCTAATATCGACTTCGTGTTATAGATGGAACAAATGCTAGATATAATCAATATACATAACAGTTGCTATGGTAGTATAGAACATGTCTATTTAGGTTAGTTTACAGTTGACTCTCTTTCATTAGGCAGTGCCCCACCTCACAATACTAGCAGAGTAGGGACTGTAGTGATGGATAAACAGCAGGCAAGATCCAAGTATGTCCAATGGCACCAGTCTATTATTGCTCTATCATTCTCCGGGTTGGGCTGGGAAAAGGTATCTACATCACAATTGAATATATACTACAATGCCAACTTGATCAGCCCATGTCTACTCTCCTTCATGAAACAGAACTTCACAGGTTGCAGCAACACCATTGTACAAGCAGCTGGTGGTTCATGCATCTAATCTGTTCATGGTTGCACAGTCATCCATGGCCAGCACTGATCGACATACCATAGCAGTGTTTACAGACATATCTCAAAAAACTTTATCTCTTCCTCCTGCAGTTTTTGAGAGCACTCTGAATGAAAGTGTAAGTTGCCCAGCCATCTTGATACCTCCTTAGGATTGGATATGCCTTTTCAGCCTGTGATCATGTTAGGTGGTATTCACTAGTTTGACTCAGGATGCACCTCCTGTATTACTTTTACTAAATTTTCTGTATCTTGTTTGCTGAATGGCCAGTGATTGACAAGGTGAGTATTAAAACACTGCCTCGGACACAGTCCTACCAATAATTTAACATTAGCATACCATAGTGCTGAGAAGAGTATATATACCTCGCCTAAACACCTTTGTATACTTTTGGATCCCATGAAAGTACCTCATGAAGGAAGTAACCTCCTCTTCCTGGCCTCCCCAGCTCACTGCGTGGCTTGAGTATAACTTCCTCAACCACTTTTGTGGCTTGCTCTTGGCTTAGTTCCTCATCAGGGTATGCTGACCAGAGGGTCTGGTGTGGTCTAGCAATTACCTTGTCAGAGAATTCTGACCTTAGTGTTGAAGCTGCTAGAGTCATGAGGGGAGCCACATATTATATGGGCATCTTTGGCTTTGCTTAAATAGGAATCTCTTTGATTGTGTATAATACCCACAGATCTCCAAGTTGACACTAACAATAGTTTCATTATTTTAGAATGTGATCTTGTTGTCTTTTGTATTCTCACATGAGTTCCCCACCACTTGGCACTAGAACTGAAACAATTACAGCCCCTTGATATAAGAGTAACAAATCCAAGGGTGACCCTTAAATCTGATCTAGTCATGAAATCCATCCAAGAGATGTCTGAAGCACCACAAGTAAGCTGCTCCCTGTATTCTTGTGCACTGCATCTAAGGCTGAATTCAGTTTTATCTCCTCCAAATGCTCTCTGGCCACACTAAACCAATCAATACTCTCAAGCTGAGTGCTGATGGCATTCGCCTTATGAGTGGAGGTGTGTCTACTGCTTGTTCCAATATTGCAACCCTTATCTATTGACTCAGGCAATGATTGCAAAATCATTATCTGGAATCATCAGGCCCAAAAAAGCCTGCTTGACCTTGAATGGTCAGCTCATGTTCCAGGACATGGGGCCATTTGTTGCTGTGCTTGGGCTTCTCTTAGTGGTGGGAGCTTATCTCCCTTTATCATCTTTGGCTGTGTGGATAGTTCAATCCATGTATACCAGTGGGAAAACAAGAGAGACTATGCATTTGTGATGAAGATACTTGCTTATACCAGTGCAGTTCAAGACCTTGCATTTATCCCTACTCATAATCGCCTCATGAGTGTGGGTGATAGCCAGCTCATAGTCTGGAGTCTCAGCCTGCATGGTTTGTTGTTTATTTTCCTTCTTGTATAATTGGCTCAATCTTCCTTCCAGGTATGCTGACACAGATCATAGCAACATCACCTTGGGACTCTGTTGCATGTTCAGTCTGTTTTCTCAAGTCTAGTGTCAGCATGTTGGTCTCATTCCTCCAATCACATGAAGTGTCAGTTTGATCTGTTTCCTGCCCTGCATTCTCCATGCCTGAGGCATTGTGACTGACTGTTGTTGTAGGTTGATTTATGATCTAGATCCATGGAAGATAAGGGGCTATTATGTTCTTCCTACAAGAATGTAAGCAGTCTCCTATCTAGGATACTATGGCTGCTGAGTCTCAACAGTGGATATACTGCCATTGGGTGTATGGGATGGATGCTTCTCATTTCCAACCTGACAACTGGTATTGATGTATATGATCTCCCTCCTACAAAACCCATTTGGATGTTTTACCATGTTATTCACAAGAATATGCCTCTCCTTGTGACCTTGGCCCTTGGTGATATGGTGGCTATTGCTGGTAGCGATGATGGCACTATCCATGTATTTGATCAGAGAACTGGCTCATTAATGACTACACTCCATCATGCAGCAAGTAAGCAGAATCTAGTTCTGGCCCATGGTGCTCTTCAGTCTCACCTTTTATTTTTAGTTGGAACCCTGGTCTAGGTCATGGACACCATGTTGGTGCAAGAAACTGAATGCATGCTTGCTTCCACCATGAGTGATGAGAGGGCAGCAGGTTTCAAGATCAAGATATGGAGCACGGAGGTTCATTGACTGACACTTTAGCCACACCTGGGCACTCAAACTGCCTTGTCAGAATCCAGATGATCAGGCTTCAGCAAAAGCAGCATTTGTACTGGCTCATCATTTCAACAGCTACCTGAAACAATCTTGCATGCACATCCTAGGATTTTTTGTCATTCTCTTTGTTCAACATGCACTTCTCAGGTACTATAAGTGAGCTGTTTGTATATTGACAATTGTAGTCTCCATATATATATAATGTCCCCACTCAGTCTCTGATGATGTCATATCATTTATCTTGTTTGACTGAACCTTGAGTTATCCTCCAAGTCATTTTTTCTCTGGCTTATCCATTCAATTGGCATGTATGCTCAAATGTCAGATTATATTTCATTGCTAGATATTTGCTGCATTTATCGAGATATGTATTCCTAATGCATCCTTGATTGTGATGCAAGCAGCCCTGGCACTCCTACTGTCACAGTACTTGGAGCCTTTTTCAAGAGAGTAGAGGAAGCTGACAATTATCAGTTGCTCATATATCCTCACAGTGGAGATGGGAAACAGTCCATCTCCCTCTCTGGACACTGAATCTTGGGGAGGAGCAGTGTTGGATCACAATGGCACATATGAATTGGTATGGAGATATTTAATCTGTTGGCAGCCTATCTGGTACTGACACATAGCTTGAGCTCTTTGCAAAGCTAACCTAGAGCTTACATTGCCAAGGCCAAGTCCCCCCCCCCCTGTTCAGTACCCCTGAAGCCATTGAATTATTGAAAAAGTACACCTAAGAGAAACACTGAATTTGATATACAGATGGTAAGCATCTTTGAGTAGGCTGCACTTCAGAAGTCAAAAGTCCAGAACGAGTGTGCTGGGTGGTAAGAGGAAGGAAAAGAAGGAGCAGAGGAAGAGGGATAGGAAACAGCACCAGGTGACCTTCATGCAGGAAGTGAGGCCGAAATTTGTTCCTTCGAGGATGGTAACCATTCAGATAGTAAATCTGAGCCTGAACTTCCACTCACTAAACTGAGGGATATCCCAGAACCTGTGCAAAGGAAGGGAGGAAAGCAGGTCAATGGACACCCATGGTCAACATTGATGGATGAATTGACCCTCTGGTTTATTCATCTGTTGGAACCTGGGGAGTATCAGTTTTGTTGCTCAGGTCAAGGTTGTAGTCTTACCTGGTCAAACCACAATATACATTGTATTCTCAACTATGCTCAAGAAATGTCAGGTCTCACTGGCATATCACACGTCTATGTGTCAAACATATTCTAGTGCATTTCCAACATAGTCAACCTCTTTCGCATTGCCAGCTTTGAGTCAGACTTGCTTGATTGATATGCCTGAAACACTCATTGTTGCATCTTTCAACAAAGATAATAGGAAATATGCCCAAAAGAAAGGACAAACAAATGGCTTGCCTCCAGGGCATGTGGATGAACACAGTAATATTTATCTCTCAAGTCTATTCTTGTTCAGACTGGTTCTCATGAAAAAAGAACAGGTTATTTCATAGTCCATCCAGAATGCTGTGCAAGGACTATGGGTATCTGTCAAACAGTAACCCTCAACCCTTGTGAGCCATCGGACCCTGTCTTCCAGTGGCTTTCTACTCCAAAAGGCAGCAAAAAGAACACTGCTTGCTCGACTTCTACTACCCAGCCTATGCCATATGTAAATTTGTGTGCAAAACTGGATGAAGCTATCCTAGTGAGCACTTGTCTTGCCTTGTGCATTCGCTTATCTCAGTTTTATTTAAAAGGAGTCCCATACTTATCTTTGTGGAAAGTCAGCTGTTGCAGTCTCCACATCAGAGGAAGGCTTTATGGTACATCAAGAGGAAAGGAGCTTGTGATTGGAATTGACTGCATGAGTTCTCTGTATTTCTGATACAATACTTGCACTAACTTTGAAATCACAGTATATTATTCGGATCTGCTTCAGGCTGGATGGCCATTCCTTGTGGATTCGGACAAGTGTATACAAGGAAATCACATTAGCATCTCCTGTCAAGAGAGGGACAAAGAGCTGGGCATTCAAGATACCCCTGTCACACTGGAGTGGACCCCCTGATCTATCTAGTCTTGTTTCCATTCAGGCTGCCTTTGTAAGACCTGACTGGACCTTGATCTTCTGTGATCATAATGTCATGATTACCTTTCACATCATGGCAATATGTTGCTTGATTGGTTCCTCCAATTTTGAGCCTGATAGTCCAGTGAGTGATTGTTGATCAGGTTTCCATCAGCCTTTGATGCTCCTACCTTGTTTAGCTTTGGCCATATCTATGGAGCAATAGCCACAGGCCAGTGTCATATCTCTAGGTAGAAGCTTCTATGTTTGAAGAAAATCTGGGTGCTTGGTGTGAACACTGTCAATACATCAACCCCACAGACAACACCCCAATCTTCTTAGAGATCAAAGACAATCAACTGGTTTTTAATGGGTATGGAGCACAAGAAACAGCCAATATGTTGGTTGAGGCATTTCTGCATCCACTTACTCTGACTTGATATGTTTGTTCCAATGATACACTTTTCACACGATTCAAGACTCTGCTGGTTGCATATCAAAAGGGCTGGGTTGGGCTCATCAATGAAAAGAATAGCTGTCTTCCCTCTCCATCTGGGTCTAAACCATTTTGTTGGAATGATGATGGTCATAGGCTATTCCTCTTGGGAGTTTCTACCTTTCACAGAGCAAACATTCGAGTTTCAAAGTCATACTGGGATACCATATAACAGTTCAGTCTCAATAACCCAAATGCAACTATCATGCCTAATGGCCTTGCTAAAGGTTAGCTTCTCCTTTCTTTGTTAGTATAATGCTGAGCCCTTTATCCAGTCATTCCGCGACCCTCTATATATCATTCTGGCTGGTTGCCCAAGGTGCCAGATGTTGTCCAAAAGACATGCAATAGGGTAACTCTGCCTATTTACAAGATTAGTTTTCCCTCTACTGCAGGTGGTACAAAGGTGGTTCAATCATACACCCCATTCATCCCCCAGCCAGGCCTTGATTGGTGGGAGGTCTTGGTAATTTCGTTTCATTTATTTATTTTGGTGCATTTCAATTGATGCTAATGTCATGTTCTGATGCCTGCAGAACTTCTTGAAGGTTGAAGTAGATGTGAAGGACAATATTAACAGGTCTACCATCAGGCCTTATAGTTTTGATATCTTTGTCCAAGCTAGGTGGACCACCAAAAAAGTCCCACAAATGCCACATGGATATTGAAGAGTAGAGACTGTTAATCATGGAGTGATCAAATGCCCCCTTGCAGCTCAGGTTCAGGAAACATCAAACAGGCCAGTTAAGAAGCTGCGCCTCAGCCTCCTAGTGCAGACCACAGGTACTGAGGAAGAGAACAAGGAATCAGAAACACAGGTCAACAATACCCCAGAAACTAACCAAAGGTCGACCCAAAGAGAGAGGAAGATGACTAGGAGGAAGTCTTATAGCTAGAGAACTCGCTGTGCCTCGCTTTTTGTAATCCACAGTCATTTTACACAGTCTTAGGTCTCGTTTTCTCGTTTTCTTGCTTTCTATTCAAATCTTTTCTTTGGGTTTTCATATTTGCCTCCACATACACAGAGCCTGGGTCTCAGTTCTCCTTAGTGACTCATTTTAACCTTGTATCTTATGATTTTACTCTAATTAAATTCACTCCTGGTTTTCTGCAAATAGTACTTCATCCCTGCCTAATTCTCATCAATTGACCCACAATTCCGCACCTGCCCTCATTGACATCTGGCCTTTGGCTCTGGAGCTCTGCAACTGTTGGGATCAACTGTGTAAGTATTGTGTGAGCACTTCTCCAACCCATTCAAGCCTTAGACATTTACTTTTAAAAATTTGTTTCCATTACACCAGCAAACATTATTCAACACTCACCTGTACTCAGTAGACTCATGTGCCACATGGGCAAATATGGATTCGATTCAAATTTATGTGCAGTAGACATATACCATGCACCCATCCTCTGCCCTATACCTACCTCCAGGATAGTGACACAAGGAGAGGGAAGGGTTTAGTGAGTGGTGGGCCACATCTATGCTGAGCAGGGAGTCACACCTGTTATGGGCAGGGCAACCAGATTGCTCTCAGATGTCCATCTGTTGAGTTACTCCATAAAATGTCCTGGCATATATTGTGCCTAGATTTATTGCAGTAATATCTTTTGAGGAACTTCTGTAGTGATGTAATATAAATTCAGATGATGCAGAGAAGATTTGAAGTCTTTATGCAACCTGGTCAATGGCAAGTACTAAGCAGGGATTGTACTTGTCACATGGGCAATCAGCCATTTTGTGGGCATCTGAGCAGGTGGTAGCAAAGTTTGTATGTTCACTCACCTGTGTCCCCCATCACTCAGAAATGCTGGGCTACATCAGAATGCACAACAATTAATTGTGGGCCTCATCTTGTTCAGGTGTCCATAAGAGGTAGTACATTGATAGCTGCATTGACAGCTCAAGGAATACTCATCTAGCTCACATTGTTACACATAATAAGTCACAAAGGGATGTTACACAGTGTATGCCCTTCTTTGGGGTTAAAATATTTCCAGGCCTACAAAATGCCTGGAATGCTTAGAGGACTGTAGATTTTAACAAATATCATATTCATGTCCCAGTGCTTGAAATTATTATGCTACCCTTACTGGGGTGAATTCTTGTTCATGTTAACAGATGACCTGAGTCTTCCCAGTTTGATATATTATGGGACTGATCCAAATATAGGAATTTGATGGATCAGGTGGGAGCAGGTGGGAGCACTCCCATAATCAAATATGGGTAATAGTGGGGTGACAGTTGAAATGGAACAAATTCACACACACTCCCATCATACTACAGATATGCTGGTCAGTTGGACCTGTCTCTGTCATTTGAGTCTTGCAACATGCAAGTCTTTGCTTCGATGATATATTGCCATGCCTTGGCTGTACCAAGCATAGCTGAAGCATTGTGACTTAGATATTCCTCCCACAGCTGACTGCCTTTGCTCCTACCTGGTGGCAAATTTTGTATCTTCACTCACCCTGCCCTCCTTCATTCAAACCTCACTGGATACTTCTATGTTTTGGTCTGACTGAGCATAGCTAGTTGTGACTTGGATTTTCCCTTCCACAGTGTCTTTCCTCAGTAAGTCTAATTTTTGCTGAAAACCCAAGTGTAATTTGATTATTTGCCATTTACAGAGGATACAAGGTGCCTTTTGTACCATGGCTTGCAGGAGGTGTTTGCCAGCTTCCAGCACTATAGATCTTCAGTTCTATCCCCTGTCCTCAGTAATTGTGGTTGCCCTTGCTGTACAGGAGAAAATCAGCTGAATTGAAGTGCACAATAATCACATCAGCTATTGCTTCATCTCTGAACTCTGCTAGGTACAGCTGAGCTTCAGCATAGTGGATGCCTTCTTCACCTGCATCACCTTCATTGTGGTTACAGATTCATACCTTTGTCCCATTCCCACATATAGTTGCCTAGTAGAGGGTAATAGTAGTCATTTGCTATGGTATATCATCCTTTCCTCTTCTACCCTTACATATTCATAAATTATAAGTAGCATGCTTACAGGGACTGCACTATATCTCCTGGCATGCTCAAGTGACTCTGCACCATCATATAGTCATACTCTCAGGCATTTAAGAAGACCTCACCTGTTGTACTGACAGTTGCAGTTATTAAAGAAGAGGAGAATGATATTTTCTTGCAGAAGGCTGGGTTGGGTGCTTTGATGGAATCTGTGAAGCAGGATGTATAGGTTTCTGAGTTTAATATGAACAGGTTTCTTGATGTGGGTTGGGAGATGGTTGTATCTTTATTCTTTATTTGCTATTCATTCATTCATTTATATGATTCTTAACTACATGTAAACCCAATTGAACTTGTTGCCCTCCTCATTCTTCCTGAGAACTCAAGATCTAATCTGGTCACATTTCTGGATCAAGGAGTTAGGCCAAGGGATTAGTTGCTGTTGTCCTATGTGGTGCAGAAAAATAAAGGGTGGAAATCAATAGTAAGTCTCGCATAGTAATTGTTCATGTGTCATTTTAACCCTCTTTGTATTCATATCCTCCCCTCTCTAGGTTGATTGGTTGGAGGGTTACAGCAGGTTGACCCTGATGCTTTGCTTTATCCTTTTTTGCCCAATTTCCCACTTGCACCACCTTATCACCCCACCCTACCCTAGATTCTCCCTCATTTCACATCCAACCCCACTTCTCCCTCAGTTTGCCCCCAAAAAGATGTTAGTTAAGTTCCTAGCATGGATTATTTTCTTCCACCTGCACAAGTTCCCCCAATACCCTGCACACACCAGACAATCCCAAGGAGCAGCTTAACCCTTCAAATGCCCTCTGATTTCAATGGTTCAGGTTTTGAAATTGAATTGAATAACATTGTGGATCATCATCCTGCTAACATACTGCAACTCCAGGCATCATCCTTGCATCCCAATAGTAGCAGAGGATTGGAAGATGCTTGGTGAAGGGTAGATGGAATGATTGGTTCTGACACTGGTGACATCAATGGTTGTGGAATGGGAGGTGCTTCAGGATCAAGCAGTGGAAGTGGTATTTCAATTCCAATGAAAAAACTGGACTTCAAAGAGGCAGTGCTAGTTAAGGAGCATGATTTAATTAACTTACTCAGGCCATGGTGCTTGCCATTTGTTTAACACTCCTGCAGCTGATGTTATCCACCTCTGCCACATGTATTATCAACCTAGTCCTCCGAGCCATCACTACTCCCACAGACAAACCTGATAAAGAAGGGGGAATGGGAGGAGGGTCAATTTACACCTCCATTGCCAGATGCAGGCTTGCAAGTGTTTCAAGTTGGAGGTTGTCATTGGTATATGAAGTGGGGAGGTGTAAATTGTCAATTATGAACATGCAGGAACCAATGAGTATTGACAAATGCTTAGGTGGATAATCTACATGGAGGGCATATATCAATAGAAATGCATCAAGAAGCAAGAGGCATGGAATGGGTACAGCAAGATGCATACTTCAGGAGGAGATGGAATTACTAGTCATTTGGCTCATGAAGTAGGCTGTGTTATCATCATCAACCCACTTGCCAGCAAAGCAGATGTCTATGTCCTGGTCAAAGCTTCAGGCAATAGGTCAAGGTCCATGTCCCAGGGATTTTTGGTGGGATAGCTTATTGGTGATTATTTGCTTACTGTGGGTACTGGGTGAGATTCCTTAGGTGCTGTATCAACTTAATCATAGTTGGCTGTTAATGGTAGTGGAGGAAGAGTTTATCAGTTATCTTCTGGAGTCCAGTGTTGTTTGTTATAAATGTTGATTTGATTGACGCCCACTGTGAGTTAATCATCTTAGACACTGACACAGCCACACAGTCCGAAGCCATGGTTCTAGATTGGGAGGAATACATTGGTAAATTTGATGTAGAGGAGGAACAATTCAATATTGATTGGGATGAGTATAACTGGACAGATGTCATTAGGAGAATCAGAAGGAATGGTTTTGCTGTCTAATTGTTATGGACTAACAAGATTAATAGACAGACAATGATGGTTTTATGGACATCACATTTAGATTGGACCTATTCAATATCTAACTATGATAGCTGTTACATCAGCAGACAGATACATATTTATCAGAACTGTGATAGTGATCCCAGACTTGTAGTTGTAGTTTCGTAGCTTGATATGGTTTCATCTAGTTAGTATTTAAAGACTTTGTATTTGGAGGATTAAATTGAAGTTTAATCTTTCCTTTGTTTCCTGGACTACTTGTGTTTACTCACCCAGACTTGAATTCACTCATATCATTGTTGTTGTCTCGAACCTCTTGCTACCTTAGACTTACCTCAAAGACTTCTTGGCCTTCTCTTACTGAGCTTTCAAGAATACTCAAGCTTATTAATTGAAGTAGGTTAAATACCAGTTAGCTGCTGTCTTATGTAACCCAATCACATGTTGTGATATGTGATGTTACTAGGCACTCTGACTGTAAATCCTAACAATAAGATTTAACTTCTTACTGTGCTGATTCCAGTAGTATCCCCACAACAAACCCATTATGTTTGGTTCTCATTGCCTAGTTGCTGTACCATCTGACATCTCTTACAAGCTAGTATTGCTTCACACTACACTCAAAGAAATCCTTGGGCTAGTATTGCTTCACACTACACCTGAGAAGAACACTGAACCAATCTATAACCAGCAAGCCTCTGATTAGGAATCATACCCAAGAGTTATACATCACCCCTGGCACATGCCAAAGAACCAACCTGATTCCTTGCATACAAACTATGAAGGCAGCCAATCAGAAGAGTCCGACCATGAGCATCCAACTAGCAGACTAACATCATTCAAAGAACCTGAATCACCATCATGGATCAGCAAGATCAACAATCAAACAGAAAACTATTCAGATTATGAATCTGACAAAAACCCAACTCTATTGATTCTATTTTTAGAACTAATATTACCCCTGATACACAACAATGTATAATCAAATTAATACTCAAACAACATCCATCAATTGTCATTCATGAATGTCCAACAGCTCATCTTCCAACAATTGTAGAAGAGCAGACCCCCCACACCTCGCAGCATGCCTCTCCAAGCAATTCTGAAGTCATTTTCACCCCAAAAGTGAACCCCAACAGTCAGCAAATGAAAACCCTTCAACTGAATCCTGAGAAACTCAAAACACTCTCTTCTCACAACAACTCCCCAACCTTCCTACCCCTCCAACAAACCCATCCTTACTCCCAGCTATCTAAAGACAACAAAGCAGGCACTACAAAGAAGAACACAAAACCAATCTCGATGAAACCCTTGCTAGACTTGACAATTTCCACCAGACAGAACCCCCTACACTCCAGATCAAACCAATCGAAACCCAAGAAATGCCTTCACAAGGATCTTCCACTGTTACCACCCATTCACAATCAGAATCCGAAACCTCTTACAGATCACAAAGAGAAGGATCACCAATGGAATCCAATGAACCATACAGAGGATCTGAAGTCTTGGCAGCAAACACATTTGGATATAGGGCAAACAATCCAGAATATAATGTCTATCAACCAATACAACAAGGTTTCAAAGGGAAAGGACCACCTGGAAATCCAGACAGAGGAGGAGGTGGAGGAGGAGGTGGAGGAGGAGGAGGAGGATTCTTTGGACAACCACAACAACACAACCCACAAAACAATTACAGAGGAATTAAATATGACCTACCCAAAGAGTTCAATGGCACCGCTCAGGATTACCAAAGATGGAAAGAGCAACTTTCGCTCTACTTCTTGGCAAACTGTGATCAACTCCCATCTGATCATGACATCATCATCTGTGCACTCTACAACATGGGAGAAGGAGCAAGTTTCTGGCAAAGAGATTTCCTTACCCATCACATGCAAAATGGAGTACCTACCTTTGGTTCTGCCAAAGCATTTTGGCAAGCCCTGGATCAATCGTTCTTACCCTTCAATGAAAGCGAAAGCTTCCTCAGAAAGTGGCTTGCACTCAAACAATTGCAAAGACCAGTCAAAACCTATATCATGGAGTTCAGAATCCTGGCTAACCAAGCCGGAGTCAGAGAAACCCAACAACTCATTCATCAATTCTGAGAAGGTCTCAACCCAAGCATTGCAATCTGAGCTATTTCAAAACATCCAGGAAACAACTTGGAGGAATGGTTCATGGTGGCATGTGCGGCGGAAGAAACTGAAAGAATGGAGGCAGACTATTATCGAAGACACCCCCAGATATACTCCTGAAGAAAGATGGCAAAACCAAAAAGGCATAATCATTACCAGAGTCGAGGCTACATCCTGCCCCAACCTATTAGAGACCTGAATGCAATGGACATCGATGCTATGGAAGCATTACTTCAGAACTTTGTGATTTCTCAAGGCTACCAACAAAACAATAATTCATCGTCTGATGAAAGCGAAGACAATGACGAAGATCATCAAGAAAATGTTAAGCAATCAATCTTCCAAGCATTCAATACAATCCTTTCTTCACATCAAAAAGAAAGCCTCAGAAAAGGAATGTGCTTCGAATGCGAGCAAACAGGACACTTTGCTCGAGACTGTCCAAAGTGTAAAGCATGCCTTTCAAAAATCGCACAAAATCCCCAATCCAAGAATGCCAAACATAAGTGACCCGTATCACCTAGGAAACCATGTGATAATGACAAGAAGAACCAGAGACACTTCCAAAGCATGCAACTTAACAAAATTGTCCAAAGCATCCCCAATGATGAAGAAGTTGTAAACATCTACAACGAGCATGCAGATCAACCCAGATTCGTCCATCGAGAAATCCAGGATTTTGTCTCAGACAATTAGCATCCATGTCTAATTCTTCAAAACCCTCTACCGGACAGTGCACACCCTCTTATTTATCCTCTCGCTCATCAACCCCAGATTCAAACAAACCTATTTATTTCTCAAACAGACTACGGAATGATAGTTACCCCAGACCAAAGACCCCAACTGGATTCTCTTATTTAAATGAAGTTTCCCTTACCCCCATGCAATTTAACACTCTTTATCTTCCCCTCAAAGTGCACCTACCCAGGAGAACTGTGGATACCTTAGCACTCCTTGATTCAGGAGCAGGAACCAATCTTATTGACCAAGATCTCGCAAATGAATGGAAACTTCCAAGAAGAAAACTTCCAAAACCACTTGCCATCAGGAATGGAGACGGATCAGTTGTAGAAAATACATCCATCACCGATTACGTAGTAATCGAAACTACCGTTTACAGAAAATGAATCAAAACCAATGTGATCGTTGCAAACCTAGGACAACCATGAATAATCTATGGAATCCCATGGTTTTCAAAACACAACCCTGATGTAGATTGGACCAAGAAGACCCTTTCTTGGCGATCCTACCTTGAAAACCAAGAATTCACTACCTTATTAGATTCAGCATTTCCCAACGCAATCAGACTAGATGAATTCAACCTGTCAGACAAAGACTTCATCGAATTCAATGCCAAAACATCACACTCTCAGACATTCGCCCAACAACATGGAGAAAAGAAAGAAACCGATCCCACAAAAATCATACCCAATTATCTTCACGAATTCCTCAACCTCTTCAGTGAAAAGAAAAGTGAACGATTCCCACCATCTCAAACCTATGACCACAAAATCGAGATGAAACCATCTTTTCAACCCAAAGCTTTTCCCTCATACAAGTTATCGTATGGAGAGACCCTTGAACTCGACAAATTCTTAGAAGAAAATCTATGAAAGGGATACATTCAAACATCAAAGTCACCAATGGCTTCTCCTTTCTTCTTTGTATCCAAGAAAAACAGATCTTTGAGACCATGTCAAGACTATCAATACCTCGACAAACATACCATCAAAAATACCTACCTAATTCCTAGTATTCAATCAATACTCAATCGACTTCAAGGATTGAAATATTTCACAGCACTTGATGTATGACTTGGATACAACAACATTCGCATTTTCAATGGAGATCAATGGAAAGGAGCTTTCCGTACACATAAAGGGTTATTTGAACCCACCATTATGTTTTTTGGAATGTGCAATAGCCCAGCAACATTCCAAAACATGATGGACACCATCCTTGCTCCTCTCATTCATCAAAATAAGGTTATTGTATACATGGACGATGTGTTAATTCATGCGAAAACAAAACAGGAACTATGAGAAATCACCCGCCAAGTGTTCGAAATTTTCCGAAAACACGATCTCTATCTCAAAGCAGAAAAATGTGATTTCAAAAAAGAAAAATTGGCATACCTAGGATTCATAATTTCACTGGATGAAGTACACATGGACCAAATAAAACTCAAAGGAATAGTGGATTGGCCAATACCCAAGAACCCACAAGATATTCGCAAATTTATTGGTTTTTGCAACTTCTACCAAAAATTCATACGAAATTATGCCCACTACACAGCTCCTCTCAACACCCTCCTTCGTAAAAATCAACCATTTCAATGGAATTCAGAAGCTCAATCATCTTTCAACACTCTCAAAAAGAAATTTCTACAAGAACCCGTTCTCATAACCCCTGACCCAACCAAACCCTTTGAAATACAAACTGATGCCTCAAATCATGCATCAGGTGCAGTTTTACTTCAAAAGGATTCGAATGGTATCATGCACCTGTGTTTCTTCCACTCAAAAGGATTTTCCCCTACCAAAAAATGTTACCACACTTCCGAACAAGAATTCCTAGCAATCATCTGTGCACTGCAAGAATGGCGACACTACATTGATGGCTCACCACACGAAACTGTCGTATGGACAGATCATGACAATATCATCCATTGGGCTAAACCATCAAAATTATCCCGATGGACAATTCGATGGTCCACCCTCATCAGTGCCCATAAAGTCAAGATTCGCCATATTGCCAGCATCAAAAATGTCGCAGCCAATGCACTCTCATGCCAACCCAACCACATCACCGAAGAAGACGAAAAACTGCAAGCGGCCATTCCTGCCCATATGTTTGATATATCATCCTTCCCAGCAATGGACATTGATATCCTTGATCTGGAAATCAAAGAATCACTCCCAACAAAACCCGATGGCTCACCCCACATTGACGAAAAAGGATGTTTCATGCTCCCCGCCAACAACACATTCAAGAAGCGTTTACTCCAACGAGTACACGATGCCCCAGCAGCAGGACACCCTGGTACAACTGAAACCATACACAAACTAGAAGAATATGTTACATGGCCTGGAATGAGAGCTTTCATCAAGAACTACGTAAAAGGATGCCCCATCTGTCAACAACACAAGATCAACAGATGGCCTTTCAAGCCCCCACTCCAACCCATTAAAGGACCATGCTCTGTTCGACTGTTCACACAAATAGCTATGGATCTCATCACTGATCTTCCAGAAGTCGATGGATTTGACTCTATTTTGTCCATAGTGGACCACAGACTCACAAAAGGGATAATTATAGTACCAACACGAAAAGAAGCCACTGCAGATCACATCTCTGATCTGTTAATCAAAAACATCTTCTTGCATTTTGGAACCCCAGACAAAATTATCTCTGATCAAGACCCTAGATTTGTTGCTAAATCTGTCCAAGCTCTGTTCAAGAAGCTAGGAATAGAACATGCATGATCTACCACATACCACCCTCAATCCGATGGTACTACAGAACACTTCAACCAAGAAATCGAAATGTACCTCTCTGCTTACTGCTCCAAGAATGCACTTGACTGGCCAAAGAAACTACCCCTCGTCGAATTCACACACAACTCCAGAACCCATTCAAATCGATCACAAACACCCTTCGAACTGATGTACGGCCACCCCCTCAAAGCTTTCCCAACTGATCAAGAACCAATGAATAATCTGGCAACTGAAGACTGCATCAACTGGATAAAGAATATTCACATCGCCGCACAAGATTCACATGAGGAAGCAAGGCAAACTATGACCGAATGTATCAAAGGTCCACTCCCAAAACTAGAAGTAGGACAAAAGGTCTGGCTGGATTCATGCAACCTCCCTATTCGAGCACCATCAAGGAAACTATCAGTGAAACGCATAGGACCTTTCAAAATCACAAAGAAGCTTGGACCTGTGAACTATGAACTAAAATTACCCAAATCATGCAAAGTTCACCCTCACTTCCACATAGGACTCCTATGGCCAGTAACTGAGAACGATGAATACAGAAATCATTTCGAGAACCCACCACCTGATCTAATAGAAGGAGAAGAAGAATGGGAAGTTGAAGATGTTGTTCACCATTGCAAAACACACTGTGGAAAGATCGAATATCTGATCCATTGGAAAGGATACCCTAATTCAGAACGGACATGGCAGCCCGCAGACACCCTAAAGAATGTACAGGAGATGCTAGACACATATAAACAGCATCACAAACTTCATTGAAAAACCAGAATCATGCAACATCTTATTCCAAACACCACCCCAGAACCATACACCTACCAATCCAACATACCCCTAGTACCACTTTGCAAATCAGACATCACATCTAACTCCAGTCATTTATCTCCATGCCCTCCAACATATACCTTGCCTGGAACAAGAATGAGCTATGTCGTTGCCCCTCCAGTCATGACCATCGCACAGTCCTCTTCCTCAATTTTGGAAGATTCCCCACCAGAGGAAACCTACACTGACCCCACTAGAGCCATTTGAACCTTCCAACTCTACGATGCCCCCTTCACTGAAGCTAGGGCCACTCTCTGCGAAGATTCACTTGACGCTGTCCAGTTCAACCTATTCAGGGAGGACTGGACTACTCTCTTATTTCTTAAACACACGTTGCTCCACCACTCACATTCCTTCAAGTGTCATGTTGACTCACTTCGCCAAACTGTCGAATCACCTGTCATTAGGAAAATTGTGTCAGTGGCTGAACAAGCCCTTCACGCTTTCCCAAAGACTCCAGATCCAAGTGAGCCTAGTGAGACTTGACAAGGATCTGAACTTCCTACTCTCCAGTACCCGGATGGACCCGATGATAGAACCAATGGAGTTCCCAATGAACTTCCTGATGTGGATCGACCTGACACCCCTCAGAGAATGGAACAGACTGGAATGGATGATCATAGACTACGATTGCCACAAACGAAACCCAACTCTATTCCCACCCCCGAAAGTACTACACAGAGAGAATACTGCACAATCTGTAGGGTCGATGGTCATTTCATGGACCAATGCGAACATTACACCTGCCACTACTGCCAACACTCTGCCCCTGGACATCTCGGAAGATACTGCTTCCTCAACAAACAACGAGCGTGTACCACTCGAGAATTCACACAGGTCTTACAATGATGAGCCGTCACAAAGTTCCCACAATTACACCTCTTTCCCCTCTCCTCATTCATCAGCAGAGTCTCTGATCAAGAACGACGATGGCTCAAACCTATCCTTACCCGCAAACATCCATCCCAAATATTTAGACCTGGAGACCTCCCCTTATCTTCTTCCAGAACCACTCCAACTCAAGAAGTCCACTTGACCCAACCCATTCAATGCCAATGACAAAGGCAAAACAAAGTCTTCCTCCATGTGGGACTCAACTCAACAGATGCAAGTAGAACATGAGTTCTACCACCACATTCTCCAGCTTGCCCAACTCCTGACACCAGACATATGCATTACCAAATGCCTTGCCATCAACCTCATACCCAATACCACCTCCAACCTCAATGAGTCTCAGATGGAGGTTATGATCATAGGGATGCTTATGGAGAAGAGTATGATGACCCCTATGACGACGTCGCAATTGCCAACATCACAGGAGAGCCCTATGGAGATTACTGAGCCTGATTTGGATAAGGATGTTGATGAGGACATCAAGTCCTACAAAAGGGATAATGTTATAAACATCAATTTGATTGATACCCACTGTGACTTAATTATCTTAGACACCAACACAGCCACACAGTCCAAAACTGCGGTTCTAGATTGGGAGGAATACATTGGTAAATTTGATGTAGAGGAGGAACAATTCAATGTTGATTGGGATGAGTATAACTGGACAGATGTCATTAGGAGAATCAGAAGGAATGGTTTTGCTGTCTGATTGTTATGGACTAACAAGATTGATAAACAGACAATGATGGTTTTATGGACATCACATTTAGATTGGAACTATTTGATATCTAACTATGATAGCTGTTACATCAGCGGACAGATACATATTTATCAGAATCGTGATAGTGATCCCAGACTTGTAGTTGTAGTTTCGTAGCTTGATATGGTTTCATCTAGTTAGTATTTAAAGACTTTGTATTTGGAAGATTAAACAGAAGTTTAATCTTTCCTTTGTTTCCCAGACTACTTGTGTTTACTTGCCCAGACTTGAATTCACTCATATCATTGTTGTTTTCTCGAACCTCTCGCTATCTTAGACTTACCTCAAAGACTTCTTGGCCTTCTCTTACTGAGCTTTCAAGAATACTTAAGCTTATTAATTGAAGTAGGTTAAAGACCAGTTAGCCACTGTCTTATGTAACCCAATCATGTGTTGTGACATGTGATGTTACTAGGTGCTCTGACTGTAAATCCTAACATTGTTGTGGTAAAGAGGAAAAGAAGATATTGAGCTTATTTTTTATCCCATTTTGGTTGTGCTGAGATGGGACCAAATGAATACATACAAATGATTTTATGGTGTTCAGGGCATTCACAACTATTGCTATTTGATAGGTGCATACTGTAACACACCAATGGACATTGCTGGGGAAGTATACTACTAAGATTTTGAAGCAGAAGCTAGGGAGGTTGGTTTGCACAAATTCGGGTGCTTTTGGTCCCTGGTTCTTAGTAAAGAGCATCTTGTTGGACAAGACAGTGTTGAGTCGCTCAACAAGATGTCAGCTCTAATATTCGAGGCACACTTTACTTCCTCTGTTAGGCAAGCAACATGCCAGCTGGAGATATATGGTGGCAGCTCACTCAGCACAGGAACTATGGCCCACTTCTACTGCCCCTCCTGGGCCACTCCCAGTCCAATCATTCACCAACAAGTGCTGAATCTAAATCAAGTATAGATTCCACAAATGCTGCTGAATCTATGCACAAATCAAATTCCATAATATATTCATGGCTCCCTTTCAAGATTAAGTCTTATTGTGTTGGAAAATTAAATTTGTTACCACATGCCAAGCCAATGAAATATTCTGTGCCTATGGTTGATTCTATGCCAATGGACTAGTCTTGATCAGATTTTGAATCCCAGATAGGTTTGTTGGTGACTAATGGAATAATAAACAAGAATTGAATGGCTCCTCAATGTTGATTCTAGATCTGGACAATTGTTCAGTCATTCTCATGGAATCAATTGTTTACTTTATGTCTAGTATAGGACATATGGTTGGTTACAAATCAATCCACAAATCAATCTTGTGAATTGATTTCTTGGTACATTCATGACCCATTGCTGAACCAGCTTTGTCTCTTGTGAGAATGCTTGTGTGGTTTCATACATCCAATCCACAATGATTATCTGACCTGTCATACACAGGGATCTGGCATCACTGCAAGTGATGCTTCTCCTCAGCAGTATCAGCTCTCCTCAGGCCTTGAATGGCTCCAAAGTCCATTTCTTGTGGCATGTGGTGTATACCTGCTCTTTGTTATCACCTGCTGGCTGGTCAGAGGACTCGGGACCCTAGATATCATTTACCTGTCCCTTCCCAAATACTGACAGAAGTTTCATATGGGAAGTATCATACCCTGTCAATGGATGATACCATGTCAATGAAGGAGAAGGCAATCATTGGTGAAGAACAAATACCACAGGTTCAGAGACAAAAATGCCTTATCATTGGTGTGCATGAAATATTTGTGATTATTTGTGTTATCCTTGCTGGACTTGTGTTGCTCATCTGTTGGTGGTATTTGCAGCCTTTGCAAGCTCTTCCACTCTCTTCCTCTACTTCTCTCAGTGGAGCTCATTCTACTGTAATCACACCAAAACTTGGACAGTTTGAGCAGTCATATCATGAATACCATGACAATGTGTGTGTGTCTCCACAGTGCATTGAGCACCCTAGGAATCCGGCATACCTCATGAAAGTGTATAGAGGAGTCATAGCATCAGAGAATGAAGAGTGCTCAAAGATAGGTATGGATGTGTTGAAGGAGGGTGGGAATGCTGTTGATGCCATGATTGCAGTGATATTTTGTGCAGGTGTTCTTAGTATGTATTTGTGAGTATCCAATTATCAGTTCATCCTACTATTCTAATTAACATTGGATAGTCGCTCTTCATCTAGTTTGGGAATTGGAGGAGGAGGATTCATGATTGTATGAATACCACCAGGGAACAACAAATCAGAATCCGAAGTATGGTCATTGAATTTCAGGGAAACAACACTGGCATTGTTGAATAAAACAATGTTTAGTGATGATCCTATGAAATCACAGTGGGGCAGCCTGATGGTTGCTATACCAGGGGAATAGCATGGATTACAAGGAGCATATAAGAGATGGGGGGCTATACCTTGGAAAACACTAGTTGAGCCTAGTGCAAAACTTGCTACTGGATGGAATGTGCAGAAAGAATTGGCAAGACACATTCAGGTGCATCATAATTCCTGCACCTTTGCACAGAGCTTTGGTGGTTTTATTTACTATTTTACTTTTGATTTCTAGATTTTTGGTTCTTTGATGCTCAACCACCCTGATTGGAAACCTTTGTTTGCACCAAATGGTGTTTTGTTACAGGAAGGTGATTGGATCAACAGGACAAACTACTCATGGATGTTATCTATCATTGCTGAATACAGCCCAGATACTTTTTATGAAGTAAAAATTCCACCTCTATACCATATGTGTATCTTGTATCAGTAGCACTGAAGCTGCCTTTTGCCTTACAGGGTCCTATTGCTGATGCTATGGTCGAAAAAGTCCATCATACTGGTGGGATACTCTCCCATGAGGATCTAAAGAACTATTGTATTCGAGTGGAGAAACCTCTGGTTAGAATGTATCATGGAAGGAAAATATATACTACACATTCTCCAGGTAGTGGAACCTATGAGTCCTGTCTGCCATTTCAAACCAGTGCAAAACTCCTAATCAGTGATCTGTCAGTGATTTTGCAGATGCTCAATGCTCTGGAGAACTATGATATGTCAGTGGGAACTCCAGTTACTGTACATCAACTCATAGAAGCAATGAAATTCGCATTTGCTTCATAGTAAGTGTCCCTTGTCTGTTACTGAGGAATCAAATTTGCTGACCTGACATCAGATCAAAATTGTGTGATCCTGCAATGTATGCAAATACAGAATGTATCTTACAAATGGTGACTAGGGAATACACATGTGAGATATTTCATAACATTACTGATGTATGTCTCTCCATTCCTCCCATGGGGTGATTGTTTGAACATTTATATAGGATAGGACCCATCCCCCAGAATATTATCATCCTGAATATGACATCCCAATGGACCATGGAGCTGTAAGCCCTCGTTGCCCATGGCTCCTCAGCTGCATTGATTCAACTAATCCACTTCAGAGCCATACATCTGTCACAGACTCCAAGGGGATGGTTGTCTCAGTGACATCTAGCATAAATAATCTCTTTGGGTCTCTCATCCTTGACCCCATTACAGGCATCTTATTGAATGATCAAGTGGATGACTTCTCAGTACCTGGTGTCCCAAAAGATTTCAGTTTATATCCTTCTCCATGTAAGTATGACAACTCACCTTCATATTTAACACTGAGTATTTTGGTTCTGACATTGGTATAGGTAATTATCCAGAACCAGGCAAGATGCCAGTATTGTCAACATCGCCAGTCATTCTAGAGAACTCCAATGGCTCATTTTATACTAGCATTGGGGCATCCAGCAGATTGTGGATATTTCCCTCTATGGTTCAGGTATTGTTGAACCTCAACTGGGAGCTTCATCCTAGTGAGGCAATTGAATTTGGTCATGTTTCCATCAGCTCTACCCAATGAAGCTAGAGGTGGATGAGACTTATCCTTTGGATGGGCTTGATTATCTGTGACAGTGGGACACAATATTTTGTGTGAGTAATCTTGGTCTTCAACTGACAAATGGATCAGTCAGTCATGCTTTATCGTGGTTCTAGTTGTTGACATAAACTGAGTGGAAGGTGTAGGCATTGTTCAAGTGGCTACACAGAAAGGTGGGATTTTCTATGGTTTGTCATAACGTTAAGCTCAAGGATAACCACTCTCAGTCAAAATATAGCTGCAAGTGATTCCTGGAAGAATGGGATTGCATTGGGCTACTAGTTTTGGTTAAGAGGCAAACCTCTTCTAGTTCATGATGATGGTGACTCCAGCATGCATGCATGTGGCACTAGCTATACACACAATCTATTATTGACAGCAATGAGATTCAGAGGCAAAATGCTGTGGCTTCAGAGCACCTGCTGATCCCCATTTGAGATTTTTGCTCTGCTGGTAAGGAAAAGAGTACATTGGGCTTGGAAAGATATAAATGATATAAAGTGTATTATTAGAAGGTCTCCACTGCTGGATGACTGGTGGATCAATTGTATGAACTTTAGAAATGGACTAAGTCTTGCTCACTTCAGTTTTGTTTGGTGTTTGCTGGGGCAAAAAGGTGCTAGTTATTCCTGTCAAATAAGTACATGAGGTTGCTCAAGTGAAGTGCTTAGCCTCCTCTCTTCCACACATCTCATGGCTACTAAGGAGACTCCTTTGCTCTCTGGTGCACTACCTACAAGAATGAGCTCATTTATGAGTGATTTTCTCCAGCATATAAGAAATTTATACTGGCCATAGTAGCATGGTCTGGTTTGATGCCATGCAAGTCATTTCATTTTCCCTTCAACTCCCATGATTCTGATGTCAATTCCAGTGTTCTTGACCAGAACCTTCAGCCCTTTGATCCCTCAGATTGCCAGGGACTTGAACACTACAGGAGAACATGTTGGGTGAGTAATAAGCTGCTGTCTATCCCTGACCTTTCAGCTCAGCTATATGTATTATATAGTTTTGCAGTCAGCCTTTCCATATTTGCAACTTGCATCAGGTCCTTGGTTTCTGCTAGCTATGCTACCTTTTGTAAGTAGTGGTCAGCCTGTAATAATTGTGGGTTACAGCTGACAAGCTTCAACAGATGGCATGTTATAGTGACACCAGCCTGGTCCTGAGCTGGTGTGATAAGTATTGGATTGATCTTATCAAAGGGGACTCCTTCTCAGTAAGCAACAAAGTCATTTACAAAGTCAGAGTTATAATATGGCAATTATAAAAGTAAAGACTTTAGTAATTGAGATCTTAAGGCTTAAGTTCAATTTGACTTTGTGTAGATAAAGGCTCATATTGAGTCTCCACCTAACCAAGCAGAAACGATGTTTCTCCTTGATAGATGTCAATGACTTATATACAATACAAGTCTGTACCTATTATTAACTAGGGCTAAGGGCTTCTAATGAAAGAAAAGAAGTGTATAGCTTCCTTAATGCTAATTAAACTATATAAGACATGATTTGTCAAAGAAGCTTTAGAAGTTCTTCTTTGATCATCTGACTAGATCACAAGGTAAGTCCAAATATAGCACAGCTATATTTAATAATCACATGTTATCAAAACATAAACAAAACCAAACAAGACATAACAAGTTATAATGAGACAAAGTAAACAAGTCAAAACAGGGTAAGAAAATATAAGAACAAATAAGATAAAAACATAATTGCAATATTACTTAAGTAAAGCTAATATTGACTTCATATTGTATAGGAAACAAATGCTAGATATAATCAACATACATAATATAGCAGACATCTAACATACCTCATCTCTCTTCCCTTGTACATTGTTGGCTCGATAGGTGTCTTGACATCACAAAATATGTATGAGCTCCTGCTCTGGAGGTTTTGGCAATGTATGCGAGCCTCCCCAGGGCTAGTTGTTGGAGCAGCAGTTATTAGTGATACCTATAAGCTGGAAGAACAAGGAATGGGAATGGGCATTTTCTTTGCCATGAGGTTTACACATTTGTTTTAGGGAAGCAGGGTTGACTTATGTCACGAACCTAGGGATGTGTGTTGGGTACAACTTTGGCTCCTCCAGTTGGAGGTTTGGCATCTCTTTACACATTTCCTCACCCAATTAATTAACAAATAATGGTCAGGTGCTATCTCACACTATTGGGGATGGAGGGCAACTCAGTGGTGCATGGGTGTCTTAGCTCTTGTTGTATTTGTGATCTTCTTCATTGCTGTTCTTGAGATGAGCCATCCTGGCACTCACGGAATCAACAATATCAGTGGGGGATGCAAGTTTTCATTTAGAGCTGTAAATCCTCTCTACCCTTTGCAATTGCTACAGAGTCCAAATGTTATCTTTGTGGTATGTTATGATTGTCTCTGCATAATGTTGATCAATGATCCCTGATAAATTCTTGTTTAGTCTACTGTGGGCTTTCTCCTAGTGCTAATGGACTATGGTAATTTATCACCACTTTGTTTTCCTTGCATGCTAATGATGCTTTTAAGTTCTCATAGTCCCTCTTGCTTACACTCTGGTAATTATATCTCTTGAGCTGATATTGTAGTTGACTGATTTTGGCACTCAGGGTAAATGCTATAATCTCAACAATGAACTCTTAGTAGGAGTATGTTTCCTTCCTTGCAGGCTGGGTAATATGAGTGAGTAGTGGTAGAAACAAATGCCATTCAATCTCTGATTCTAGGTTTCAGTTGGAGCACCTATCATAGGGCATATACAGTGGCTCAAAAAACTGTCCCAATGTTTTCGCATTTTGGACATATTTGCTAATACCAGGGCAGATATATGGCCTAGCATCATGAAAATATTCACACAGGTACCTTGACATATTGGCAGCATATATTCCCATGATCACATGACCTTGTCCATCAATGAATTAGTAATGAATTATTAAAAATATCTACTCATTGGGACAGTTTTTTGACCCCCTGTCAGCCTCCCAGTATCTACCTTGTAACATGCCAGGGGAGCATCAGGGCAGGTGTGGGAGTGACAAACAAGATCATGTGACCTTGGTTGACATGTTGAGATGGCTACAACTGTCTTTCTTCCTGCCACTACATCATGAAAGCTATCTCCTCTACCTAATACTCCCAAGTTACTTCTCTTCTCAAAGATGGCTATTCCTTGTACCATATTGAACATAAAACTGGTCTAGGCAAGTCTACTGTTGGGAGGATCACTAAAGAAGTTGATGGGGACAAGGAAAACAACAAGGGAGGACGTCCTTCCAAGCTTTCTCCTCATAATAAAAAAGCAATAATTCACCAAATAACCTCTGGAAAGCTAGATAATGCTGTCCAGGCTACAAATTTCATTAACTCTACTCGGTCTGACCCTGTCACACCCCAAACTGTCAGAAATACCCTTCAGGATAATGGATTTTGCTCTGTAACCAAGATCAAATGACCTCTACTCAAAAAGTAACATTGTGAGGAATGCCTTGACTCTGCACATGAACATAGGAATTGGACAGTGGAGGACTGGAAGAGGGTGTTGTGGACAGATGAAACAAAGATCAACAGGATTGGGTCAGATGGAAAGGTGTATACCTGGAAGGAGAGGGGGGAACCACTGTCAGATAGGACCACTCTCTCTACTGTCAAACATGGAGGAGGTGGTAACATGATGGTGTGGGGGTGTATGGGGTGGAATGGGGTAGGAAAGCTGATTGAGGTTCAAGAGAATATGGATGCAGTGAAATACTGCGAGATTTTGGACAATGGGGTGGTGGAAAGCTTTGAAAAGTTGGAGATGGAGGAGGAGGAGAGGATATTCCAGTAGGATAATGACCCAAAACACACCTCAAAACTGGGACAACAATGGTTTGTGGACAACAACATTCAAGCTCTATCATGCCCTGCACAATCCCCTGACCTAAATCCCATTGAACACCTCTGGACCTATCTGAAGGACCAGCTGAAGGCATATGAAAGACCACCCAAGGGAGTATTTGAATTGTGGGAGAGGCTAGTAGAGGAGTGGAATAAGAATCCAGCAGAAAGGTGCCAAAGGCTGATAGAAACCATGCCCAGAAGGATTGAGGCAGTTGTCAGGGCAAGAGGAGGTCATACAAAGTATTGAGTAGGTAGATAACAGAGGGTCAAAAAACTGTCCCAATGAGTAGATATTTTCGATAATTCATTAATAATTCATTGATGGACAAGGTCATGTGATCATGGGAATATATGCTGCCAATATGTCAAGGTACCTGTGTGAATATTTTCGGGATGCTAGGCCATATATCTGCCCTGGTATTAGCAAATATGTCCAAAATGCGAAAACATTGGGACAGTTTTTTGAGCCACTGTACGTACCTGACGTCAACAATCTTTGACTCAGAGTTCTACAATACAAACATGATCATGTCCTTTCTAGCCATTTCAGTCAGAACAAGACCCTCGAACTCATCCGACATGAGTACACCTGGCCTGATATCCAATCTCAGGTCAAGGCTTTCTGTAAATCCCATGTTACCTGTATGCAATCCAAGTCTTAGCACCATAAGTTGTATGGTAACCTCAAGCAACTCCCCATTCCTGAACGCCCTTGGAATTCGATTTCAATGGACTTCATCAAGAAACTCCCTTCATCCTCTGGCTTTGACACTGTCCTCGTTATCATCGACCAACTCTCAAAACAGGCTGTATTCATTCCAACTCATGACACTATCATGTCTGCAGAACTAGCACAGTTATTCGTCATTCATGTATTCTCTAAGCATGGTGTTCCTTCTCATGTCACTTCCAATCACAGTTCAGAGTTTGTCTCACACTTCTTCTGTTCCCTTGGCACAGCTCTGGACATGCACCTTCACTTTACATCCAGTTATCATCCTGAAGGTGACGGACAGATGGAACAAACTAACCAAATGCTAGAGCAGTACCTCTGCATTTACTGCAACTATCAGCAGAACAACTGGTCTGAACTCCTCCCACTTGCAGAATTCACATAGAACAATGCGCCCAGTGCTACCACCAGAATTTCACCCTTCTTCACCAACAAGGGTTATCACCCAAACATTACAGTCCATCCTGAATGCAATATCACATCGGCTCACACACACGACTTCACAGTTGACCTTGATGAATTACACACTACTCTCAAAGCTGAGATAGCCACTGCTCAAGAGTGCTACCAACGATCCGCTGATGCATGTCGGTTACCAGCCCCGGAGTTCAAAGTCAGCCAGAAAGTTTTCATGAAAGCTCAATTCTTCCGCACTACCCATCCATCCAAAAAGCTTTCTGAAAAATATCTCGGTCCATACAAAATTATCACTCAACCTAGCTCTCACTTGTTCACCCTTCGCCTTCCAGATTCCATGCATGCTGTTCATCCTGTCTTCCATGTTTCAATGCTTGAGCTGACCACACCCAATCCATTTTCCAACCGCACAGAACCGGCTCCTGCTCCCATTGTCATTGATGGTGAGGCAGAGTACAAGATCACCCGCATTGTAGACTCGAAGATCGATCAACATTGCACATGCAAACTTCTTTACAAGGTCATCTGGTTGGGATATGAAGATACTGATGAAGAATCTTTGTGGTTACCTGCTACCAAACTTACACATGCAGCTGAACTTCTTTTTGATTTTCATTCTGCTTATCTGGACAAGCCTGGCCCACTTCCTTTATCCTAGACTTTATCTCGGCTATGTATTTTCTTTACTGTTTCATGATATTGGCTCACTTGTTCTTTTGGACTTAGACAATTTTTCATACTTTCTTACTTACCATTTTGTTTTCACTTATGCCCAATAGCCTCGTCTCCCTCTCATCCTTTTTCTTACTTCGGATTTCTCCTCACACCTTGTCCCAAGAAAAATACCATGAAAATTGCAAAGAAGTCCCAAAAAAAGTATGGGATATACATGATGCGATAAATAGACAGAAATCACAATGAGCATGCAAGCCGATTGGAAGGACCAGAGGAAACAACCTACTTACTACCACTCTCATCCTTGTTCTCTCCCTCATTCTCCTCCTCTCCATCCTCTCCCTCATTCCCAGACCCAGCATCCAACATCTCTGGCACGGTCTTCTTCTTAGCAGCCAACCTGGCATCCAACTCCGCCTGTGCCTTCTCATGTGCCTCATTGTCCATCACCTTGTCATCAAGGACAAGCTGGTCATAGAACTCTTTAAAGTCCTTGGCCAACCTGTCCACGACCTTTGTCTGGGACCAGATACTTGACACCATTGCCAAGTGCTGAGTTCCCAACTTGGCCTGGATCCCCTTCAGCTCCTTGAGAATGGCCAATTGAACAGTGCAGGTCTTCCTCTGCTTGATGATGAGCTCGTACATTTGCTCATGAGGCTGTTTGTCAGCCTCTGTCGGAACTGCACACTTCTGCTTTGAAGGATGGCACAGCTCACACATGTACTTGCCCCTGTGGATGTTGTCAGTTGCTCAGCCAAGTCCAGAAATCGGGAGTCACTCACACATCACTTTGCTCAGTGCAATTCTTGCCCAAATGCAAGCACTGCCCGCACTCATTATCTCCACCCATCTTTATCTTTCCTCCCTTGGTGTCGTAGTTTCTGCATTTTTGTAGGGTGGTGGTTTCGTCTCTTCCATCCCCAGCCAAACTGGAGCCGGGTGTCCACAGTGGGTTGTCATCTTGATCATCCAACTCTGTGAGTTGGTACTTGGAGGGGCCAGCGGCTGCACTCCATTGAATTAGCCTGGCTGTCTCAGCTGGCCTGCTTATCAGTTTTGCACGAGGTTTTCGAACCCCGTTTCCTGCCTTCACATTCTCCGTCATTTTCTTCTTCTTCACAAGACTCTCCACTATCTCCACTTCCACCTCCATCGCTGCTCTCTTCCCTTTCCCCTTCTCTTTCTCCTGTCTTTCCTTTTCCTTCTTTTCAGCCTCTAACTGAATCTGCTCTGCAAGCTCGGCCTCCTCCTTCTCCCTTTGCAGCCGTGCAGTGTCTTTGGCCTCTTTCCTCTTCCTCTCTGTCTCTTCTGCCTCTTGACGCTTCTTCTTGACCATTTTCTTCCTCAACTCTTCCTTCCTCAGCTGCCACTCTTCCTCTGCTTATTTCTTTTTTGCAGCTTCCTCAGCCTCCCTCTGTTTGCAATCCTCCTCTTCAGCCACTTGATGAGTGTCCTCTTCCTCCATCTTGTGAAGTTCCTCCTCAAGGTCAGTGTCAGATATTGGGTCAGAACCTTGGGTGGTGGAAGTAGGTGCCATGGTAGTATTAGAGGATTAAGTTGTGAGAAAGCTTAATTTTCTCCTCAGAGCGGAATTTATACAGAGTTTGAATTGGTTCCCACAATCAAGTCACGTGGCTTTGAGGGCTCAGCCCTAAGGGGGGAATACTGTCATGAGCTGATCCTCAATACTGGCTCACAGTTCGGACTTGTTATATTTTCATGAACTCCTATCCATTTTCACATTTCGGTTACATTGGTTTTTATCAGTCTTTTGCCTTTGGACTTATTCTAACATCTTTCATCTTATTAATTCATACCGCCTTATCAAAATTTTCTGACAACTGTTTAATAGTAAATTTTATATCTTCTAGCCTTGTAAAATTTGCGGACTCCACTTTGATTATTTCTCCATTTACTACTTTGCTTGTTTTCCTTATCCAATCCTATATTCTGCATCATATATAAGTAGCACGACTTTGTATTCGGATTCCTCAGTCTGATAATCAACTTAGTGATACACTACTTTCCTCTACTCTCTGTTCGTCCTCTGCTCTCTTATCTTGTCTGAAATCCTGGTCAAGCATCAGTAGACGGCACAACACAGAAGTTGAGGCCATGACCTGCTCCTGTGTTTGACGACCTGCTCCTGCCATAACCTCTGTCCCACCTCTGTCCATCCAGTCCCAGATGTCGGCTCCCCACCCATAGTGTTTGCGCACTTAACAATAGTCATGGCTGTAGGATGATGTGGTTGTGGTGGCTGCAGAATATACAGTGGTGGTGGTAATGATGATGATGAAGATGTTGGCTGCCACAAATGGCTATGCATCATGGTTTCTGGTTGGGCTGCTGTAATGGGCTGATTCATCATGAATCTCTGGGTTTCGGAGAATGGGGGTGTTGTTACATTCGTTGGTGAGGACTGTCTGGTTGATGTAGCACCTATGTCCATTAAAGTTTCTTTTGTACAATCAATAAACAGTAATGCTGTCTTACTCTGTCCCTCATTTGGTGTTGATCCTCCTGACCAAGTGTGGTTCTCCATATGATTGAGGAGGTTGTTTATGATGAGGACATTTCCTGGGTCATGTTCATTGAATGAGTTAATGATCTCTGTGTCCAGTCCTAATTCTTCTAGTTGTTGTCTGGTCTGTGCAATCATCTGTTGTGCAAGCAATGCTTCTGTGTATGATACTGCTCTGTGACCATAGCCACTAGATCTTGGTGGGAGTCCCCTCCCCCTCCAGGACCTTGAAGATCCATATGGTCCTGTTTGCTGATGATAGCCTCGGCTTCATAGAAAAGGCTTGTCAGAATGATGAAATCTGTCCATGTGAGTGGTGAATTGGTCTGTTAATCTGGGTGGGTGTAGTCAATATCTCAGAGTAATGCTGGGTATTTGAATTTACAATGTACTTCCTCTGTTCCTTTTATATGGGAGCTGTTTGATCTGCTTTACGCCCTGGAGCTCAAGGTATCAGTCTAGTGCCTCTAAGTATTTGCATGTTGATGCTGTTTCCCATGTGATGTCTCTGATTGTCCATTAGACCTGAAATTCAGTATGTCCTTGCTCTTTTCTGTGTCCTATGATCTCCTCTACTAACCTTCTTGGTTGTCATTTGCACCAAAATCATATGGTTCTGGATGTTTGTGGCTGGGGAACAAGTGGTCTTGGTTCGCATGATGTGGTTTGAGGAGAGAGACATGGAATTTCGGATGTATCCTGCATTCCATCAATGCAGTTGGTAATTCCAATGTGTAGTTAGATGAATCGGGGTTTGTGGTTCAAACCCTGTATAAACCAATGTATTTTGGGCAGAGCTTCCTTGTTCTATTGCTTGGCAAGTTCAAATTTTTTCTCAATAAATATACTAAGTCTCCTTCATTAATAATGGGTTCTGGTCCTTGTTTCTTGTTTGCTTGTTTAGTCTGGAACATGTGTTTTCCAATTATGGCATCATGTGCGGCTGCTAGGTTGTTTAATGCATCCTCTGCAAATTCTTTGATCCCTTTTGGTAACTTTAGATTATGTCCAATGTGGTTTAACATGTGGGGCATGTATCCCATGTTCAATTCAAAAGGTGCATATTTTGTTGTCTCAGATATGCTTGCATAATAGTGAATTCTACCATTGGTAGTTTGTCAGTCCAATTTTTCTGATCATGGCCAATTGCTGTTCATAGTATTTGGCCTATACTTCAGTTGGCACATTCAGTTTGTCTGTCAGTTTGTGGGTGGAAGGAAGTGGACATTCTGAGTTGTGTGCCTAATAATCTGTGAAGGTGTCCCCACTATTGAGATGTGAATTTGGGGTCTCTGTCGCTGACTATAGATTTTGGTAGTCCATGTATTCTTACTATTTCTTTTAGGTATATCCATGATAATTCTTTAGCTGTTGTTGCTGTGGTAATAGGTATCAGATGTGCCATATTTGTTGTGAAGCTGGAACCGAAAATAAACAAGAAATACTAATATTTTTGCGATTTCACACTTAGTATTATAAAAGAATAATGCTATACCTAAGAGCTCTACAGTGGCTCAAAAAACTGTCCCAATGTTTTCGCATTTTGGACATATTTGCTAATACCAGGGCAGATATATGGCCTAGCATCCCGAAAATATTCACACAGGTACCTTGACATATTGGCAGCATATATTCCCATGATCACATGACCTTGTCCATCAATGAATTATTAATGAATTATCGAAAATATCTACTCATTGGGACAGTTTTTTGACCCTCTGTTATCTACCTACTCAATACTTTGTATGACCTCCTCTTGCCCTGATAACTGCCTCAATCCTTCTGGGCATGCTTTCTATCAGCCTTTGGCACCTTTCTGCTGGAATCTTATTCCACTCCTCTACTAGCCTCTCCCACAATTCAAATACTCCCTTAGGTGGTCTTTCATATGCCTTCAGCTGGTCCTTCAGGTAGGTCCAGAGATGTTCAATGGGATTTAGGTCAGGGGATTGTGCAGGCCATGATAGAACTTGAATGTTGTTATCCACAAACCATTGTTGTCCCAGTTGAGGTGTGTTTTGGGTCATTATCCTGCTGGAATATCCTCTCCTCCTCCTCCATCTCCAACTTTTCAAAGCTTTCCACCACCCCATTGTCCAAAATCTCGCAGTATTTCACTACATCCATATTCCCTTGAACCTCAATCAGCTTTCCTACCCCATTCCACCCCATACACCCCCACACCATCATGTTACTACCTCCTCCATGTTTGACAGTAGGGAGAGTCATCCTATCTGACAGTGGTTCCCCCCTCTCCTTCCAGGTATACACCTTTCCATCTGACCCAATCCTGTTGATCTTTGTTTCATCTGTCCACAACACCCTCTTCCAGTCCTCCACTGTCCAATTCCTATGTTCATGTGCAAAGTCAAGGCATTCCTCACAATGTCACTTTTTGAGTAGAGGTCATTTGATCTTGGTTACAGAGCAAAATCCATTATCCTGAAGGGTATTTATGACAGTTTGGGGTGTTACAGGGTCAGACAGAGTAGAGTTAATGAAATTTGTAGCCTGGACAGCATTATCTAGCTTTCCAGAGGTTATTTGGTGAATTATTGCTTTTTTATCATGAGGAGAAAGCTTGGAAGGATGTCCTCCCTTGTTGTTTTCCTTGTCCCCATCAACTTTTTTCTTGATCCTCCCAACAGTAGACTTGCCTAGACCAGTTTTATGTTCAATATGGCACAAGGAATAGCCATCTTTGAGAAGAGAATTGACTTGGGAGTATTGGGTAGAGGAGATAGCTTTCATGATGTAGTGGTAGGAAGAAAGACAGTTGTAGCCATCTCAACATGTCAACCAAGGTCACATGATCTTGCTTACTACTCCCACACCTGCCCTGATGCTCCCCTGGCATGTTACAAGGTAGATACTGGGAGGCTGACAGGGGGTCAAAAAACTGTCCCAATGAGTAGATATTTTCGATAATTCATTAATAATTCATTGATGGACAAGGTCATGTGATCATGGGAATATATGCTCCCAATATGTCAAGATACCTGTGTAAATATTTTCAGGATGATAGGCCATATATCTGCCCTGGTATTAGCAAATATGTCCAAAATGCGAAAACATTGGGACAGTTTTTTGAGCCACTGTATAGTGTGTTAGCAGTGTAGCTACAAAGCTACTTACTAAGAAGTAATATGGTCAACCAATACAGCAGGTGAGACTGGTAATCTAGTACAGCTGTCCACTGTTGTGAACCATTCCAGGGATTCAAACCCTTGACATCAGGACACCACATCACCAAATTACCACTTTAGGACTCGAGGAAAACCTCCATGCCAAGAACAATCTGAACAATCTAAAAAATAAGGACCAGGGTCTAGAACCAGATCAGAAGGACCAATGGACCAGTTAACCTACAATGATCCATGTTTTCCACATATACAAGACAAGAACCTAGCTACCCTGCTGCTTAGCTATGTCATTTCTGCACTGCTCAGTCATCCAACTGTACTGGCCAAGCAAACCAATGGTCACATTGACATGGCCGAGGTCCTCCGTTAAGGAAAATATCACAGCTGAAATGCTTATCCATGATTAAAAAAGGATTAATGAAAGAAACTTGCATGGTAGCTACTCCACTACCCATACAACAACCTAGTGATCGAATGGACCTACTGGTTGGCATCACATCGTAAAAGTATACCTGGCTGGATCCAGGACTATTCAGTCATTTTCTATTAGTCAATTTCAAGTCATACCTATTTCTTTCTAGAATATTTCGTCTATTTTCGTATCTCTCAAATAATATAAAAAGGGCCCGACAGCATGTGGATATGCAAGGAATCCTATGCCTCTGTAGTGCTATAGGGTGTGCAGACCACAAACTAAGCATTTTTGAGTGAATAAGTGATCAACCTTCTAAGAGAACTCTAACAGGAAAGACTTCTACTAGTTAATCTAAGAAATATTCTAAGATGTCTCAAGTTCAACCTAGTGTCACAGTGAAGTAGCTACCAAGCTAAGAAGGCTTGTAGTTAAGGCATATCGACCGCACCAGCACCAGTGTGTGACTGAGTGGGTGATTATAGACAAGGTCCAGTTGACCTTAGAGAGAAACAGAGACAGCCTCAGGATAAAAGATCTTAGTTATAGAAGTCAGCTAAGCATCGCAAACTGTGCACTTAGTCAGGATCCTAGTACAGTGTTCGAGAATTTCACAAAGTAAATAAAAACAGCATTTAGTTTCATCACACATTTCACATTATTCAGCAGTAGCTACATAAATCCTCATCTATTTCCCATACTTCCCCTCAAATTCGTTTGAGGTTACATTCTAGCTACCTAGCTAGAACTCAACTTGATATATCCATACGTCAACAAGCCTCTACATCATTAATCAGCATATCAGGACCCATAAGTAATTCAGTCCCTTAGATTCTGGGAATGGTCCAATGAAATCCATTCCAATAGATTCCTAAGGTTGGGTGGGTATTGGGAGGGTGTGTAGTTTCCCTGCTAGTTGAGTGTTTGGGACCTTCACTTGCTGGCATACTTCGCATGTTTTGCAGAATTCTCTGATGTCCTTGGCCATTTTTGGCCACCAGTACCAATGTTGTATGTAGTTGCTGGTTTTGGTCTCACCAAAATGTCCCATAATTTGGTGTGCATCGCTGATGATTTTCATGATCAGCTTTTGGTCATTTGGTATACATAGTACCTGTTATAAATGTTGACCCGATTGACACCCATTGTGACTTGATCATTCTAGACACCAACACAGCCACCCAGTCCAAAGCAGCCCTACTTGATTGGGAAGAATACATTGGGAAGTTTGGTATTGAAGAAGAAGGGTTTGACATTGATTGGGATGAGTACAATTGGACAGACATTATCACTAAGATCAGAAGGAACAGTTTCACTGTTTGATAGGAATGGATTAACAAACTGATAAACAGACAATGATAGTTTTGTAGACATTGCATTTGGATTAGAACATTAGGATATCTAACTATGATAGCTGTTACATCAGCAGACAGATTAGTATTTATCAGTATTGTAATAGTGATATTGGACTTGTAGTTGTAGTTTCATAGTTTAATACCATTTTGACTAGTTAGTATTTAAGGACCTTGTATTAGGAAGATTAAATGCAAGTTTAATCTTTCCTTTATTTCCCAGACTACTTGTGTTTACTTGCCCCGACTTGAATTCACTTGTATTATTGTTGCTGTCTTGAACCTTGCACTACCTTAGACTTACCACAAGTCTTCTTGGCCTTCTCTTACTGGGCTTTCAAGAATACTCAAGCTCATTAATTGAAGTAGGTTAAAGACCAGTTAGCCACTGTCTTATGTAACCCAATTATGTGTTGTGACATGTGACATTACTAGGTGCTCTGACTGTAAATCTTAACAATAAGATTAAACTTCCTACTGTGCCAATTCCAGTAGTATCCCACAACAAACCTGTCATGTTTGGTTCTCATTGCCTAGTTGCTGTGCCATCCAACATCTCTTACAAGCTAGTATTGCTTTGTGCTACACTTGAAAAAATCCTTGGGCTAGTATTGCTTCATGCTACACCTGAGCAGAACACTGAATTGATCTATAACTGGCAAGTGTTATAGTGATGCCAGCCCAGTCCTAAGCTGGTGCAATAAGTATCAGCTTGATCTTATCAAAGGGGACTCCTTCTCGGTAAGCAACAAAGTCATTTACAAAGTCAGAGTTATAATATGGTGATTATAATAGTAAAGACTTTTGATAATTGAGATCTTAGAGCTTAAGTTCAATTCAACTTTGTATAGATAAAGGCTTGTATTGAGTCTCCACCTAACCAAGTAGAAATGATGTTTCTCCATGGTAGATGTCAATGACTTATATATGATATAATCAATATACATAACAGCAAGCCTCTGATTAGGAATCACATCTGAGAGTTATACATCACCCCTGGCACATGCCAAAGAACTGACCTGATTCCTTGTGTACAAACTATGAAGGCAGCCAATCAGAAGAGTCTGACCATGAGCATCTGACTAGTAGAGTAATATCATCTGAAGAACCTGAATCACCATTGTGGATCAGTGAGATCAACAATCAAACCAAAAACTATTCAGATTACAAATCTGATGAAAACCCAAATTTATCCAACTCTATTGACTCTATTTTTAGAACTAATATCACATCCGATACACAACAATGTATAGTCAAACTAATACTTGAACCACACCCATCAATTGTTGTTTGTGAATGCCTGAAACCTCATCTTCCAACAATTGTAGAAGAGCAGACCCCCCACACCTTGCAGCATGCCTCTCCAAGAAATTCCAAAGTCATTTCCACCCAGAAAACAAACCACAAGAATCAACTAGTGGAAACTCACCAGTTGAAACCCAAGAATCCCAGAACACCCTCTTCTCACAACAACTTCCAAATCTTCCAACCCCCTCCACAAAACCTTTGCTACTCGCAGCCATCCAGAGACAAAGAAGTATACAACATGAAGGAGAACACTAATCCCAACTTGAAGAAACCTTCACTAGACTTGAAAACCTCACCCAGACAGAACCACCTGGACTCCAATTCAACCAATTGAAACCCAAGAAATGCCTTCACAAGGATCCTCCACCATTACCACCCCATCCCAATTAGATTCCAAAGTCTCTTATAGATCTCAAAGAGCAGGATCACCAATGGAATCCAGTGAATTCAATAGAGGAGCCAAAGTCTTGGCAGCAAACACATTCAGATACAGAGCAAATAATCCAGAATATAACGTCTATCAGCCAGTATCACAAGGTTTCAAAGGGAAAGGACCCCTTGGAAGTCCAGACAGAGGAAGTGGAGGAGGAGGTGGAGGAGGATTCTTTGGACAAGCACAACAACAACAACCCCAACACTACAATAGAGGAGTCAAATATGATTTACCCAAAGAATTCAATGGCACCACTCAAGATTATCAAAGATGGAAAGAACAACTCACGTTATACTTCTTGGCCAACCATGATCAATTCCCATCTGACCATGACACCATCATCTGTGCATTATACAACATGGGAGAAGGAGCAAGTTTCTGGAGGAGAGACTTCCTTACCCACCACATGCAAAATGGAGTACCTACCTTCAGTACCACTGATTCATTTTGGCAAGCCTTGGATCAATTGTTCCTACCATTCAATGAAGGAGAAAGTTTCCTCAGAAAATGGCTTGCTCTCAAACAAATGCAAAGACCTGTTGAGACCTACATCATGGAGTTCCAATTCCTGGCTAACCAAGCTGGAGTCCAAGAAACCCAACAACTCATCCATCAGTTCAGAGAAGGTCTCATCTGAAGCATTGCAATCTGTGCTATATCAAAACATCCAGAAAACAACTTGGAGGAATGGTTCATGGCAGCCCATGCAGCAGAGGAAACTGAAAGAATGGAGGCAGGCTATTATTGAAGACACCCCCAGGTATACTCCAGAAGAAAGATGGCTAAACTGAAAAGGCACAATTATCACCAGGGTCAAGGCTACATCTCACTCCAACCTCATTGGGACCCAAATGTGATGGACATCAATGCTATGGTATAGAAGCATTACTTCAGAACTTCACAATTTCTCAAGGCTACCAACAAAATGATGATTCATCATCTGATGAAAGCAAAAGCGATGATGATGATGATCAGGAAAACATTAAACAATCATTCCTACAAGTGTTTGATACAATCGTTTCTACATGCCAAAAAGAAAGCCTTAGGAAAGGGATGTGTTTCAAATGCAAACAAACTGGACACTTCACCAGAGATTGTCCCAAACATAAAGCACACCTTTCATAAATCCCCAGAAGTTCTCAATCCAAGAATGCCAAACATAAGTGACCCATATTGCCTAGGAAACCACGCAATAATGACAAGAAGGCACAGAGATGCTTCCAAATCATGCAGCTCAATGAAATCATCCAAAGCATCCCAGATGATGAAGAAGTTGTAAATGTCTATAATGAACATGCCAATAAACCCAGATTCATCCATGGAGAAATCCAGGATTTTGCCTCAGATGATTAGCATCCATGTCTAATTCATTAAAACCCTCTACCAGACAGTGCACACCCTCTTATTTACCCTCTCACTCTTCAACCCCAGATTCAGATGGACCTATTTATTTCTTGAATGGACTACAGAACAATAGTTACCCCAGACTGAAGACCCTGACCTGACACTCTTATTTAAATGAAGTTTCCCTTACTCCTATGCAATCCAACAGCTTTTATCTTCCCCTAAAAGTGCACCTACCAGAGAAAACTGTGGACACCTTAGCACTCCTTGACTCAGGAGCTGGAGCCAATCTTGTTGACCAAGATCTCATTAACAAATGGAAACTTCAGAAAAGAAAACTCCCAAAACCCCTTGCCATCAAGAATGGAGATGGATCAGTCATAGAAAACACATCCATCACTAATTACATAGTAATCAAAACAACCATTTACAGAAAATGAATTAAGACCAATACAACCATTGCAAACCTAGGATGACCTAGAATAATCTACAGAATCCCATGGTTTTCAAAACACAATCCAGATATAGACTGGACCAAGAAGACCCTTTCTTGGAGATCTTACATTGGAAACCAGGAATTCACCACATTACTCAATTCAGCATTTCCCAATGCAATCAGCCTGGATGAACTCAACCTATTAGAACAAGACTTTATTGAATGTAATGCCAAAACATCACATTCTCAGACATTCACCCAACAACATGGAGAAAAGAAGGAAACAGGAATAGCAGATTGGCCCATACCCAAAAATCCATGAGATATCTGCAAATTTATTGGATTTTTCAACTTCTATCAAAAAATTCATATAAAATTATGCCCACTATGCAGCCCCCCTCAATGCTTGCCTTTGCAAAAATCAACCATTTCAATGGAATTCAGAAGCTCAATCATTGTTTGATACTCTCAAAAAGAAATTTCTATAAGGACCTGTTCTTATAACTCCTGATCCAACAAAACCCTTTGAAATACAAACTGACACCTCTAACCATGCATCCAGCGCAGTTTTACTTCAGAAGACTCAAATGGGGTTATGCATCCATGTTTCTTCCATTCAAAAGGATTTTCCCCCACCAAAAAATGCTATCACACCTCCAAACAAGAATTCATTGCAATCAGCCATGCATTGCAAGGATGGTGACATTATATTGATAGCTCACCTCATGAAACCATCATATGGACTGATCATGACAATATCATTCATTGGGCTAAACCATCAAAGTTATCCCAATAGACAATTTGATGGTCCGCCCTTATCAGCACCCATAAAGTCAAGATCTGCCATATTGCTGGCATCAAAAATGTTGCAGCTGATGCACTCTCACACTGACCTGACCATGTCACTGAAGAAGAAGAAAAACCACAAGTGGCCATCCCTGCCTATATGTTTGATACATCATCCTTCCCAGCAATGGACATTGATATTCTTGATCCAGAAATCAAAGAATCACTCCCAACAAAACCCAATGGCTCACCCCACATCAACAAAAAAGGACATTTCACATTACCTACCAATAACACTTTCAAGAAATGTTTACTCCAACAAGTACATGATGCCCCAGCAGCAGGATACCCTGGTACAACTGAAACATACAAAAACTAGAAGAATATGCCACATGGCCTGAAATGAGAGCTTTCATCAAGAACTATGTGAAAGGATGCCTGATCTGTCAACAGCACAAGATCAACAGATAGCCTTTCAAGCCCCCACTCCAACCCATTAAAGGACCACGCTCTTTGCAACCCTTTGCACAAATAGCTATGGATCTCATCACTGATCTTCCAGAAGTCGATGGATTTGATTCTATTTTGTCTGTAGTGGACCATGGACTTACAAAAGGGATAATTATAGTACCAACACAAAAAGAAGCTACCACAGATCACATCTCTGATCTGTTAATCAAGAACATCTTCTCATGTTTTGGAACCCCAGACAAGATTATCTCTGATTGAGACCCTAGATTTGTTGCTAAATCTGTTCAAGCTCTGTTCAAGAAGCTAGGAATAGAACATGCACAAGCTACCACATACCATCCTCAATCTAACAGTACCACTGAATGCTTCAACCAAGAAATCGAAATGTACCTCTCTGCTTACTGCTCTAAGAATACTCTTGACTGGCTGAAGAAACTACCTCTTGTTGAATTCACACACAATTCCTGCACCCACTCCAACAGAGCACAGACACCCTTTGAACTGATGTATGGTCACCCCCTCAAAGCTTTCCCAACTGATCAAGAACCAACAAACAATCCAGCAACTGAAGACTGCATTGACTGGATAAAGAATATCTGCATCACCACACAGGATTCACATGAGAAAGCAAGGCAAACCATGACTGAATGTATCAAAGGTCCACTCCATAAACTAGAAGTAGGACAGAAGGTTTGGCTGGATTCACACAATCTCCTTATTCAAGCACCATCAAGGAAACTATCAGCAAAATGCATAGGACCATTCAAAATCACAAAGAAGCTTGGACCCATGAACTATGAACTAAAATTACCCAAATCATGGAAAGTTCATCCCTGCTTCCATGTAGGACTCCTATAGCCAGTAACTGAGAACAACGAATATGGAAATCATCTCAAGAACCTGCCACCTGATCTTGTAGAAGGAGAAGAAGAATGGGAAGTTGAAGACATTGTTTGCCATTGCAAAACACATTGCAGAAAGATCAAATATCTGATCCACTGGAAAGGATACCCAAACTCAGAATGGACATGGCAGCCTGCAGACACCCTAAAGAATGCACAGGAGATGCTAGACACATATAGACAGCATCACAAACTTCGTTGAAAAACCCAGAATCATGCAACATCGCATTCAAAACACTACCCCAGAACCCTACACCTACCAGACCAATGTACCTCTTACACCCCTCTGCAAAATAGACACTATGTCGAATTCCAGTCATTTATCTCCATGCCCTCCATCATACATCTGTACTGTACCAGGAACAAGCCATGTCTCTACTCCTCCAGTCACAACCCTTGAAATCATTCAGCCCCCTTCCCCAATCTCGGAAGATTCCACACCAGAAGAAAGCATCACCAACCCCACTCGAGCCATTCATACCTTCCAACTCTACAACACACTCTTCACTGAAGCTAGGGCCACTCTCTGCAAAGATTCACTCGATGCTGTCCAGTTTGACTTATTCAGGGAGGACTGGACTACTCTCCTATTTCTTAAACACACATTGCTCCACCACTTGTATTCCCTCAAGTGCCATGCTGACTCACTTTGCTGAACTATCAAATCACCTGTCATTAGGAAAATCATATCAGTGGCTGAACAAGCCCTTCATGCTTTCCCAAAGGCTTTAGATCCAAGTGAGCCTAGCAAGACTTGACAAGGATATGAACTCCCTGATCTCCAGTACCCAGATGGACCCAATGATGAAACCAATGGAGTACCCCCTGAACTTCCTGATGTGGCTCAACCTGACACCCCTCAGGGAGAGAAACAAGTTGGAACACCTGATAATGGACTATAATTGCTACAAGTGGAATCCAACCCAGTTCCCACCCCTGAAATTCCTGAACTGAGAGCTTACTGCACAATCTGTAGGGTCAATGGTCATTTTGTGGACCAATGCAAATGTTACACCTGCAACTACTGTTGACACTCAGCCTCTGGACATCTCAGTTGATACTGTTTCCTCAACAAACACCAAGCCTGCACCACCTGGGAGTTTGCACAAGTCCTCCAACAATGAGCCATTGCAAAGTTCCCACAACTACACCTCTTCCCACTCACCGCATTCATCAATGGAGTCTCTGACTAAGAACGACGATGGCTCAAACCTATCCTTACCTGCAAACATGCATCCCAAGTATTTAGACCCAGAGACCTCCCCCTATCTTCTTCCCAAACCTCTCCAACTCAAGAAATCTGCCCAATCCAACCTGTTCAATGCCAATGACAAAGGCAAAACAAAGCCGTCCTCTGCATGGGACTCAACTCAACAGACACAAGTAGAACACGAGTTCTACCACCACATTCTCCAGCTCACCCAACTCCTAACACCCAACATCCATATTACAAAACACCTCACCATTGACCTCATACCCAATGCCACCTCAGACCTCGACAAGTCTCTGATGGAGGCTATGATCATTGGGACACTTAGAGAGAAGAATATGACAACCCCTATGATGATGTTGCCTGGGGCAACATCACTGGGGAGCCCTATGGAGACTACTGAATGGATTTCGAGTAAAGATGTTGATGAGGACATTAAGTCTTACAAAAGGGAAAATGTTATAAATGTCGACCTGATTGATGCCCATTGTGACTTGATTGTTCTAGATGCCAACACAGCCACCCAGTCCGAAGCGGCCCTACTCAATTGGGAAGAATACATTGAGAAGTTTGATATTGAAGAAGAAAGGTTTGACATTGATTGGGATAAGTACAATTGGACAGACATTATCACTAAGATTAGAAGGAACAGTTTCACTGTTTGATAGGAATGGACTAACAAACTGATAAACAGACAATGGTAGTTTCGTGGACATTGCATTTGGATTAGAACATTAGGATATCTAACTATGATAGCTGTTACATCAGCAGACAGATTAGTATTTATCAGTATTGTAATAGTGATATTGGACTTGTAGTTGTAGTTTCATAGTTTAATACCATTTTGACTAGTTAGTATTTAAGGACCTTGTATTAGGAAGATTAAATGCAAGTTTAATCTTTCCTTTATTTCCCAGACTACTTGTGTTTACTTGCCCCGACTTGAATTCACTTGTATTATTGTTGCTGTCTTGAACCTTGTGCTATCTTAGACTTACCACAAGTCTTCTTGGCTTTCTCTTACTGGGCTTTCAAGATTACTCAATCTCATTAATTGAAGTAGGTCAAAGACCAGTTAGCCACTGTCTTATGTAACCCAATCACATGTTGTGACATGTGATGTTACTAGGTGCTCTGACTGTAAATCTTAACAGTACCATATCATCTTTAATGTTTGGATAGTATAGTAATTCGTCTTTTAGTCTGAATTTCTTATGTTTGTCTGGTTTTGCTATTACTTCCTTGAAGAGCTTGTCTGATTTGTATCCTGTTTTAATCATTGTGATAGTTATATCATCCAGTTTGTTTGGTTGTGATGCTGTGTCTTGACTTTGACTTGCTACTGCTTGTGCTACATTCATTTCTGTCTCTTTGGTTGCTTTTTGCATGTTCCTTTGATGTGATACTGTTTTCTTAGTCTTTCCATTTATCCATTCTTCAGCTTCTTTCATTATTAGTACTTCCTTTTCTCGTTCCTCTTGCCTTTCTCATAAGCATGCACTGTGTCTAACATTTTGTATATTAGCTACTCTCAGCTCTATGGTATGATTCCTAATCTCTTCTGCTTGTCTGGATGGTAAGTCTTCAGCTGTCAGGTCTACCCATTGATCAATTGACACATATTTGTGGGGTTCTCATTCTTCTGATGGATTGTCACTCTCAAAGTATTGTGAGAGACAATTAGCAATCTTATTGTATTCCCCTTCTATATATATAATATCAAATGAAAATCATGATATATATTCTGTCCATCTGTGTTGGCATTGTGAGAGTTTATGCTGTGTATTGAAGAACTCTAGGGCCTTATGATCAGTGATGATGTGTATTGGGTATCCTACTAGTTTATCTTCCCATTTATTAAGTGCTTCTAATATAGCTAGTATTTCCAGTTCATGTACTGTGTAGTTCTGTTGTGCATTTGTAAACTTCTTCGACATGATACCTGCTGGTTGGCATTTATCCCATGTTGGACCTTGTCCACACATAGTGCCAACACCTGTTTGGGATGCATCACATATTAGCCAAATGGGTTCACCCAATTTAGGGTGTATTGGTTTGAGGATTGGTGTTTGACAGCATATTTGTTTAACCATTTTGAAGCATTGTTGGTGTAAGGGGCACCAGTGGAATGATGTGCCATTCTGTGTGATTGCCATTAAGGGTCCTGTATATGCTGTGACATTGGGGAGGAAGTTTGCAAGGTAGTTAATCAAACCCACAAATCTTTGTACATCATTGTAGTTGCATGGTACCCTCCAGTCTCAGATATGGACCAATTTGTCCATGTCAGGGTATATACCCTTGTCTGTGATTATATGACCTAGGCAGTCAATTTTTTCGGAATATAGGTCACATTTCTCCCATTTCAGGTATAATTCAGCATCTCTCAATCTCTCAAATACTATACTCAGATGATTTTCATGTTCTTCTATGCTGTCAGAGAAGATGAAGATGTCATCTAAGTAGACATGTACAAACAATCCAATAACATCCCAAAACATTGATGTCATCAATCTTTGGAAAGTGGCTAGTGCATTGTAGTCACCTTGCTGCATTATATTGCTCACATATGTCCCATAAATTGTGCAAAAGCTGTCTTGTGCATGTCTTCTGGCCTTACTCTTATCTGTTCATATGTATCAGCCAAGTTGATCTTCGATCAAAACTTTGCTCTTGCCACATCTTCCCTTATCAATTCTTGATCAGGTAATGGTGTTATATCTTTCACTATATTGTTGTTTCACTGTCTTGCATCAATTACTGATCATAGTCTCCTATCCTTCTTTGGCATATACATCATCTGGGCTGCTTGAGGTGCTTGTTTGGGTTGCCACCAATTAGCTTTCTCAATCTTATCAATTTCTGATAGAATTGGACTCACATCGATTGTGGGCAAGTGGGCAGGTAGTAATGATATTGTTTGTTCTCATCAATCAAATTAATCTCATAGTTCACATCCCTGAATGGTGGTAATCTGTCTGGGGCTCCTTGTAGTATGTCCTGGTATTCATTGTGCCATTATTTCCATAAGTTCTCTAGGTTCTCTACTGTGTATTTGTTCATTTTTCTCTTCCCCTTATCTATAGGTGGTCTTTCCTTCTGAAGGTTTTATTTTGTTTCAAATTACTCTTTTATTTTCTTGAAGGGTTCATCCTCTGGGACTTATAGTCTCATTATATGGTCATTGGTATGGTTTCTATTCAGTGCTGACCATTGTGGGACTGATATCCCCGATATTTCGTCCTTAGTAGCTAGCTAGTATATGGATATGTATTTCTCTTGTTTTTGTGCTGTCCAATGGTCTAACACCATCATGTTCCATTCATTAGGCATCCTTGGGTCATAATATATCTCATAAGGGTTCTGTTTAAGGTTCATATCACAGATTCTTTTGTTTACTTTTGACTTGTTTTCATTTCTGTTCTGTTCTGTGATCAGCCTCATACTTTCCTCGTGTGTAATCAAGTCTTCCACTTTTACTTTGGATGATGTCGTTTCACAATATTGTGAGTTATCAATACTGTAGTTTCCCTTATCTGTTCTCATGTCATTCAGTTTCTCATTATGTTGCTTTGTATCTATAGGTTTCAGGTCTTCTATCAATAGGGTGGTATGGTCATAAGGGAGTGTTCTTCCCTGTACTTGAGGTTCTTCATCCTTGATGTCTTCTATATGTATTCCTTGTATGTTCTGTTTCTTTTGTTTCCTATTCTCATTCTCACTGTTCTGAGTTTCCTATAGTCATTTCTTGACCTTATCTGTGGTCTGATGTCTGCATAATCAGCTATCCAATTCTATTTGTATAGTGAGTGCAGGAATTCTTTTCCCATTGATTTCAATCTCATTTTTCTCAAAGTCTAGCTTTATGTGATTTTTGCACATGAATGGTGTTCCAATGATGGTGTCATATCAGTCAAAGTTAGTGATGTCCACATACGTGGATGCTGTGTGCATGCCTATGTTCACCTGTAGTGTTGTTCCATACTTAATTGTTGATCAGCTCCCCACAGTACCCAGCTGTAGTACATGCTGGTCCTTCAGCTCATGTACTTTAATGTTGGCTAATTGCACAAATGTGGGGGTTACTCCCATGGTGGTGCTACCTGAATCCCATAGGGCCCATGCTTCAAGTCCCCCAATCTTTACTAATGATGCTAAACATTGTCTTTGTTCTGCAGTAGGTTGTGGTCATTTGATTTTCTCTTTGGATTTCACTAATGATATCTTCTTGAACTTGGTGAACCTTTCAGAATCCTGATTGCCCTTGTCCCTTTGCTTAGATGGGGCTACCAATAGGGCATTCAGATGGTTGCTATTGTCATCTTTGTTATCTGTGTCATCTAGCCATGAGTCAAAATCCTCAACTTCAATGTCAGTGGTAGTTGCACTTGAACTCTCATCACTGCTCTCAGCAGTGCCTATTTCCTCCCTCTCATTGTCGGTCTCATTGTCAGATTCATACCAATTGTCCCCAATTTTTGATGACTTGTCCTCTTTGCCACTTTCGTCATCTGAATTTTGGGAGTGAGCAGCTTGTAGGTGCACTGTCTTATCATCTTTCTTCTTGGGGTCCTTGTTCCATGGTTTTTTGTACTCCTTCCTAAAAGGTTTTGTTCCCTTAATTTGGTCATCCTTTTTGTTGTTTGTTCTGATTCCTTCTTGTAGTTTGTCTCATTCATTTCTGTGGGTGTCATCCTTTCTTTTACCTTTCCAATTGTTTGGTTTATTCAGTAAGTTTTGGTTCTTCCACTTATCCTGTTGGTTATTGGGTTTATTCATTGGGCATGCCCTTTGGGTCTGTGGTGTTCATGCTCCTTTCCATCCACTCTCTTATCTTGTTTACTCTTGGTGAGTATTGTCTTCTCTTTCCCAGACTTTGTGAGTGAGTCATAATAGGTGATCATTCCCCTCCAACTCTCATATGATACAGTGTAGTCTAGGAATTCTTCCAGGGTGTTGACTTTGGGTTGTAAGCCGTTCCTAACTAGGAACTCTTTTTTCATTGCTGATGGTATCCTTTTCAAAAATAGCTCAACTAAATAGTAGTTGTCTGGGTGAATGGTCATATTTGATGCATGTTCTTTTATATTGTCATAGAACTCCTGTACTCTGGCTTCAGGTTTGTACTTAGTTCTTTTCAGGTTCTCATGGGCTTCTTGTGTTGATGTTGGGTGTACAAATCAGTCATATAGAGTACAAAGACATTTTTCAAATGTCCAATCTTCCTTTGTGCATGTTGCGCTTATTATGTGTCTAACAATTAGATTTTTTGCTTCTCCTCATAGATAGTATACTAGATGCATCATACAAATTCGATCATGTTGGTTATCCAGTCCTCTGAGGCCTCTCAGTGCATAGTCTAGACATACAGTGGTAACGAAGCAGTCCAGCTCACTAAATTTGGGGCTTCCATTATATGGTTCTATTCCCCCATCTCCAGGAGATCAATTGGCATTATGTTTATATCCTTCAATTCATTCTGGGAGCTGTGATAAGTGGGTGTGCACTATATCTCTAAGTCAATTGTGCATATGTTTGCGGTATTGTTCTGCTGCCTTGCTTATTCCTGGGTTGGGTCCCACAGATATGTTTCATGCCATTGAACACCTGCACTGTACTTCCAGGCATTGTGGCTCTTCAGTCAATGTCCTAGGTTTGCTTTGTCACTGCTCTCAGCTACCTGAATAGTCTCGGACATGATATTTCTCATTTTCTATAGGTACTTCCTGTTGTTGTAATTCCTCTTTGAAGGTCACTCTATTCCCTTTCTGTGAGTTTGATCATGTGTTAGGAGATGTATTGCAGGCAGTTGATTCAAATGGTATGTGTTGCTGTGATTGTAGAAATGAGCATGTACTACTGGTGTTTCTTATTTGATGTGGTTCTTTTGTCATAGTTGGAGGCTGTGGTAGCAGCCATGGTGAGTTTACTTGTTGTTCTAGTATTGATGCTGATAGTTGTGTTGTGATAGGGATTGGTAATTGTTGTATTAGTGGTTGATGATCAGCCCCAGTGTGTCTTGATATTGTGGATGCTCTCCACATTGTCTGTGTGAGTGGGGGTAATGGCTATGGAGCAGACATTGGATTGCTCTGATCTTGTGGTGGGTGTGACTCATGCCTTATTGAGGTTTGTTCACTCCTTGGTAGTCCCACAGGTTTATTTCAGTCTGTGCTCCCAAAGATGGTTGGTGCTTGGTTGGGATATAGTAGGTCCCTTGTCCTCTCATTATTTTCCATATTTATGTGATATGAATCATAGAATCTTGTCAGTGACATCTCTTTGGTTCTCTCCTGTATCAGTGCAGTACCCTGGTGTGTTGTTCAATTCTGATATTGTGGTGTGAGTGGGTCATAGCTGTCCTTTCTCTCAGGCAGTTGAACCAATTTTCGTTCTTGGCAGGTTCTGGTTAATGTCTTTTGTAGGGTATGTTTATTCTCTATTTGTTGCTGGCGTTCTTGCACTGTGGTACATTGTTGATACTGATAATTAGGTTCATTTGGTTGTTGAGGTGCAAATAATCCATTGTATGCTTCCTCAATTGTTGGTTGTGTGAGCACTACTGATAGTGGTCTTTCTTCCTTAATAAGTGGAATAATTGGCCATGTCCTTGGTGTCAGTTGCTCTACCAGTGAGATTGGTTGGTTCCTCGACCCTTCTTCTTTCCTCGATGAGTCTGACATCATGCTTGACAATGATGATGAAGTGCATGGGTATCTATCTTTGCTGTATGTCATCTGGTACTTGTTTGATAGCTGACTCATAGGTGTTTCATTCCCTGGGTTTTTTCTCAGTTTCAATTTCTTATAGGCCATTGCTAGCTGGCCAATGTTTTGGTTTACGTGCTCTGAATAGGCCATGTCTCATTTGAAGTCTGTTATTCCCAAACTGATGTAGGTGTCTCAGGTTATCTTCTCAGCTTGTTCTGTTATTTGTTGTTGCCATCATATATCCAATATCATTAAGACTCCCCACATAGTTTGGTGTTGGGCATCCTGTAGTTCCTCAGGTGGTAAGGGGGTCATTTCCCTTTCTACTGGTGTATTCTGGGTTGGTGATTCTTGATATCCCCCCCTTGGTGTTATATCACTATGTGAATAGTTTCTTTCATCTTCAGATGGATTCGTCCTTCCTATTCCAGCATTTTCTATCTGTAGTAATTCAATTCCTGTTTCATTCTGAATTCTCGGGCTCAATACCTTATCATTATTACTATTATTGTAGATTGAGCTTTGCAACTTGTTAAAGTTTAGGGGGCTTCACAACTCATGAGTATTAGAGGGGCTTTGCAACTTGTTGCTCCTTGTGCTGTGTGCATTTGAGGCTCTCATTTGGTCTGTTCTATTTCCTTCTCTCTGTGTTCCAATCCCTGTCCACATAGTGTCTTGTAGCCTGAGTCCTTCAGTGCTCTCAAATACCTGACTTGGTATTTGACTGTGTTCTGGTTCAAAGTTGCATGGTTGGTTACTAGACATGGGAAATGCCCCAGGGAATGGGTTTGTGGATGATTCCATTTGCTGTGATAGTTGTGATAGGTGTGGAGGGGTTTGTCTCAATTGCTGGGGAGAGGACATGGTAGGTCTTGGTGATATGGCAGTTGTGGTTGTACAAGCTGGTTATTGTCACAGTAGTTTGATTGTTCAATACAATCCATAGATCTAAAAAAGTGAAACCCACATGGGTTCCCGGTGAGGTACTTAGTCTTCTGACAGAATAGATCTGCATGGGTGGTGGTATTGAAGAAAGTAACTACTGTGACAGGTGTAGTGTGACTACTACTAAGTACTACAAAGTGTACTACAGAGATAAGTCACACTAGTAAGGATAATGTGCCAGGGTTACAGTCCTAAACACCCAGTCTTGAACATTGGCTCGATCCCCCATCCCTTTGTAACCCAGTTCTTGACATTAATAGGTAGAATAAATGCAATCCTGAGCAACCATTTGTGGCTCAGCCAGGCCCCATTTGCTATTATTATTGCCTGGTGGTGACACTAGGACAACACATCAACATTGACCTTGACACTATAGCTGAGGTTTTTACTCACAATGGCATCGACCCAGCATTGGTCAACCATGCATACACACTTGGGATTCAATTCCTAAAACAAGCTTATGTGGATAGCCCCATCCACCAAGTGCTCTATAACAAAGCTGATAATAATTAGATTCTATACCTCAAACAGAATGGCATTCCACCTGCCATTCCAAAACAAGATGGCTGGATGCAGCCAACTACAATGGACCTTTTGAGTATGCCACTATGCTGAGCTCAAACCCAGAAAGGAGAAAGGATATCATGAACCACCCCAGATGGAGGAATGTAGGTGCCTCTGTCCACCTATTCTTACCATTGTATTGACACTATTCTGAGTTGACACATTGTGAAGATTTGCGAAATACTGGCCTTTACTAAGTGCGTGAATGTTACTGAGAGGTCAGTTGTTGGCTTCAGCATATGTGCTGTGCCCTTCTGATATCATGTCAACTGATTTGGTCTATGAGGAAGATAACAGGCAGTGTGAATTGGAATTCAACACTAAAGGAATAACGGACAGAGAATTCAGAGTGGAATCTTAGTCAATATTCAGAATGGGTAATACATGAGCTAGTAGCAACATATTTAAGATAACCCGAAATTGGACAAATAATACATAAATATCATGAAACTCACAATGTGACGATAAATAAATAAACAGATAAACAAAAAGTAAATAGACAATGACAAATGCAATGTGACAGAGAACGACAAACATAAATGGAATGGCAGAAACAAATATGAGTGCAAATAAAAGGAGGATAGAATGATGAGCACAGACAGGCTGTGAAATATTTATAGAAATGATAGATAATGAAAAATTGTGGGAATCAGAAATCGAAAAAATGGTAGGAGATCAAATTGGAGAGGTCATGATTGCAGATTGTGACAGTATTCCCCCTTTAGGACCAAGCCCTTGAGGACTTACTGATCCTTGATCCCTTATCAAGATCATCTTGCCTCCTACCACCATGGCTCCCCACTCCTCGAAGAAAACCCCCAACCTAAGTGCAATGACAAATGATGAACTCATGGCCAAGATTCAACATTGGAACACTGAATAGGGAGCAAATGTATGGCCAGCAATGGCTGCAGTGTCGGGAATGATGATAGGTCAACCCAACAACTGTGTGACAACAAATTCAGCTTCTACTGCGACATGAAGGACCACTAGATTGTGACAGATAGTCCAAAGCAATGATGACAATGATGATGAAGAGGAAGAGTCACAGATATCATCGAAAGGTAAGGGGAGAGTGCTGACAAGGGCATCAACATCAGGATTGCATGAAGTAATGGATCATGTATCCATTCCTGTCGCAACGTCGAGTAGGGCTTTGTCAAGCTTTGCTTGGAAGAAGAACAGTGCCCGTCAGCAGAACCCAACTGATGGGCTACCTTACTGAAAGAGTTATGTGACATGTTCACAATGTGTCACTGGGCAGCGGGAGTGTAAGTCGCAGTGTGGATTAGGGAAATGTACATATTGTGTGCAAGCAAAGAAGGGGTGTTATGACCCGCAGGATGATCTGAAGAAGGAGGCCTCTAGTCAAGGAGTGAGCTTGTTGCCGATCAGAACAACAACATCAAAAAAAACGAAAAATAACAGTGCCTCCCATGAGTCAACCATCACTATTGAGCTCTGGTGATTGGGGATTGAGTTTTGCACCACCTCCATCCACTCAACTGTTGTCCTCTTTGCAGTGGAATCTGCCTGAAATCCCACCCGCTGTGGATGATGATACATTTGGAGTGATAGAGATTAGGTCACCCATGATCGTCACTGAACAGGACACTAGGATGGTGGTAAGTTTGTTTGCAGATTTGTGATGCAACGTTACTAAATTCACAATGAAGTCTCCTCAGCCCCTTCTGCCCCAACTATTGCGGGCTCCTGGTCATTCCCCAAGTCTTTCACGAGAAGTTGCACAATTATCATCAGCAGTGGACAATCTGGAGATCACAATGAGGGAAAATATGGAGGCACAACTTCAGAATCAGGTTATGTTGCAACAGCAGGTTAGTGCGTTGGATGAGCAGGTGTCGGCATCGAGGGAGACTACAAGGGTGTTACAGGCACATGGAAGGACACTTGAGAGGCCTGTGGCAATCAAGGAGGCAAAGCTAGCAATGGCACAGGGATCGAAGGATGGTGCAGGATGTGGGTATTGGAAATGAGGGAAGGAGGGAGTAGGAAGGAAAAGGACTATAAAGAAAAGGACTATGAAGATTGCTGTCATTGTCATTGTCTCTGCTTTTAGTGAAGAATAATTGTATACTACTCGAATGTTTTTTTTTTGTTTTGTTTTTCTTGTTTTGTAATAAATGATATCTTGATGGAATGAAGTGAGTATGGTGTGAAAGAAAAGGAAATCGAAAATGAGATGTTAAGGACTGGGAATATCGACTTGGAATAAAAAGGAATGTTGCAAAAAACATGCAAAAGAATGTCTGTAAAAGATTGAAAATGATAGTGAGTAGTTTTAAAGTGAAGAGAGAGGTCCAGGTTTATTGGGGTACATGTGGTGGAAGTCAGAAACTAGGTCTATGGCATGTTCGAGCTCTGTCACAGGTAACCACAACTCTGCTTTGTCCGTATCTTTGTAACCAAGCCATACTACTTTGTAAAGGAGTTTACAAGCACATCGACATCAATCGATCTTTGAATCAACAATGCAATCAACTTCATATTCTGGTTCTCCATCAACCTCCACTGCAGGTGGTGGTGATGCGACACGATTTGGAATGGAGCTGGGGGTGAAAGGTTTGAGCATGGAAACATGGAATACAGGATGAACAGCATGCATAGAGTCAGGAAGTCGAAGAGTAAAAGAATGTGAACCTGGTTGGGAAATAATTTCATAGGGTCCAAGGTATTTTTCAGAGAGTTTCTTCGAAGGTCTCGTCATGCGGAAGTACTGCACTTTGACAAAGACCTTATCACCAATCTTAAATGCAGGTACAACAAGACAGCAATCATCAGCATTGGCCTGATAGCAACACTGGGCATGAGCAATTTCTGACTTGAGAGTCAAATGTAGTTTGTCTAAATCCACAGTGAAGTCACAAGCACGAGCTGATGCGAGATCCCTCTCAGGGTGAACTGTGATATTAGGGTGGTAACCTTTATTAGCAAAGAATGGAGAGATACCAGTGGTAGCGGAAGGAGAATTATTGAAAGCAAACTCAGCTATAGGTAATAGGTCGGACCAATTACTCTGTTGGTAGTTGCAATAAATGTGCAAGTACTGTTCAAGAGTTTGGTTAGTTTGTTCAGTCTGACCATCACCTTCAGGATGATAACCCGATGTGAAGTGTAACTTCATGTCCAAAGCTTCTCCTAGCAATCAGAAAAAGTGCAAAACAAATTCCAAACTGTGATCAGAGGTAACATTAGCAGGAATACCATGTTTGGAGAAGACATGAATGATGAAGAGGTTAGTGAGTTCTGTGGAAGTAATGGTATTGTGAGTTGGAATGAAAATTGCTTGTTTGGTTAGCCTATCCACAATGACCAGAATTGAGTCAAACCCTGAGGACTTTGGAAGTTTTTCGATGAAATCCATAGAAATTGAATCCCAAGGTCGCGATGGTATGGGAAGTTGCTTGAGAGTTCCATAGGGACAATGGCGTCGAGCTTTCGATCTTGAACAGGTAACACAACTTTTGCAGTAATCCTTGACAAAGTCACGGATATTTGGCCACATATACTCATGGTGAACAAGTTCTAGAGTTTTGTTTTGACCGAAATGGCCAGTGAGTGCATGGTCATGATAGTACTGCAAAATGTGCAAACAAAGATCGTTAGTATCAGGAATGTAGATTCTACCATCAAGTAACAAGAAACCCTCGGAGTCTTTGGACCAGGGACCCTCTGGATGAGCGAAATGATCGGAAATAGAATCATCAGTGGAAATAGCAGAAAGAATGTCTGTGTGAAGTTGCGAAATGTCCATAATAAGGCCAGCATGCAGCGCAGGTGTATAAAGATATGAAGCATGAATAGAAGTAGAAAGTTGTTTGTTAGTAAAGACAGGTTGGAAATTGTGAGGATTAACCGTGGTGTAGCCATTATTCCCCCCTTTTGGGTAGACATCCCAATGTCTAGTTAGGGCATCTGGTTTCGTTCCAAGCTTACCAGGTCTAAATTGAATAACAAGGTTGAACTGTGATAAGAACTCAGACCATCTGGCTTGTCTGTGTGTTAGTATCTTTGTGGTAGAGAAATACTCAAGGTTCCTATGATCAGTGACCACATCGATAGGAAGCACAGTGCCTTTGAGATAATGGTGCCAGATTCGGAATGCTTCAAAAATTGCAAGCAGTTCCTTGTTGTGGGTGTCGTAGTTAAGCTTGGATGTGGAAAATGTACAGGAATGAAAAGCGATAGGGTGAATATCTCCATCAGGAGCGATGATAGAGAGTATAGCTGCCAGGGCATAGTCAGAGGCATCAGTTTCCACAATAATTTGTGTATCGGGAATCTAATGGGTAAGAACTGGTGCATGTGTAAAGGCCTCCTTGAGGGAGTTAAAAGCCTTATGAGCTTTTTTGTTGAAGTTCCACTGTATGTGTTTTCACGTGAGGCGAGTTAGTGGTACAACAATATCAGAATAACCATAAATGAAACAATGATAGAAGTTCACGAAACCAAGAAAGGATTGTATGTCCTTGACCTTCTTCAGTTCGGGCCAGTCCTGGATAGTTTTTACCTTTTCTTCTGACATTTTCAGACCATCTGGAGAAAGAATGTAGCTAAGGTATTCAACTGTGTCAGTATGGAACTCGCATTTATCAGCACAAGCATAAAGGCTGTTTTGGCACAACCTTTTAAGGACTTCACGAACATGTTTGTGATGTGAATTAATGTCCTCCAAATATATGAGAATATCATCAAGATAAACAGTTACACATGTATCAAGAAGATCTTTGAAAATGTCGTTCATGAATCGCTGGAAGGCAGCAGGAGCATTGGTGAGACCAAAAGGCATCACAAGCCACTCGAATGAACCATAGCGAGTGTGGAATGCAGTTTTCCACTCATTGCCTTCAGCAATACAAACCAAATGATAAGCATGTTGGAGATCAATCTTGGTATAGATACCAGCCTTTTGTGGAGAGTCCAGCAAGTCAGAAATGAGCGGTAGTGGGTAGCGATTTTTCCTAGTAATTTGGTTAAGACCACGGAAATCAACACAGAGTCGAAGAGAGCCATCTTTCTTTTTGACAAAGAGAACAGGAGCACCATGAGGAGAATTAGAAGGTCAAATAAAACCAATGGAAAGATTTTCGTCAATGAATTCTTGGAGTGCAGCAAGCTCAACCTGCGAAAGTGAATAAATCGTTCTGACAGGAGGAGAAGTGCCTTCCTTGAGATTAATGCCCAAGTTGTAAGGTTGGTGAGGTGGAAGACTGTTAGCATGGGATTTACTGAAAACATCTGCAAATTCATGATATTCCAAAGGAATGTTAGAAAGGTCAATGGGATCCTGCAAAGAAGCAGCTCCAGCCACAGATGAGTGCCGGAGATCCAGACCAAAACACATAGAGCCAGGTTGATGACAGACACGCACAAATGCAGCTGCACCAATCAGTCAAACGTCAGGTTGAGGAGGAGAAGAATCAGGAACTGGTGAGATTGTATCAGGAGCCAGCGATTCAGCAGAGATAGGCACACAGACAGAAGGAGTAGCAAGATCTGATTGCAGAGTAGATCAGAAAGCGATTTGACCTGAAACCCAATCAATCAACAGATTGTAGCAGGCAAGCCAATTATGTCCAAGAACCACAGACAAGACAGATCAAGCCTAGTGACATAGAAGTCCAGATTTATACATTCACCAGTTGGAAATGAGATAGGGATTTTTGCAGTCTCTGAAATGAACGAATTAGATGAACCATCAGACAATCGCAACTCTATGGGAGGAATTGGAATAGTGGGTACACGATATTTACAAATAAGCGAATTGTCTATGAAGCAATGAGTCGGACCACTATCAACGAGCACAGTAAGTGAAATAGGGAGTGAAGAAGATTTGTCCAAAAGCAAAGAAGAAGTAAGCAAAATATGAAGAGAGTTCGGATCAGAAAGAGCGGACACATTGAGTCGAATACTCTCTGAAGCACAGGAGAGTTCAATGTGATCCTCAGCCTGTGCAGAGTTCTGAGGATCGCTTGCTATTTTTTTGAACTCTCAGATTGAGAGCCCGAAGGTTGCGAAGCATCCTTGGAGTCTGTGTCGGCCTTGGCTTTTCGCCCTTTAGGCTTGTTCGTGTTAGAAGAAGAAGAAGTAGAATTGGAATTATTATTAGTATTACCAGACTCATTCTTGCAAGGACAGTCACAAATCATGTGGTTTCCACCACAGTATAAGCATTGTCCATTTGTGATGCGACACTGACACTCTTGAGCAGTCAGCTTACTGTCCTTGTTGAGTTTTCTGGGAAGAGGATTGGAGGGTTGTGATGGGGAAAAAGGATTCAATGATTTCTGGAATGGTTTAGGATTGTTGGAAGGAGGATTGGAAGGTGTGTTGGACTGCTGCGATGAGTTCTGCTGGCGATTGTTGTTGTTGTTCTTCCCCTTGTTTTTATTCTGCTGGTTCTGCTGGTTCTGCATATTAGGACACGTTGAAGACTGACCTGGTTTTTCACCAGTACACTTCTTTTTGTGGACACAGGACCAGTAGTTGTTGTCGATTTGCATAGCAAGACATTGCATAGCAGCAAGGGAAGAGGGTTTGCCAGTAGGAGAGCTGGAAATGATGTCGGAAATGTGATCTGGAAGGCCTCGATAATAGTGGTAAACTAGGATGTTGTCAGGCCATCCCAAGATACTAGCAAGTCATGAGAACTCAACATTATACTTGGTTATAGTCCAGTTATGACCCATGCAAAGGTGTCCAACTCCTCCGCTGCCTCTGTCTCGCAATCAAGGGCCCCAAAATTCTCATGCAACTCATCCACAAACAATTGGAAATCCTAAAACCAGGAAATGACATCCCAATTGTACTCCACTTGAAGAACCATTTGAAAGTGCTGCTGAGTGGGTCCCTTGAGAAAGGTCATCACGAAGCTAACCTTCACACATTCTGTAGTGAATTGCAATGGATTAGTATTGAAGTATAAGCAGCATTGAAAAAGGAACTCATCTGGTTTCTGAGACTTGGAGCTGTCAAATGTGTTGGGCTCTTTAGCCTGAATGTGTTCCATTTTAACAACAGGCTGGGGAGTATGGTTGCAATTTTTGAGGTTAATTGCAAAATGATCCATAATGTTCAGGAATCATTCTTCAGGGTCTGGGTTTTGACGATGGCGGTGATGAGGAGGCTCATCAGGCTCATCCTCTGGGTCACCTTCATCATCAGGATCATCATCGGGAGGACCTCCATCACCATCTCCACCTCCTGCATCAGCACCATCATTATCCAAATGTTCATCATCCTGACCCAAATCTTCAGTTTTGAAAAATTGGGTATTGCCCTCTGGTTCTTGTGTGTTATTCTCCTCTTCTTCCTCATTGTCTTTGTTATGGTCAACACTGACCTGGTTGCACTCAGGCTGGGGTTCATCTTCTTTGGACTCATGAATAGTCCTACATGAAGCTTCACACCCATTTCGAGGTGGACCTGAAAACTGAGGAGTAGAAGGAGCACCACCTCTACCACAAGTAGAAGGTGTGCATTGAGAGGGAAGTGGATGATTCTGGAAAGAAATACCACGAGTATGAGCAGTATTGCAAGTAAGTGTTGTAGACATATTAAGAGAATGATACCAAAAGTTGAGATTCTGAATATACTGTCAAGATTTGCGAAATACCGGTGCTTACTAAGCACGCAAATGTTACTGAGAGGTCAGTTGTTGGTTTCAGCATATGTGCTGCGCCCTTCCAATATTGCATCAACTGATTTGGTCTATGAGGAAGATGACAGGCAGTGTGAATTGGAATTCAACACTGAAGGAATAACGGACAGAGAATTCAGAGTGGAATCTTAGTTGATATTCAGAATGGGTAATACATGAGCTAGTAGTGACATATTTAAGATAACGCAAAATTGGACAAATAATATGTAAATATTGCAAAACTCACAATGCAATGATAAATGAATAAACAGATAAATGAAAAGTAAATAGACAACAACAAATGCAATGCAACAGAGAACGACAAACATAAATGGAATGGCGGAAACAAATATGAGTGCAAATGAAAGGAGGATAGAATGATGAACACAGACAGGCTACGAAATATTTATAGAAATGATAGATAATGAAAAATCGTGGGAATCAGAAATCGAAAAAATAGTTGGAGATCAAATTGGAGAGGTCACGATTACAGATCATGACACACATGAATATTAAAAGGACATGCAGGAATCAGACCTACCAACCTATCCAATATTAGCTGATGCATCTGCCAACATCTCCTCTATTATGTCATCAACTATTATAGTAGTTGACTCAGAAGTCCCTATCTCAGTGTCAACTGCTGAATCTCCCACATCTCTATCATGTCCTAGTCCTAGTAAATCCACTAGTCCTCTACTTAAGGAAGACATGCTACCTGCCAAGGACCACATGTCTAACAGCAGCAACAAGACACCTAGAGTGCTCTCTCCTGGGGGTGCTTAGAATACCAATCAGGTCAAGTAATATAATTACTTGACCTTAAAATAGAAATTATCATACTGTTGAATAATCATTTATTATTCAACTATATCCCTGATTTGAACAGTCTAGTAATCATTTATCACTCAACTCAACTCATAGACTACAAGTCATTCATTGCTGAGTAATTGTTTATTACTTGGCTCAAAAACTAAATAAAAAGAATAGTCCTTCAGATGATCCCCTGTATATTGTGTTTCAGAATATAATTCTTTTGTATTGCATTCAGTGTAATGGCTGAACTCTAATTGACCTATGGACTAACCCACTATCACCAGACTAAGGTAGAGTTCAAGCACAAATGGGGTAATCACATGATGCACAGCGTGACATGTGGACAGAAACATGGAATTGGAATCCCAGCAATTAGAAGCAAAGATAAACCAAATCAGGCTCTAAGGGATGACCAGGAATCCTTTTCTAAAGGATCCCTCAGAGCCCAATTGAGAGTATAACAGTTTATTCAAGAGTAGATTCCAAATTTGTCAATTCAATGTCATTTTCTACCATTTCTGCAATGCATTGACATGTTTAAGTGCAAATTACAGACCAGAGAATGTGTCAAAATGCCATGAAAGGCTCTCAAGTTCAAAAACCTTAGAGGTATACCAAATGATAGTACAGAATGCTGCTTCCTTCATCAGCTTCTGATGCTTTTGAGTAATGTGTTCAAAGTACTTGGCAAGCACCCAGTGATATTCCTCTAGAATCAATGAGAATGTGAGCTGCAAACTGCCTACCCGTCAATGATAAACTTGAAAATCTGAAACTCTGGAGTAAGTTTGCAGCCCATGTGTTGAGATTCACCAATACTTATTCAAATGGCCTGGATGGAGCTCAAGCAGCTTGGGTTGCACAGGAATTTTGTGTACATTGTTTTATTCTGGAAGCCATCCTAATATTTCATTTCCTGATCCATCCACATAGCTTATATTGCTTGAAGAGCCTTTGATATAGCTTAGATACATTGCAAGGCATTGGATCAGGAGTCCTGATGCAGCTGCTTAATGAGTCTCATGGCTGGTGTCACTTAGTGTCACAAAGCATGTGATGACCCCATTTGCACTTGAACTCTACCTTATACTGTGAATAGTCTAACAAATATCAACCTTTGGTGGCTGAGTGATCTTTATCACTCAGCCTTACCTATCACTTATTCCTTATTGTTCTTAGACTGTGAATTTGGTCTCAATGGGGGATGTGTAAGGGTATACATCATTACACTTCACTATTATAAAGTCTGATCTATCAGACTTCACTTAACTATCACTAAGTCCACCATCACCTGGACTTGATCTCCCATCATCAGTGATTGATGCCAATGATCTTGTTTGTACAACATTGTCTATAGCCTTATCATGTTATGTAATATGATGGTATATAAACTAGTTATCAATTGATCCTTTGATCAACTGATCTTTTACTCTTTGTCCACATAGTTTACCCTATATATACCAGGATTGAACTATTTGGCATGAACACAAGATCATATTTATAAATTACAGTAAAGCCTATCAGCTTTACACATGCATAGGCTTTGCTACCTCATGCAGATGTAGCAATAGCTCATGCTATGATGTTATTGGTTATAGAGACTGGTGGTAGCATCAGGGCAGCAAGTGCCTTTCTTCAAAACCCCAACTGGGAAATGGGAATTGAAAGTGTTTTTGATTGTATAGCTGATATTCTGTGGATGAACATTATGCCTAGGAGGCTTCCAAAATATCTCCCTGATAGTCAACAACATTGTTTTGTTCAGCTCTATTACTGATGTGGTTCAATGAATCAATACTCTTGAGGGAACTCCATCTACAAGGGTGTCACTCAAGGTGTGCTGAACCTTTCTCCTTCCACTCTTGAATCATCATACTCACTAGATGTGCAACTCAGACTTAACCTCAGCTGGTCAGCTTGCACTTTGGGTCTGCAGTACATTAGAGCCTATGTGAGCTAATCTAGGACTACACATTAAGTTTGTTGAGTGTTCCTATACATCTGAAAAATATGCTTACTCTAGTCAGTCTTCTCAATGGTGCTCATAGCTTGTTGAGATAGTCAACAGCAGGATTGAGCTATAGGATAACCCAGCCTGAGGTCATTCTTCATGTCAGGTCAGTAACTTGTATGGTGTTCAAATCCACAACACACAGCCAGCCATAGCTTTACACCCAACATTAGAAAATAAAGCAGTATGAAGAGCTGAGGACAGCTGACAGCAGAAATCAGTGTAAAAGAGAGTTTAAGGCTGTCCACTACCATGCTTTGTTCTCATTGTAAAAATTTTGGTTTGTCTGGTTGAAGACACTGCTTGGGTACAATAACAGGAATGGATTGCTCATCTAATGTTTTTCTTCTCAACAAGAATACATTAGCAAGTGTCAATCTTGCATTGAATATATATAATCAATGAAACCAAGGACTGGAGCATTAGGACACCCACTAACTACAAAAGGAGTACTCTGTGTCAAAAAACATATGTTAAGATTTACAGTCAGAGCACCTAGTAATGTCACGTGTCACAACACGTGATTGGGTTATGTAAGACAGCAGCTAACTGGTCTTTAACCTACTTCAATTAATAAGCTTGAGTATTCTCAAAAGCTCAGTAAGAGAAGGCCAAGAAGACTTGAGGTAAGTCTAAGGTAGCGCAAGGTTTGAGACAACAACAATAATACAAGTGAATTCAAGGCAAGGTGAGTAAACACAAGTAGTCTGGGAAACAAAGGAAAGATTAAACTTGTGTTTAATCTTCCGGATACAAGTCTTTAAATACTGACTAGATGAAACGATATCAAGCTATGAAACTACAACTACAAGTCCGAAATCACTATCATGATTCTGATAAATACATATCTGTCCACCAATGTAACAGCTATCATAGTTAGATATCTAATAGTTCAAATCCAAATGCGATGTCCATGAAACCATCATTGTCTGTTAATCAGTCCTGTTAGTCCATAGCAATCAAACAGCAAAACCATTCCTCCTGATCCTCCTAATAACATCTATCCAATTATACTCATCCCAATCAATATCGAATTGTTCTTCTTCCACATCAAACTTTCCAATGTACTCTTCCCAATCTAGAACTGCAGTCTTGGTCCTTGTGGCTGTGTCGGCATCTAGGATGATTAAGTCACAATGAGCATCAATCAGGTCGATGTTTATAACAACATAGGCAGTCCATGCTTAACATTTCTTGCTGTGTATGTACAGTAATAAACTGGTCATATGTACACCCAATTGAATTATGGTTGTTTTTTCTGTCATATCCAGTCCAATTGACTCAAGATTCTGCACAGGAAATGCTCAATATCTGCTTCTAGTATATCCAAAATTTTATGTCCAGAGCTTTAGTTCTCATGGTGCAGTATGTCAAAAACTCCAGCTAGTATTGTTTTTGACTTCCCAGGCCACTTGTACACCATTACAAATTTCTGATGTCATTACTAAAATAGTAATGATCTGTCACATTTGTGTTATGTTCTCCTCCCTAATAAGAATTCCTCTGACAGAAAGTTTGACCTCAAACAGCCTCCTTACATCCAATGATCACAAAACTTTGGTAAATGATTAGTTGCTCAATGGCACATAATTTGAGATAAAAATGGTAACTAACATGCAATTTTCAAGGCAACAGTGGCTGGTATCTTATTTTGTCTAGTCATGCTAAACACATACAACCCAGGTTATTGCTCATAAAATGGAATAACTTGCTTAAAAATGTACTAAACATTGCATATAGACCTATTGCACATAGTTTGGCACAAAAAACTGGAAAGCAAGATGTGGACTAAGCATAGAAATTGCCACTGTACAAGTGAGTGATAGTATATATGTGACCAGTCTATTACTGTAGTACAAATGATACTGTCTGCCCAACACATTTGTGACCTTGTGGTACTATTGGCACTGGAGTCAGTGCCATGGAAGTCCATGTATGTGCTCAATGTATGGTCTCATAGTGTAGTAGTTGCCATATGCAACACTGGGTATCAGTCTGGCAGTCTGCATTAGTACTCATTGGGAAATGGATATCAGGCACATTTGGATGAATGGGAGGAGGGCACTCCAAGCTCTGGAGAAAGCAAGAAAAAAAGCTAGCAGCAGGTGAGCATCATTGGTTGTGCTTGAGCTGATGGTGATGGGTGATCATTTACATTATTGGGGTGTATTTGTTCATGGCCATTGTTAGGTGCAGCAGTGCAGCCTTGGCAGTTTTCTGATATTGAGCCTCTGTGGGCTACTATGGAATCCAGTGGGGGTGATGTAAGACACCACAGTTGTTCCTATGATTGAATGACAAGTAGATTACCAATGTGAAAGCCTCAAGCTTCATTTACTGCAGAAAAAAAGGGAATATTGTGTTAAATGTGTTGTACTTATGGGATCACTTGCCACTGACCTGGTTATTCCTCCTCTCTATATAGGGTCTCATAATTTCTTTTTGGTTCTTCATGCCATTGGATAAGCCTGCAGGTCTGGTGTTGGGGCTGTTCTCTGGATAGGTCCTTGGGCTGGTATAGGGCATTTACATGGTCAAACAAGAATAGAAGCAAGGCAGCAGTACCTGAGTCCAACTATATTTCCTGCAGAAAGAGGAAAGGTGGGAGGGGCAGGTTACATACCTTGCAGTTGTATGTGGGTCATTGGACACAGGTGGTATTGGGTTCAGAGCTAAGACCTACACCATGATGCTAAGTTGTAGAGAAAGGAAGAGAAATTCACTAGGCTTACCATATATTGTAGGATGGAACAACATATGACCAAGCCTGGTGTTGCTGTTGTAATCAAAGCTCTGGACAAAATCAGGCATAGGCTTGGTAAAGCTCTTTAAGGGCACAAAAGTGGTAGTCAAAATTTACAACTATAATCCCATAAGCAAATTGGTAAGTGAAGCCTCTGGATTGGAAGCCTGCTATGAAACAATCATGAATTCAGCCATGGAGGGTCCAGAGAGGGGATGAAAGAAAGAGAAAAGCTCACTTCTCAGGGTGCCTCAGCACAAACAACTGAATGATTATACAATGTATTGGTTATAAAAGCAGAGTCAATGGTGGGAACCCAGATAGAATAGGAGGGGATCAACTACTGTGGACAATGTGATATATGTGGGCCACTCTGAGTGGTAAGATGGCAGAAGTGCTGAGCATAGGGTTCAATAAAAGGTGATGCTGTTCATTGTATCCACAGAGTGTGTCTGGTGCAATCTGAGTGAGATCAAGATGCACTGCAAGGAGAGGTGTTAGTATTGGTGCTGAAAGCAGCAGTGTCAAACTACCTGGGTCACAAGGTGGGCTGCAAGGACCAGAGTGGGTGGGTGGGGAAAAGTTGAAGAAATCAGTGGAGGTCATGTCAATGTAGTGGCAGATTTTTCACATGTGCAGCCAAGTGCCGTGGCTTCGGAGGATGACTTCCATATACAAAGAACCTATCATACATCACAGTTAACAATACAAAATTTTGGTGGTCACGAAACCGACTCGTAGGGTCGGGCTACATTGACAATTGGATTCGGGATCTGTCCCATTTCCTGATTATCCCTCCACCAATGCACGAACCTTCTCGTCAGGGCCATCCGCAGTTAGGATTTGTTCACCCTGCGGTGCTTTTGAACAAATGATACTGTGGATGCGTTGACGCGAGGATGAGCATTCGGTATGCCTCAAATGCCTCTCTCAGCTCTTCCCACGTTGTTGTCAAAGCCAGGGCAGGTTTGAGTGTAAAGTCAAAGAGTTTTCTCAAAACATTGACGAGATCCACAGTGTAAGCGATAAGAAGACGTTGAACCTCAGGTCTAGGGGTCGTCAATAATTATTGGATCGTATGGATAGGCAAAGATACGTACATGTTTTCCAGAGTTGGGTCGAAAGCCAACGCAGAAAGATATACGTCAAGCCTAGGATGGTGACGGGCAGCGCAATAGGAGCGGAGGCGGCAGTGACAAGGCTCACAAATTGAGAAATCTTGTTAATGTTCGGGGAACTGAGAGAAATGTCAGAACGCATCAAGTAATATATGAGCACATACGTCGAGACATCAGGTTTCGTATGAACATCTTGGACGAAATGGAGCATCAGTTGCATGAATTCGTCAGTGTTGAGGACCTACAATGAGGATGTAAGTTGAGCAGACGTTACATAAAACAAATTTAATCTACCTCGCCCTTAAAGTTCCAACATTTGATGATGTCTTTGTGGGCTTCCACGAGGCACCTGCGAAGCAAGATCTGTCCGAATCCAGGCATAGTACCAGTAAGGACACGTCTGTAATCTAAGATACTGTTAAGGGGTGCGACAAGACTAACACCTGGGTCACATACAACTCATGCCCTTGCTTTCCAACCGGAAATCGACGTGAATAAATGTTATTATAGTATAAAAGTGGATGAAACCTACGTGATGCAAGCTTCGATTTTGACCGGGAGGCTTGCCCGTCGAGCTATCGCCCACATGATCCAAGCATCGCCCTTGAGCCGTTCTTTGACAATATCCCGGGTAACTTCCACGAGAGCTGAAACATCTTCCTTACTATAGCCTGGACGAACTAGGGAGCGGTCAAGACCGGATAGATCATACAATGGCACAAACATACCCGAAACTTTGACATAATGCGGCATCGGGATGTTGAGGCGCTTCATTGTATGCTGGAGAGACTGCACACATATCTCAAACGCTTTCCGGGCCTCGTCTTTACCACGTTCATCGAGAGTCGCTGGATCCATATTTGGGTGCTCATCTTTCAACTCAGCCTTCTTCGTCCTTACTAATCGATCGTACTGAGTAAACACAATTACAACAGGAACCGATCTAGATCACCAATCGATTAGAACGGAATGTAATAAAGGAGAGGTCAAGAGCGTACTTTGGATTTTATAAGCAAACTCGAGCAACTTCTCGTCTCCTATCTCGAACACACGACCCCCGGCCGCGGGCGTCTTTGTACAGAGCCTGTCATGATGACGGTGAAAGGAGCGCCGGTGGGTGGGAAGAGAAATATATGCACCATGAGTAGAAACGACTCGGGTTCCGAAAGCTGTATCGACTTCTGAACAGTTTTGATGATATCATCAATTGTGGATTCAGGTTCCATGATAGTTGAGGTTGGGGAGCACCGACCAATGCACCTAAAGTCACCATCGTCCTTGCAGCCTTCTTGGCATATCTTTTTTTGCTGACATGACGTGGGATTGATAGCGGATTACGATTGATCGATAGTGAATTCTATACTTAGGTGGCGAGAAATGGAATCGACATTGACAGAGGAAATGAGTGGCGTGTCCGAGCGGCAAGACTGCGACTGGTCTGGTGACGAGATCACACGCTCGATATGTGAAGACTTGTCAGACCCATGGCTCTGGGTGTGACAACTCTCATCGATCATCGATCATCCCTCGCCATTGGCGGATAACAGATGGGCATGAATTTCATTTCATTGAATGTCGAAGCGGATAAAACAGTGCTAGTGTTTACCTCTCGAGGGGAGAGAGAGGCTAGCTTGATACCGCCCCCACCCTGAACCCAGAACTTTCCTGAGTCAGGAGTTGAATGAGTGTGAACAATAACAATGAAGCGCGCTGATACCTACCTAGGATCACTTATATTAAATTTGAATTGGTCCAAGGATGACAGAACCTGCTGAGCCGATGTATTCGTCAACAACATGTCTGGCACCACGCCCTGCCTTCTTCGTTGGTAGCTTTCATGATAGCTCTGCCCCTTGATCAAGTTTTTTTGGTAATGGTAGGACCTGGTTGAGGTTCGTCAGGGGTCCGAGCGAATTCGTAGGTTCCGCCTAAGAGGTTTTGTAGGTGCGTGCATTGACGGGTGCACTGCTCTGTGTGGGTTGATGAAGCAGGTATGGCCATCGACAGGGAGAGATGTAGGAAAGACGATGGGTTAAGTGCTGTTCGAGGTGTGCGAAAGGGAGAAATCCACATCTAATTTCTCCATACTCAGTGTCACCAGAAAAACAACAGTCGTAGAATGAATATAAATAGCGGGTGTAATGAGACGCTGAAGATCGCACAGGAAAAGAACTAAACAGGCGCATCAGCATCAGCATGGCAGGAGCGGACTGCTGCCACTCACCAGTAATAATGATCCCAAGTACACTTAATCTTGTGCCACTAACAAGAAAAGCGCCGTCAGATTGGGAAACAAAGGCGAACATGAATCAGTCACGTACCTATTGAGAGGTCCGACCTCGGGCTCATCTCCGTCTTTCCTATGTAAATCTTTGATTTGTGGTACCGTCAATTTCCGCTGGCTCATCATCATCTTCCTGCTCTGGGTTCCCATCGGCTGTAACTGGAACTGGTAGAGGTTCAAAGCCTCCGGCGTCTTCGTCAACATCGGGGAAGCAGTTTCTTCGCCGGTACCAGAGATTTCGAACTTGATGCGTACTTCTTCGTATGCTTCACCGAGGAACGATTTGAGACGCTCGCATGTCTGAGCGTTGACGGGGACGTGAGCCTGTGAGGTTTAGTGATGTTTGGTGAGTACCGCGTGGTTCGGTAGAAGCAGTGAAGTAGAGAGACGAACCTGGTTTCTCCATGGAAGACGGTACTAGAAAGGTTATCTGAGTGCATTGCGAGCGTTAAGCAGGGAGAAGGGCGTACGGGCAGTAGCGGTCAGGTGTGTTTGATTGTGTACTTGCTTTTACTGCGGATACTAGTAAGGGGGGGAAGGATAGAGAGGATTGGCGTGAGTTTACCTCGTCACAGAGCCGACTCGAGTTTCTTGGCCATCTTGGAGGACAGCTAATGGTTCAATGAAAGTGCACGGTTTGGGGAGGGTGACATTCATTCTCTCTCCCGCGATTCCCATTCATGATCGAATGCTGCTGGCACTTCGCAAATTTCATTCGTTGAGGGGAATATGACCCCAGCAATGATCCTATACCTGATAGCTACATAAAATTCTTAGTCGCTCACCAACACGATGAAAATCAGTACATCACTTGCCTGGTTCCCCTGGGTATCATGCCTCTACCATTATCAATCTCAACGGGCATTCATCTATCATGTGCGCTCTTCAGAGTGTTGTTGTATCTCAGCAGCCTCCTCCTTCCCCTCCGGCACCAGCTCTATCCCACACTGAATGTTTAACTCGTCAGCCTGAGTATAGAGATCATGGAGGACGCTCACGAGAGCACTGGTTCAGCCCCTTTACCACTTGACCGCTCAAGCTATGAGCACGTTCCCCGATCGTTATCGCGCAGCAAAGGGCCAGTCGATATGACCTCTTCAACGGCAGTACCGTAGGCTTGATAGCTTCTCACGCTCATGTTGAATCCGGGCCCAGTCGTGGTGGTGGTCGTGGTGGTCGTGGTTGTGGGGGTCGTGGTGACCGTTGTAGTAGTCGTTGGACCCGAAAAGGGCCGCTAATTTGCTCGCCATATAACAGGAAAGGCAAAACCAAGGTGGAGGTCATAGCACCTCGGGTCGGTAGGTCTTCGAAAGCGGTAGAAGGGTTGATACCTCGAGAACGGGTACCGCCCATCCCTCAACCTCGGTCACAGTGTCAGCTTTTAAGCTCTGGGGTATTAGCGGTTAGCACTTACCACAGCCTTATGCCGGCCTACAGCGCTAGCTCGGGGGGTTATCCCTTGAAGGCAGTTGACGCACGGCGTGAAAGGTCTGCCCAAGCAGAGGACAGCTCCAGTGGGGATACCGGTCCACAAGAAGATGTCGATATACAAATGGCTCCTGTCCCGTCTTGTAGAAGCTCCGATGAAGAAAGCGTTGATAAAGAGGAACACTGCTGGCTGTGGTGATGAAGGTGCTAGCTTGATTGTATACTGAGAAGTGGCAAGCGCTGTATTGGTCACGTGTGCTCAACAAGGTGAGCCCCAAACGCTGGTGAGGCGACTCTTCACGCTATCAAGCGGACCAGAGGACTCGTTACTGGTGTGTCAAACCCATGAGCAGTTGGGCACGTCAATGGTGGCAACTATCCTGAGCGTAGTCGTCACCGAGCAACAGACCCAGCACCCGCCACGGCCTGCATCCACCTCCGGGGAAGATAGGGGCACCGTTACCTCCCTCTTCGTTATCTCCGAAACCCACACCTGTATCGGACCATCGAGTCCAGATATCGCTCTACTTGGGCTGTTTGTTTCGCGAGCGTTCACATCTACGCCATTCATTCCAGGTTTCTCGCAGAATACGACGACGAAGCAGCAGTACCAGAATAATAAACTCTCCTCTTTGACGCTAAAAGGCGCTTCTTTACGGATGGTGTGGGACGGTTACAGCGAGAGGAGAGACATAAAGGGGAGATGGCGATAGTGTTGACGATTGTGAGCATTGACCTGCTCACCCCCTTACCATGAGTTAATTAATTCTTCTTCACTTAATTTGGTCTCGCTCTTCAAATTCCCCTTCATTGGGGTTTGGTTGTTGGGTTGTGAGATTACGCATCGCATTTCCTACGGTTTTGTATGTGGTGGATGGGAGGCTAGAGCTTGAGTAATTCGGCCGGCTACCGCATGATTCAGATGCTTGTTCTATTCGATGTTATTTAGTAGTTCTTTTAATTCCATATTCTCCTTCTCTCGTGTTCTGATGTCAACTTTCGACATAGTACAGCCATGCTACCATCAAAGCTCGTCCTTTGAGCTCAATGCCTCATTCCGACATCAGCTTCTCAAGATCCACGGCACCATTGCATTCCGACATCAGCCATTCTTCAAATTCTTTGTAGACTCTACTCGGTTGTCTTCTTTTGACGTCCAGTCTCTGGAGGTAGGCCAGGAATTACGAGGTCGTCATGCACAACAGCACCTCCGTTATGCATCAGCCTACGTCATCGTTGAACGTTGAGGGCTCGAGTGTGTCCTCCTGTTCTGTACTACCCCATATACCCATATACTCTAGGACTCGAGCTGTCCACTGGAATAGCCAGTTCTTCTACTCTGCTCTCTCGGCCTCAGCGATTCCGCTCTAACTGGTCCGTGGCTTTATCCCTGGACCTCTTGGCTTCGGTGAGGGAATTTGACCGCCCTAAGTTGTTGATTGCCAAGGGGATGGATTTATGGAATTGTCTGGCATGATCATCATCCGGAAGGTACCCAGACACCGATGGGAGGTGGGTGCTATTTTGGGGTGTATTCTACCAGAGGAGTATGATCGATTCGACTCGGAGACTTCCAGGCGATGCGTTACTTCCTGACGGGAATGACATTATCTCACGAGTCGTTCGGTAGTAGGGAATTAAGGAGAGTGAAATGGCAGGGATTATCCAAGCATTTTATCCTCGCGTTCCCTCAGTCCTTGTGACTCTCACTGTAACCCAGGAAAATGTCATGAGCTCTGCGAAGCTGGTCGTGCCGACAAATCAGTGATTCAGTATTGTGAATCCGATGCAACAAAGCAATATTTCTATGAGTTTGAGGCAATGGATTACAAGAGAGCAACGCAGATCTACAAGACTGACTCGAAGCCCAAGATGTGGGATGAGTTGTGGATCCCACTGTCTTGAGTTCTCAAGGCCTAACTACCAGAGGTGCACTATTCAATAGTTATTTCAGATATTCCTATGTGGGGTTGTGAAGTCATATTACTATTATACACGCCCAGCCACTCTCCGACACGCAGCCACTCTCCGACACGTCCTTGTCGGACTATGGTGGTCGCAGGACTTGTCCGCCTTGCGGGCGCGATCACGTCTCACGTTCGGACTATTCAACGACTGTTGGTTATGGGGGACTGTTAGGGTGACGAGATAAGCCACCCTTGTATGTGGTGCCCCGGGACTAGCGGTAGATGAACTGGCTCGCCCAAGCTCTGTGTCCGAGAGTATAACCGTCTGATCCATTCGTCTCACTGTTCTGAGCAGTGAAGTCAGAGTTAGATGTCGGTTGAGGTCGATGTTAAATTACAGACTCATCCTGCTTGCAAATGAGCTCTTGGGAGCTTGGATTTCAAATCCAGGTCATTCTTCATGTAAGGTCGGTAACTTGTACGGTGTTCACATGGACAGCACATAACCAGCCATGATTTCACATCAGACGTTGAAAAATGAAACAGTGCAAAGAGTTGAGGAGGGGTGACGGTAGAAATCGGTGCGAAAGAGGAGAGTTTGAGGCTGTCTACTACCGTGCGTTGTTCCCGTTATAGCAATTTTGATTTATCTGGTTGAAGACACCGCTCGGGCTCAATAACGGGAACGGATTGCTCATTAAATGTTCTCTTCAAAAAGAATATATGAGCAAGTGGCAATCTTAATCGACGAAATTAAGGACCCGGCGCGTTGGGACACCTAATAACTACAAGAAGAGCACTCTGGGGCAAAAAAAATGATTGGCAGTCCGTGCTTAACGTTTCTCGCTGTGTATGTAGCGCGAATGATACTGGCCGCCTGGCACGTTTGTGGCCTGGTGATACTATCAGCACCGGAGTCGCAGAAGTGACAACTATGCGTGTGCTCGACGCATGGTGAAGCGCGTCCTCGTAGAGTGATAGTTTTCATGCACGATGCTGGGTATCGGTTTGGTGGTGTGCATTGGTGCTGGTTGGGAAATGGGTGTCACGCACGTCCGCATGAACGAGAGGAGTGTAATGTAGTAGCCTCGAGCCCTGAATAAAGCAAGAAAAAAGGGAGGTAGCGGGTGAGCATTGTTAGTCGCGCTTGGACCAACGGCGATGGTAGTTAACCCACATTCGCCCGGCATGAGAGCCTCTTACTGCGTCGAATATGGTTAATCAGCGACGATTCCCCAACATCAGACTGGTGGGTGATTAGCGCGATGGTGCGAGAAGACAAGATTGCAGGGAATTGAACCGACTGACTGACATGATGCGGAATCTAAATCCGAGGTTAGGGAGTATCAACGAATGCGCTCAAGTCACCATCACCCTTGCAGCCTTCTTGTTTGTTAACACGACGCGGGATTGATAGCGACTGCTATACTTAGATAGTGAGAAATAGAATCGACATTGACAGAGGAAATAAATGGCGTGTCTGAGTCGCAAGACGACGATTGGTCCATTGCCGAGATCACATGCCCGATATGTGAACAGTTGTCAGACCCATGACTCTGGGTGTGACAACTCTCATCGATCATCGATCATCCCTCGCCATTGGCGGATAACTGAAGGGCGTGAACTTCATTTCATTACCAAGAAAGTCATTCAGAGGCTCTTTTTGCGTAACTCACTCCCGTCTTCCTTCCCAAACCCCGTTGCTGCAATGTCTACGCAACAGGCTCCTCGTCGGCTCCCAAAAATCAAGTTCCGAGTCCTGATTATTGGAAGGGCAAATGCTGGCAAGACCTCTATCTTACAGAGAGTCTGCGACACTACGGATAGTCCAGTTATTTACAGGCGAAATGGCCGGGAGGAAGAACCGGTACGGTGTCTAAGGTTAACTCTGCCAGTTTGGTCTCACCATCTGACTAGATTCAACTCGACCCGTCCATGGATGTGGGTAATATAGTACCATTTGTCGGTTACTACTGATCCTTGAGCCAGCGTGGCGAACACAAGATTGACGATGAGATCGTTTTCTCCAATCATAAAGGTTATGTTTTTCATGATTCCCGCGGATTTGAGTCGGGGGGCATAAATGAATTGGAGATTGTGCAGAACTTTGTGCGACAGAAGTCTGGAGAAAAGCGACTGGCATCTAGATTACACGCGATATGGTTCGGAGTTTTGAGTGTTTATGATTGCGATTACTGACAGTCATATTTAAAGGTACTGCGTTCCCATGGACAACCAGCGACCGGGGCTTGATTTGAAGCATTTCAAAGATATCTGCCCTGATCAAAACGGTGCGTGAGTATGAAGCGTTGCCATAGAGGTTAACTCATGATTTTGAAGTCCCTGTTATTGCAGTGTTCACGAAATATGACCAATTCAAGCTGGATGTGGAAATGGATTTGGAGGATGGGGATGTCAATGGGGTGGAGACCACGCCTGAGACATGGTTTGAGGAGAACTACCTCTGCCACCTTGGTGCCGGAGCTAAGTATGTGCGATTAGAGAGTGAGTTCAGGTTATAGATTTTTAGCTATGTGCTAATGCTCATCTGTCAGAAATGCACAAGCCAGATGGGTGCTGCAAGGAACTTATTGAAGAGACAGCTAGAGCATTGAATGACAATGTGGTGACCTTGATGCTTGTGGCAGTGCAGAGGAGTAATGTGAAATTGAGTGTCAAGCTAGCCATTGAGCGGTGAGTATGCTTGCATAAGAGATGTGGAGGGTTATATGACATTTCACAAAAATAGTACATTACCACATTTGAGGAGTGATGCTGAAGATGTTGTGAAGAAATGTCTGAGGCCATTCCCATACATCTGGGTGGGTACCTCTGCTCACTCTCTTGCCTCTGCTGATGTTGGCTGTTCTCCATTCTCCAGTTTGTGAGTGCCTATGTTGGCTTGCTCTATTTTCCCCTGCTGATGGTGGCTGTCCTCTGTTCTCCAGTTTGTGAGTGCCTGTGCTGGCTTGGTCTATTTTTCCCCTGCTGATGTTGGCTGTCCTCTGTTCTCCAGAAAGTGAGTGCCTGTGCTGGCTTGGTCTGTTTTTCCCCTGCTGATGTTGGCTGTCCTCTGTTCTCCAGGAAGTGAGTGCCTGTGCTGGCTTGGTCTGTTTTTCCCCTGCTGATGTTGGCTGTCCTCTGTTCTCCAGGAAGTGAGTGCCTGTGCTGGCTTGGTCTGTTTTTCCCCTGCTGATATTGGCTGTCCTCTGTTCTCCAGGAAGTGAGTGCCTGTGCTGGCTTGGTCTGTTTTTCCCCTACTGATGTTGGCTGTCCTCTGTTCTCCAGGAAGTGAGTGCCTGTGCTGGCTTGGTCTGTTTTTCCCCTGCTGATGTTGGCTGTCCTCTGTTCTCCAGGAAGTGAGTGCCTGTGCTGGCTTGGTCTGTTTTTCCCCTGCTGATGTTGGCTGTCCTCTGTTCTCCAGGAAGTGAGTGCCTGTGCTGGCTTGGTCTGTTTTTCCCCTGCTGATGTTGGCTGTCCTCTGTTCTCCAGTTGGTGAGTGCCTGTGCTGGCTTGGTCTGTTTTTCCCCTGCTGATATTGGCTGTCCTCTGTTCTCCAGGAAGTGAGTGCCTGTGCTGGCTTGGTCAGTTTTTCCCCTGCTGATGTTGGCTGTTCTCTGTTCTCCAGGAAGTGAGTGCCTGTGCTGGCTTGGTCTGTTTTTCCCCTGCTGATGTTGGCTGTCCTCTGTTCTCTAGGAAGTGAGTACCTGTGCTGGCTTGGTCTGTTTTTCCCCTGCTGATGTTGGCTGTTCTCTGTTCTCCAGGATGTGAGTGCCTGTGCTGACTTGGTCTGTTTTTCCCCTGCTGATGTTGGCTGTCCTCTGTTCTCCAGTTGGTGAGTGCCTGTGCTGGCTTGGTCTGTTTTTCCCCTGCTGATGTTGGCTGTCCTCTGTTCTCCAGGATGTGAGTGCCTGTGCTGACTTGGTCTGTTTTTCCCCTGCTGATGTTGGCTGTCCTCTGTTCTCCAGTGGGTGAGTGCCTGTGCTGGCTTGGTCTGTTTTTCCCCTGCTGATGTTGGCTGTCCTCTGTTCTCCAGTGGGTGAGTGCCTGTGCTGGCTTGGTCTGTTTTTCCCCTGCTGATGTTGGCTGTCCTCTGTTCTCCAGGAAGTGAGTGCCTGTGCTGGCTTGGTCTGTTTTTCCCCTGCTGATGTTGGCTGTCCTCTGTTCTCTAGTTGGTGAGTGCCTGTGCTGGCTTGGTCTGTTTTTCCCCTGCTGATGTTGGCTGTCCTCTGTTCTCTAGTCTGTGAGTGCCTGTGCTGGCTTGGTCTGTTTTTCCCCTGCTGATGTTGGCTGTCCTCTGTTCTCTAGTCTGTGAGTGCCTGTGCTGGCTTGGTCTGTTTTTCCCCTGCTGATGTTGGCTGTTCTCTGTTCTCCAGTTTGTAAGTGCCTATGTTGGCTTGGTCTGTTTTTCCCCTACTGATGTTGGCTGTCCTCTGTTCTCCAGTTGGTGAGTGCCTGTGCTGGCTTGGTCTGTTTTTCCCCTGCTGATGTTGGCTGTCCTCTGTTCTCCAGTCTGTGAGTGCCTATGCTGGCTTGGTCTGTTTTTCCCCTGCTGATGTTGGCTGTTCTCTGTTCTCCAGTTTGTAAGTGCCTATGTTGGCTTGGTCTGTTTTTCCCCTACTGATGTTGGCTGTCCTCTGTTCTCCAGTTGGTGAGTGCCTGTGCTGGCTTGGTCTGTTTTTCCCCTGCTGATGTTGGCTGTCCTCTGTTCTCCAGTCTGTGAGTGCCTATGCTGGCTTGGTCTGTTTTTCCCCTGCTGATATTGGCTGTCCTCTGTTCTCCAGGAAGTGAGTACCTGTGCTGGCTTGGTCTGTTTTTCCCCTGCTGATGTTGGCTGTCCTCTGTTCTCCAGGAAGTGAGTACCTGTGCTGGCTTGGTCTGTTTTTCCCCTGCTGATGTTGGCTGTCCTCTGTTCTCCAGGAAGTGAGTGCCTGTGCTGGCTTGGTCTGTTTTTCCCCTGCTGATGTTGGCTGTCCTCTGTTCTCCAGAAAGTGAGTGCCTGTGCTGGCTTGGTCTGTTTTTCCCCTGCTGATGTTGGCTGTCCTCTGTTCTCCAGAATGTGAGTGCCTGTGCTGACTTGGTCTGTTTTTCCCCTGCTGATGTTGGCTGTCCTCTGTTCTCCAGTTGGTGAGTGCCTGTGCTGGCTTGGTCTGTTTTTCCCCTGCTGATGTTGGCTGTCCTCTGTTCTCCAGGAAGTGAGTACCTGTGCTGGCTTGGTCTGTTTTTCCCCTGCTGATGTTGGCTGTCCTCTGTTCTCCAGGAAGTGAGTGCCTGTGCTGGCTTGGTCTGTTTTTCCCCTGCTGATGTTGGCTGTCCTCTGTTCTCCAGAAAGTGAGTGCCTGTGCTGGCTTGGTCTGTTTTTCCCCTGCTGATGTTGGCTGTCCTCTGTTCTCCAGAATGTGAGTGCCTGTGCTGACTTGGTCTGTTTTTCCCCTGCTGATGTTGGCTGTCCTCTGTTCTCCAGTTGGTGAGTGCCTGTGCTGGCTTGGTCTGTTTTTCCCCTGCTGATGTTGGCTGTCCTCTGTTCTCCAGAAAGTGAGTGCCTGTGCTGGCTTGGTCTGTTTTTCCCCTACTGATGTTGGCTGTCTTCTGTTCTCCAGAAAGTGAGTGACTGTGCTGGCTCACTCTGTTTTTCCTCTGCTGATATAGCTTGTCCTCTCCTCTTTAGTCCATAAGTGCCTGTGCTTACTCCCTCTGTTTTACCCCTGCTCACTTCAATATCCAGAGCAACTCATTATGTCAATGACAATCACCAAACAGGTATTGCTCTTACAGAAAGTCATAGCTTGAATCTCCTAATCTATCTTCCTAGTTCTCCTCTGGCACTTCTGGATGTCATCTTATGATTGGTATTTGTCTTTATAATTCTCAATACATCTTTTAACTTTGGTGTAGTCATCATCATCCTTTTGAAGCATGCTACCACTTTACGTCCCTCTAGCCTTTCCTCCCAGTTAGCTCTATCCCAAGCACATTTAGACTGCCAGAAGTTGAATATTGGACTCAAAATCACACAACACTTCACTAAACCTCCTCAAAACTATTCTGTTCAGGATTTTGTGGACTTTATTATGGATGTTATAGTTAGTCTACTCTTACACTATCAAGATAACATCTAAAATTGTTTCCAGGTTTAATCTCTGTGCCAATCTTGTTATTTTCATGGGAGGAGTAAAGGGTGAGGAATGGAGCTTAGGGTTTGAGTAGTGGAGAGATATATCATTTTTGCTTTTGGCAGAGTTTTTTGAATATGTTTTTCATACTGTTTGTAAATCAGATTTGCCAGCTCTCCATACAGTGTATATAATTTATATGCTTCTGTGGGCCTGGGTTGGGTATAAATCTTTTGCTTCATGTTTAAATTCTACTGGCCTATGTTGTAGATGGGTATTCTGCCTTGTCATCTCTCTAGGATGGGTTTTAACTCAATATTTGGATGAGATGTTCAATATGAACACTGGACTGGGTTAAAAGCAGCACTAGTAAAAATGCCAGTGCAGCATAACAGTGGCTCAGCAAAGCTCAGAGCAGTGCAAACTGTCTGAGGATAGCTACCTCCTCAAAAATACCTAATAGTATCAACTCTAGATTCAGGACCAGATAAGCAATTCAATAAGTATGCACTAGGAACATAAGATATGGTCAATGTTATTAGAATTTATATTACCTGATATTGATAAGCCCAAATATACTGTAGAATTGTACTACAGTTGAGTCTGTTTTAACTAATAACTATCATAACTAATAGTCTATCATACCTAATAGGTTTGTGCTGTGATAAAGTTGGTTAGCAGAGAAATAAAATAATAACTGATAGTTCTGTCATTAGTAATACTGATAGCTCCTGGGTTCTCATAAGTGATAGTGTCCATTGGGCACTCAGTTCAGCACTCAGTCAAAATAGACAAGTAATAAAAAGTTGCTGAAATGAATTCATAAAAATGGTTCATTTTGGTCTTTACTGGACTTTTAGAGTATATAGCAACCAAAGCCTAAAATTTTCAGCTTCTATCCATATCCTGAAAATCACTGGATCCCTCATGTCTTCAGCTCCTGGAATTGTTTATTATCTATCTTTGAAAAAGGCCTTCAAGTTCTTGATCAATGTTAAGCATGCAAATACTACAGATGGGGAGCTGATGTCTAGAACTGGATAGACAGAGGTGGGACAGAGGTAAGGCAGGAGCCAGTCACTTGACACGGAAGCAGGTTGTGGCCTCAACTTATGTGTTGTGCTGACTACTGATACTTGACCCAGATTTCAGACAAGAGAAAAGAGCAGAGGATGAATAGAGAGTAGAGAGAACACTAGCATATTGCTAAGTTGATTATCAGACTAAGGACTTCAAGTACAAAGTCATGCTACTTATATATGATGTAGAATATAGGATCGGATAAGGAAAACAAGCAAAGTAGTAAACAGAGAAATAATCAAAGTGGAGTCTGTTTACAAGGCTAGAAGATATAAAATTTACTATTAAACAGTTGTCAGAAATTTTCGACCAGGCAGTATGAATTAATAAAATGGAAGATATCAGAATAAGTCCAAAGGTGAAAGACTGATAAAAACCAATGTAACCAATATGCAAAAGCGGATAAGAGTTCATGAAAATAATACCAAGTTTGAACTGTCAGCCGTTCTTGAGGATCAGCTTGTGACAGTATTCCCCCCTTAGGGCTGAGTCCTCAAAGCCACATGACTTAATTATGGGAACCAATTCAAACTCTATATAAATTCCACTCTGAGGAAAAAATTAAGCTTTCTCACAACTTAATCCCCTTTAACAACCATGGCACCTAACTCTACCACTCAAGGCTCCAATCCAATGTCCGATATTGATCTTGAGGACAAGCTTCAATGAATGGATGAGGAGGATGATTGCAAAGTAGCCAAGGAGGCAGAACAGAAGAAAAGGGAGGCTAAGGAGGCAGAACAAAAGAAGCGCGAGGAGGAGAAACAGCAGAAAAGGAAGGATGAACTGCAGAAGAAAATGGCTGAGAAGAAATGGAGAGAAGCAGAGGAAGCAGAGAAGAAAAAGAGGGAGACAGAAGAAGTGGAATAGTTGCAAAGGGAACAAGAGGAAGCCAAGCTCATAGAATGGATTTGACTCAAGGCTGAGAAGAAAGAGAAAGAAAGACAGGAGAAGGAGAAAGGGAAGGAAAAGAAAAGAGCAATGGAGGTAGAGGTTGAGATTGTGGAGAGTCTGGCAAAGAAAACGAAAACAACAGAAAATGCAAAGGCAGGCACTGGGGCTCAAAGGCCTTGGGCAAAACTGACAAGTGGGCTGGCTGAGATGGCCAGGTTAACTCAACAGAGTGCAGCCCCTGGTCCCTCCAAGTATCAACTTACAGGGCTGGATGATCAAGACAATGATCCATTGTGGACATCTGGCTCAGGTTCGGCCAGAGATGGAAGAGACAAGACTGCTGCCCTCCAAAAACATGGAAACTATAATGCCAAGGGAGGGAAGATAAAGATGGGTGGAGACAATGAGTGCAGGCAATGCTTGTATCTGGGCAAGAACTGCACTGAGCAAAGTGATGTGTGAGTAACTCCTGATTCCCTGGGTCGGCTGATCAACTGACAACAATCACAGCAGCAAGTATATGTGTGAACTGTGCCACACTTCAAAGCAGAAGTGTGCAGTTCTGACTGAGGCTGACAAACAGCCTCATGAACAAATGTACAAGCTCATCATTGAGCAGAGAAAGACCCATGCTGTGCAATCAGCTATTTTGAAGGAGTTGAAGGGTATCCAAGCCAAGTTGGGCACACAGCACTTGGCAGTGTTGTCAAGTATCTGTTCCCAGACAAAGGTCATGGATAGGCTGGCCAAGGACTTTGAAGAGTTCTATGACCAGCTTGTCCTGGATGACAAGGTGATGGATGATGAGGCACATGAAAAGGTATGGGTGGAGTGGGATGCCAGATTGGCCGCTAAGAAGAAAACCATGCCAGAGATGTTAGATGCTGGATCTTAGGGATGAGGGGGAGGCTGGAGAGGAGGAAGGTGAGGCAGAGGATGAGGGTGAGAATAGTAGTAAGTAGGTCATTTCCTCTGATCCTTCCACTTGGCTCATGTACTTGTCATGACTTCTGTCTGTTTATCACATCATGTATATCATACTTTTTGGGACTTCATTGAAATTTGCATGTTATTTTCTTGGGACAAGGTGTGAGTAAGGAGGAATCTGAAGTAAGGAAAAGGATGAGAGGGAGATGAGGCTATTGGGTGTAAGTAAAAACAAAATGGTAAGTAATAAAGTATGAAAAATTGTCTAAGTCCAAAAGAAAATAAGTGAGCTGGCATCATAAAGTGGGTGAAGAAAACATAGCTGAGATGCAGTCTAGGATAAAGGAAGTAGACCAGGCTTGTCAGGGTAAGCAGAATAGAAGTCAGAAAGAAGTTTAGTCACATGCATAAGTTCAGTAGCAGGTAACCATGAAGATTCTTTGTCAGTATCTTCATATCCCAACCAGATGACCTTGTAAAGAAGTTTGCATATGCAGCATTGATCGATCTTCAAATCTACAATGCAGGCAATCTCATACTCCAGCTTGTCGTCAATGACAATAGGAGCAGGAGCCAGTTCTGTGCGATCAGAAAATGGATTGGGTATAGTTGGCTCAAGCATGGAAATGTGGAAGACAGGATGAACAGCATGCATGGAATCTGGAAGGCAAAGGGTGAATGAGTGAGAGCCAGGTTGGGCAATAATTTCATATAGACCAAGATATTTTTCGGAGAGCTTCTTGAATGGACAGGTAGTGCAGAAGAATTGAGCTTTCATGAAAACTTTCTGGCCAACTCTGAACTCTGGGGCTGGTAACCAATGTGCATCAGTGGATTGTTGGTAGCATTCTTGAGCAGTGGCTATCTCAGCTTTGAGAGTAGTGTGTAATTTGTCAAGGTTGACTGCAAAGTCACCTGTGCGAGCTGATGTGATATTGCATTCAGGATAGACTGTAATGCTAGGGTGATAACCCTTGTTGGCAAAGAAGGGCAAAATTCCAGTGGTAGCACTGGGTGCATTGTTGTATGCAAATTCTGTGAGTGGGAGGAGGTTGGACCAGTTGTCCTGCTGATAGTTGCAGTAAATGTGGGGGTACTGCTCTAGCATTTGGTTAGTTTGTTCCATCTGTCCGTTACCTTCAGGATGATAACTGGATGTGAAATGAAGGCACATGTCCAGAGCTGTGCTGAGGGAATGGAAGAAGTGTGAGACAAACTCTGAACTATGATCAGAAGTGACATGAGAAGGAACACTGTGCTTAGAGAATATGTGAATGATGAATAACCATGCCAGTTCTGTGGAAGTGATAGTGTTATGAGTCAGAATGAATACAGCCTGTTTTGAGAGTCGGTTGATGATAATGAGGATGGTGTCAAAGCCAGAGGAGGAAGGGAGTTTCTCGATGAAGTCCATTGAAATTGAATTCCAAGGGCATTCAGGAATGGGGAGTTGCTTGAGGTTACCATATGGCTTATGGCATTGAGACTTGGATCACATGCAGGTAATGCAGGATTTACAGAAAGCCTTGACCTGAGATTGGATGTCAGGCTAGGTGTACTCACATCAGATGAGTTTGAGGGTCTTGTTCTGACCAAAATGGCCAGAAAGGACATGATCGTGTTTGTATTGTAGAACTCTGAGTCAAAGGTTGTTGATGTCAGGTACATAAATCCTATCCTTGGGCCAAAGAAAGCCAGTGGAATTGACCAACCAGCAGCCTTCAGGATGAGTGATATGAGTGGATGCAATTGGGTCTTGAGGAAGTGAAGTAAGGATATCTGAATGAAGTTTCTTGAGATCTAATATGGTGGCAGCACACAGGAAAGGAGTGGAAAAATAAGTAGCTCAAACTGAAGCTGATAACTGTTCATGTGAAAATACAGGACAGAAATTATGAGGATTGACCAAAGTATAGCCATTATTTCCCCCTTTAGGGTAGATGTCCCATCATCTAGTGAGAGTGTCAGGCTTGGTTCTGAGATGGCCGGGTCAGAAATGGATGATAAGGTTAAACTGTGATATGAACTCAGACCAATGAGCCTGTCAATGAGTTAGGATCTTTGTAGTGCAGAAGTATTCCAAGTTCTTGTGATCAGTAACAATGTCAATAGGAAGTGAGGCTCCTTCAAGGTAATGCCGCCAGGTGTAGAAAGCCTCGAAGATAGCAAGGAGCTCTTTGTTGTGAGTGTCATAGTTTAACTCAGCTGTGTTGAGGGTGTGGGAGTGGAATGCAATCGGGTGAACTTCATTCTCATCTATGACAATAGAAAGGATGGCAGCAAGTGCATAATCAGAAGCATCAGTCTCAATGATGATTTGGGCATCAGGTATCCAGTGAGTGAGTATAGGAGCAGTGGTGAACACTTCTTTGAGGGAGTTAAAGGCTTCACAACACCATTCATTGAAATTCCACTTAGATGCTTTTTGGGTGAGGTGATAAGCAGGATGACAATATCGGAATAGTTGTAAATGAAGTGTTGATAGAAATTGGTGAAATCAAGAAAAGACTGTATGTCTTTGACTTTCTTCAGTTCAGGCCACTCCTGGATGATTTTGATCTTGTCTTCTGACATTTTGAGACCATCTGGTGAGAGGATATACCCGAGGTATTCAACAGAATCGGAATGGAACTCGCATTTTTCTGCTTTAGCATATAGTGTCACGAGCCGATCCTCAATACCGGCTCACGGTTCGGACTTGGTATATTTTCATGAACTCCTATCTGTTTTCACATTTCGGTTACATCGGTTTTTATCGGTCTTTCGCCTTCGGACTTATTCTAACATCTTCCATCTTATTAATTCATACCGCCTTATCGAAATTTTCTGACAACCGTTTAATAGTAAATTTTATATCTTCTAGCCTTGTAAAATTTGCGGACTCCACTTTGATTATTTCTCCGTTTACTACTTTGCTTGTTTTCCTTATCCGATCCTATATTCAGCATCATATATAAGTACCACAACTTTGTATTCGGATTCCTTAGTCTGATAATCAACTTAGCGATACACTACTTTCCTCTGCTCTCTGTTCGTCCTCAGCTCTCTTATATTGTCTGAAATCCGGGTCAAGCGTCAGTAGTCGGCACAACACATAAGTTGAGGCCACGACCCGCTCCCGCGTCCGACGACCGGCTCCTGCCTTACCTCTGTCACACCTCTGTCCAACCGGTCCTTGACGTCGGCTCCCTATCCGTAGCGTTTGCGCGCTTAACATATAGGCCATGCTTGCAGAGCTGCTTGAGGACATCTCAAACATGTTTCTTGTGTGTGTCGAGGTTGTCAGAGTAGATAAGGATGTCATCAAGATAGACTGTGACACAGATGTCAAGGAGATTGGAAAAGATGTCATTTATGAACTGCTGGAAGGCTGCAGGTGTGTTGGTGAGTCTGAAAGACATAACCAGCCATTCAAAGGATCCATAGCAGGTCCTGAAAGCCATTTTCCATTTGTCTCCTTCAGTGATCCAAATGAGGTGATAAGCATGTCGAAGGTCTATCTTGGTGTATATGTGGGCTTTGCAAGGGGAGTTGAGTAAGTCAGATATGAGCAGGAGCAGGTAGCAATCCTTCTTGGTGATTCAATTAAGGCTGCAGAAATTGACACAAAGTTGTAATGAACCATCTTTCTTCCGAATGAAGAGAATGGGTGTGCCATGAGGCAAGGAAGTGGGGTGGATATACCAATAGATAAGTGTTCATCAATAAATTCATGGAGTGACTCAAGCTCAGATGGAGATAATGAATAGATAGAGCCAATGGGAGGTTGAGCACCCTCTTCAATATTGATTTTGAGATCATATGGGCAATGTAATGCAAGGCTATTGGTGCAAGCTTTGCTGAACACATTGGCAAATTCATGATATTTGTTGGGCACTTTAGAAAGGTAAATTGACTCATCAGAAACCCAAGCCAAATTAGTGGAAGTAGAAGGTGAGCTGAGGTTGAGGTGGAAGTTTACTGAACCAGGAAGGCATGAAGCATGAATGTATGTAGCAGCATTGATGATAGAAATGCAAGGAGCTGTTGCAATACCAGGAGTAGACATAGAAGTCCCAGAAGATGGTGAATTCAGAGGAGGAATGTCAGCCATCAGGCTAGGAGCAGGTGACAATGTAGGAGCCACTATGGGAGTGGATGTGATGCAGGCAGAAGGGGCAAGATTATCCTGCAAATGCGATCAGAAAGATATACTGCTTGAAATCCAGTCAATCAACAGATTGTAGCAGGTGAGCCAGTTGTGTCCTAGTACCACAGAGCAGGAAGAATCAAGCTGAGTGACATAGAGGTCAATAGTCATAGATTCACCAGTAGAGAAAGTAACAAGAAGATTCACAAGTTCAGTAATGTAACTATTCGATAATCTGTCAAATAGGTGAAGCTCAATAGGAGGTAAGGGTGAAGTTGGAAGAGAGTGAGTGCAGATAAAATCAGAATCTATGAAGCAATGAGTCAAGCTGGAATTGACAAGAGCACAAAATGGTATCTGTTGAATATTATCAGATGAGCCAATGAGAGAAGAAGTGAGGGAAGTGATAAGAGAATTCAGATCAGGAAGAGTGGATGTATTGAGGCAGAGGAGACTCTCTGGTGCACAGATGAGCTCAACGCAACCCCCAGTCTGTGCAGAGTCCTGAGGGTTGCCCTCTATTTTTCCAGACTCTTTTCAGAGTCCTTGGGCAAAGCTGCTTTGACTTTGCGGATCTTGGCCCAGTTTTGTTTCCTGTGGCAATTCTTGACCTTGTGGCCTTTGCTACTGCAGAATAGACAGAGATCTTCATCAAGGTGTTGTTTCTGCTCCTCAGGTGTCAGTTTGCCATTTTGGCCAAGTTTGCTAGAGAGGTCAAATTTCAGTGTAGGGCATTGGGTACTGGATGTAGATAGAGTGGGGGTGTTGGATTTGGTAGTCAGGGCCTGCAACTGATTATGGTTGCTGTTGTTGTTGCTGTTACTGTTTTTGCCTTGATTATTGTTGCTGTTGTTGTTGCCAGGTTGAGACTGGCTGCATGACAGATTTGGGTTGGAAGGATTGGAGGTAGAGAGCTTGTTGGGTTGCTTCTGACTCAGAGAATCAGCAGCATCCTTCTCTGCAGCATGGGCATGAACACATTCACAGTCACACTCCCAGTAGCATCCATCATAAACAATGGCCAAATAGTGCATTTCTTCAAAGGTAGTAGGTTTGCCCTGCTCACAAGTGCTGAGAGGGTCTTGGATGCAGTTTGGAAGTCCCTTGTAGTAATGGTGACAGAGAATCTCGTTGTTCCAACCAAGTTGGGAGGTATGTTTCAGGAACTCGACTTTATAAGTGGCAATTTTATTACCCAGTTTCATGTGCAGGGTATCAAGCATCTTGGCTGCTTCTCCCTTTGGGTTATCAATGCCAAAATGCATACAGAGCTCACAGACAAATGCACTCCAATTGTTGAACCAGTCATGGAAGACACCCTGTTCTTCCTGAGTGAGGCTGACCTCAAACCAGTCAAGCATGACACCAGTGAGGTAGGTTATAGTGAAGTCAGCTTTCTGATTGTCATGCTGGAACTGAGTGGGATTGGCTTGGAAATATAGATGGTATTGGATTAGGAAAGTGTTGAGTTTTTCAGGGTCAGAGCTGCTAAAAGTGTCTGGGAGGTGAGCCTTATTGGTGCAAGTCTGGTTGGCTTGTACAGCTACTTGGTGATCAAGATTGTCAGTGAGCCTACCCAAGACATCAGCTAGACAATCATTGTTAGGAACCTGTCAGGGAGCACAGGGATGAGGTGCCCATCAAGGAGGAAGAGGCTTGTCATCAGAAGAGTGGGAAGGGTCTTCAGGATCATTATCATTGGAGTTACCAGGACCACTGGGAGAGCTATTATAGATAGGTTCATCATCTTCATCATTGCTGTCATGACCCATAGGTTGATTATTGGCATAGTCTGGACCATCTGAGTCATCTGGTTCTGAGGGGTCAGATGGATCTCCATCAGATGGCAGACTGCCAGGTGGGGTAGGAGTTCTGGGAGGATGGATGTTTCGAAAATGACAAAGAGGTAGTTGAGGAGAGCTAGCAGAACAAGGAGTTTCTAGGAGATTAGGATTAAGATGACATGAATGGCAAGTGCAGATACTGATATGAGGACTATCGTTGGTAAGACGAGAAGAGCTTGGGACAAGAGGAGGAGTGTGAGAGCATCTCTGCTCTGGTTGTGCAACAATGGAGGTCTTGCCCTTGATAGTACAGGTGTTGACCATGATGACAGAAGTGTGGGTGTGATGGTAGAATCTAAGTCTGATAATACTGTTAAGTACACAAACACTATGGATGGGGATCCAATGTCTAGGACTGGATAGACAGAGGTGGGACAGAGGTAAGGCAGGAGCCAGTCACTCGATGTGGGAGTGGGTTGTGGCCTCAACTTATGTGTTGTGCTGACTACTGATGCTTGACCCAGATTTCAGACAAGGGAAAAGAGCAGAGGATGAATAGAGAGTAGAGAGAACACTAGCATATTGCTAAGTTGATTATCAGACTGAGGACTTCAAGTACAAAGTTGTGCTACTTATATACAATGCAGAATATAGGATCGGATAAGGAAAACAAGCAAAGTAGTAAATAGAGAAATAATCAAAGTGGAGTCCGCAAATTTTACAAGGCTAGAAGATATAAAATTTACTATTAAACAGTTGTCAGAAAGTTTTGACCAGGCAGTATGAATTAATAAAATGGAAGATGTCAGAATAAGTCCAAAGGTGAAAGACCAATAAAAACTAATGTAACTGATATGCAAAAGCAGATAAGAGTTCATGAAAATAATACCAAGTTTGAACTGTCAGCCATTTTTGAGGATTGGCTTGTGACAATCAACAAAATAAAGATTGAAGGGAGAAGCTTGAGATGTGGCTTGACAATGATTGAAACCTAGTATCAGAGTATCAGCTTGTAAATAAGCTCAAGAAAATACCTAGAATGCAAAAGAATTTAAAGAGATTGAAGAAGAATGAGTTGGAGCTAGTTACAAAATTACAGCTTGCAGCTGGAGGTCTTCCAAAGCCTATAGAAAAAAAGCAGAAACATATGTGATGATCATCTAGATTGGATCACAATTCAAAATTCAAATTGAATAACCTTAGGTTCCATGGATAATGATTTAAGCTCTTTAGTAGCTTCAAAACCAAATGACACATTATTATCTGCCAGTGCAATGAAGAAACCTAAATATGAAAATTCAAGCATTCAATTCCAAGTCCAAGTGCTTAATTAGTACAACATCAACAGCATGAATCACAACAGCACTGTCTAGCACTTCAAAACTATCAATCCAGATATAAGGTTCAGCCAACCAACACTCAATAAGTAGGTTAGAAATGAAGCTGAAATTTGGAAGGAGTGGGAAAATGGAAGGTATTTACATTCAGACTCAGAGCACATTGTCCAGGTACAGCAGCTGGATGTGAATGAGATATTGGAGCTCAGGGTTTCAAAGGCAATGTCAGATGGGATGATTTTGAATAGACAGGCACTACATACAAAGTGGATGCAATTTGCTAACTTGGCTGAAATATTAGAGGATGAAAGGCTATGGCCTGAGTCAAGGGTAGTTGACTTCTTTCAAGGCTTGTAATGGACTTCAGGACTTAAAATGACATGGCAAGGCAGGATCAGTAGATCTAAAGGTAGTTAAGGTGGAATGTACTCACTTCCAGTCCCTTCTTCAGGAGGGTTCATGAGCTAAAGGACATTTACAATATGGACAAGACTAGTCTCTTATATGTGTGAGTATTGAATATAATCAGATTAGAAGCATGCACAAATCATAGAGAACTTTCTTCATTATATGGCCTGATCATGGATTATCTGACAAGTATGTCCCTGGAGTCAAAGGAAGAAAAGTCTGACTTACATTTGCAATCACAATGAATGTAGATGGCAGTAACAAGCTTCTACCATTGATTATAGGTAAATTCAGCAAGCCATGCCCCTTCTGACGGGGACTTCATCAAGCCAGATTAATCCTCCAATGACAAGAGTCTTCCTGTTGGATTAGTATTAATCCAGATTCAAGCTGGATTTCAGCTGGATTAACCTACAATGAGGGCAAAGTGAGAGAGATGATGAAATTAATCGAGATTGCTAATGCAAAATAAGCGCTGAAAAGCACATCAAGTAAGGTTCAAACACCTGACTTCAGAAGGAAGACCTCTTAGTTAGGTATGTAAAGAATGAAAGACCACTACACTATAAAGCCATGATATAGCTTGTAAGGTTTTTGCAATATATAGTACTATTGACACCATGAAATGGGGACTTAGAAACATTCGCGAAGTCCTCATTCACTTGATGGCACTTAGTCACTCAAGTCACCCCAATAAAAAATCCACCAGAAAATCTTGAAAAATTCTATGTCTTTGTAGTGAAGAGATGACGAAGCGAGTTCGTCCAAAATTGAATGTGAGCATGACAACGTCCATCTGTCGCTGGCTAGTGACCCAAATGTAAACCAGAGTAGTTAGAATTTTGAGTGGAAAATAAATTGGAACAAAGACTCAGCACGAATGCGATGATGCGAATTGTTGCTGAGGAGTGAGATCGAGTGGTAGAGTGCATTTTCCAGCTGCAGGGTCGGTCTTGAGCTCCTAAGTTCAGACAAGAATAAGATAGAAAGTAGGGGTAGATTTCACTAAGGAATATTCATAGATACATGATAGTATTTATACGAACTGCCTGGTAGTACCTACAAATGTTAGAGACAATAGAGACAAGTAGAGACGAGTGTTTATGGCGATGATTTTCCGATATTTTAAGGTCATAAGGATATATCTGAGAAATATTAGTGGTGGAAAAAGGGAGTGGAGAGATAATACATGTGGTTGCCTGGATCCACATTATTAGATGAAGCGATGAGACAAGGTAAGAAAGAGCAGAGTGGGGCGTGTATGACGATTTTATGGAGATTTTTCGAGCAAGGTACGAAGGGAAAGAAAATGATTGGATAAAGCAAAATGAAAAAGAGCGGACTTCTGTCAGTTGAATGACAAGTCCTAACTCAGCGGCGTTGAAGCCATCAAAACCGAGTAGAAAGAGTGGGTTAGAAGCTGTAAAGGGAAATGATAATGGGGAAATGAGGGACAAAATTTGAAATTTAAGAAATGAGGGGAAAATGAGGGAGAGATTGTGGGTGCAAGCGGTGGTTATTCTTGATCAGATGTGATGGGTCGGCTTGATGTGCATAGGTGGCGGCCATTCTTGATGATTGCAAGGTTGTTGAGATAGTATAGTGGCAGCGATGAATGGGGAAACAGGAGTAGTAGAGGGATGGTGGCTGATGGCAGTGATCTGACATCAGCAGGTGTCCGATCTCTACAGTAGACTCCATCTAGATATGAATTTGTACTCTTTTATAACACATAATTTGATTCTAGACACTCAAGAGATGGTTGGAAGGTATATTTTGCTAGGCTAAAGTCAATACATATAGTATTTAAAACATTGAGATATTAAGCCAATTTGGTGCAGTGGCTTAAGTCATAGTCATTTCATTATCACATGTTGCTCTCATCTGGTCTCAGGTTCAAACCCTGCCCCTCGACGTTTTTGGGCGCTTATTTGGACCCTTGATCTTGCCCAAAACAAGCCAAATTGTCATGTGATCAGCATCTGGATTGAAGCCAGATCAAATCTGGATTTAAAGTAATCCACCAGGAACACTCTTCTCATTGGTGGATTAATCTGGCTTGATGCAGTCAATGCTTCTGAAACAAGACTGGAGAGTAACTTGGATTTAATTATTAGTTCAATGCCAAAGTGTGGATGGCCTGGGTTATTTACCAGGAGTGGCTTTTACACTGGAATAATGTGTTTCATGCTCAAGAACACCACATTGTCCTTCTATAGGACAATTTCTCTGGTCACATTGTTCTCCCTAGCCTCACCAATATCTAGATCATTAATTTTGCACAAAATCTCATATTGCACATCTAGCCACTTAATCAAGGCATTATTCAAAGTTTCAAAGCTCATTACCAAACAGATTTCATTGCATGAGCCATTGCCCATTATAATACTGATTACACTCCATGTGATATCTATTCTATCAATATACTTCAAGCTATTCAGCTTGGCTGCTCCACCTGGGAAGATGTTGATGTGACTACTATCTGGAACTATTGGAAGAAAACAAGTATTCTCCCAGCTTGTAACCCTGGGCCCTCCACCAACTTGATAATTCCCATTTCTACACTCCTTAACCCCTAGAAAATCTATGGTCATACCACTACTGATGATCCCATTGCATGTGTTGAGAGAGAATTGAAGTTGGCCCTTGATAAACTTCAGGTTTGGGGAGTCTTGCAGGCAAGTAATCAAATGAGCCTTGATATGTTGCTTAATCTGTTATAGTGATGCCAGCCTGGTCCTAAGCTGGTGTAATAGGTATCAGATTGATCCTATCAAAGGGGACTCCTTCTCAGTCAGATAGCTGGTAGCCCAATTTTGGTCATTGGTGGGTACCAGTTGTGACTAATAAAGTAGTACCATTTCCCTAAGGTGTTTGGGTACCATCATTACATTAGCACAGTACTACTACTAGTAATCAAATATTAATTTGATATCTCAGCCTAAACCCCTCTACTGTCTAATAATGTGAGAACCTGTCTGAGATCAAAGAGCAAAGCTTAAAGTAGTCAATATCACAGTTCTTGGGGCTGCAGATGGCCTTGCAGAAAGAGATAAGCTGAAAAGCAATATTTAAGTTATATATATATTTTACAAATAGAGCTAGTAATTCTGGTTCCCTAAAGCCAGAATTGTCAGTGAGAGTTGTTAATTCTGGTTCTGGAAATCCAGAATTATTGGTGAGGATAGTAATTGTGGTTCTAGGAAACCAGAATTTTCAGTGAGGGGTAGTAATTCTCATTCTGGAAATCCAGAATTGTCAGTAAGGGTAGTAATTCTGGTTCTAGGAAACCAGAATTTTCAGTGAGGGATAGTAATTCTGGTTCCAGGAAACCAGAAATTTTGGTGAGGGCTAGTAATTCTGGTTTTTGAAAACCAGAATTGTTGGTGAGGGTAGTAATTCTGGTTTCCTAGAACCAGAATTTACATCTAAGCTAAGAGGATCTAGATACAGACTAAATTTCAATCAGTACTGAATAGGAGGTGCCTGATCTGTAATGTAAAGATTGCATCACTCCCTGATCTGAATGATGGCCATATGAGATCTATAGTAGTGTCTATGTTGGTGGTAGATAACAGTTGTGCTTTTGGCTGTTGGTTGATCACTAAACTGCCACTATTAGAAGATGTAATTGTATCTACTGAATAATGAAACATAATGATCAAAGGTTGAGCTTCAAGGTGTATTTTAGAGTTGATGTTCACAATATTACTATGTTAGAATACAACCTTCTTCAGAGTGGCTTTGCCTCCTTATCAATTTGTATATAGATTACTTGTGCATGGGTATATATTAGGAATATGTCCACTGGCATATTCACACCTTTGATCAGTTATTAATTTGTGAATATTTTGTGAAGGGACTGTACAGTAGCTCAAAGAAATGTGAATGATGCTAAAAGGACAAAGTGTATTTTTCAGGTGTAATATCACAAGGTTAGTGCTGAATCTTGACTCCTAAATTGCTCAGTCCATGTATTGAAATTTGTCTCCATCACAGGTTCACTTACCACAGTTTGGGCTTGTAATACAGGGATGTCTTGTGAAGTTGGAATTTGCTATTACCATAATGGTATATGAATGATCCTGAGACCACCAAGATGACTGGAGATGCAAGACAGTCATGGAGGTCCTAAATGTGAGAAATATATCATATGAAAGGTGTAATCAAAACAATTTCAGTGCATCCAATATCATACTGCTTAGGGGAGGACAGCAATAGTAATTAAATGCATAAGACAGGGTAGTAAAAGACAGTATATACAGGTTTATGGGATGGAGAGAGCCTTTTGAGCAATTTAAGCAAGCTAGCCCGAAATATCTACTTAATTGGAGCTCAAGGACGGTACTTTGAATCCAACTGGTTCATAAATCATCATGTAGTCAAACAAAATGCATTTTGTAGGAATGCCAAAGTCAAATAGAATTGACCGATGTACTAATGGTGCAGTAAAAGTATTAATGAGTTCATTTAATCGGGTTCATCTGTATCTTCGAACAGAAACTTTTTCCAAGTCAATAGCTATGCTGAATCTTGAGATATTGTCCTATCAAGTAAAATAAGAGAAAATGATATACCCTGTTGAGCATAATTGTTATTAATGGACCCACAGCCTTCCTCTCATTCTGGTTTCCTAGAACCAGATTTGTGCAGTCTTCCCTTCAATTCTGGTTTTCTGGGACCAGATTCTGTCAATCCACTACCAAATTCTGGTTCTCAGAAACCAAAATCTATCACTAGTACTAGTAAGTAGTAATTAAGTGCAATGTATGCCATTTGATAGTAATTAATGACCCCCCAGAATAGGAGATCTAGATCTCATCAATTACCAAATTGATGTTGATGGCTGCCTCTTCTCAGTAAGTAACAAAGTTGTTTACTAAGTCAGACTTATAATATGGTGATTGTTATGTATATTGATTGTATCTAGTATTTGTTTTCTTTACAATACAAAGTTGATATTAGCTTTATTAAAGTAATATCACAATTATATTTCTCTTTATTTGTCTTTGTATTTTCTTAGTTTGATCAGACTTGTTTACTTTGTCTCACATAAGTGATTGTTCCAGAACATTACAAAGTCACATGCTCAGTGGATAATAGAATACACACTTGGTCATATATTAAACTGTGGGAACAAATTGTCTAGAGCTACATGAGAGACTTGAGATCAGATTGATTGAGTTATAAATCATATACAACAATAGTATAGTATAATGGAATAAGTACTACTGTACTATATTACTTTTGAATAATCTTGTAGCATGGAAGTATGAGATTGAGTATACAATAATACAAATACTGCTTGCCCGTAGCAGAGTTCTATAGTATTGTTGAGTGAATAGTACTGTATTACTATTCCTTGTACCCTATGGAATGGTACTCTAGTACTGTTTCTCATACAGTATGGAATGATACCATGATACTGTTCCTCATACAGTATGGAATAGTACCATGGTACTGTTCCTTGTACAGTATGGAATAGTACCATGATACTGTTCCTTGTACAGTATGGAATGGTACCATGGTACTGTTCCTCATACCATATAGAATATTACCATGGTATTGTCCTCACTACTCTATGTAATAGTATTCTGGTACTGTTTTTCCTCCTATCCAAAAGGCAGTAGTATGGATAAACTGCATTTCTTGTCATGAATATACACAAATAAGAGTGGAAGTATGTGGTGTACATAGCAGACTTGAGTCACATGAACAATCTAGACTAAATATAGTATTTTACAGCCCCTGTACTCTTAATCAGTTCCAAATAGACAGAAACATAGCTGTATATAACACTGCACAATCCTGTGCCATATACCATACAGACTTTCTGATTTTAGCAAGGCTACCATTTCCACATTCTGCTGCACTTGGGTTAATCCTACCCAAGATAGGCTGGGCTTGTGCATATGTCTTTAGAAAAGTGGCAGGTGAGCAGCAAGAATGACCCAATGAATGGAAATCATCAATCAGAAACACAGTGTCTGCAAAAAAATCTGGCTCTCTTGTCCTACAATAAGGAGCTAGCTGGCATGCAAAATTATAAATAACATATTTTGGAGCTTTTGGCCACCTTGTGACCATTGCAGAAAATACATCATTCCTTCCTTCACTTTCAGGAATGCAATGAAACCCATAGCAAATACTATGTGTACACCAAGCACACATGATTCCTCCTGTCAGTTTGTTTTCTCCATACTCACTGTAGTATTTATTGCAAATACCATCCCTTTCTCTGGGTTCCTTTGCAATATCATGCCGCAAGCCAGGGTACTGGGGCTGGTGGCGTATTTGAGGCATGCTATATCTACAGCCACTCTAATACTAGTTAGTACAAGTTAGATAACTAATAGAACAATCATACCTTTTTCCATCCTCCATCAACAACTCCAATTGAGAAATCAATGGCAGGTGATAAGTAATAGATGTGGTCAAAACATCTTCTACCCTTTGATGTATCCATGCCAAGGCACAAAGAAGTCCTGGAGAAAACTTCTGACTTGTCTTCCATTCATATAATGAAAGCCAGTAGAGAATTGGAATACAAGACAGCCAGTTAAGGGTTTCTTGACTAGGGCTTTCCGAAAACATCTTCAAAGTGTGAAGTGAAGGCCTATTGATTAACTGTAGGCATAATTCATTTGCTGAGATCTAACTCCTGTTAGTAGAAACCCAAGTGCTATTTAATTCACTTACTTAGAAAAAAAAAAGTCTGACTTCAGCTGGAGGTTCCTTTTTCAGGAGAAAACAAGAGGAATTATAATGTTCATGGAACAGTCATATAAACCACTGCAATTGGCTTGAATAGACTGTAATATTCTTCCCATTTTTTGATTCTTTTCGAGAGTTAATTCAAGAATTTGAATTCTCTTTTCTTTCTATTAAAAACATAAGATAAATTGATTATCTGTGTTCAAGCACATACCTCTTTGTCTGGTACTACCTCACTTCCCTTGGACTTCCATCCAAATAGCTTTTCATTACACAAATGAGAAAGCTCTTTTCTTAGCTCTAAATCTTGGATAAAGCTTTGATTCTTGGAATAACCTCCTCGACGTACTATTGAGTTATGGTGCTGGGTAGTTGGTGGATAAATGGTATTCAGAACATGCTTCTTGTTGAAAGCAAGTGTGATTCCATCCCAGATTACAGTTTCTGGTGTTGGACCATACTGAGGGCAAACCATATCATTTTCCAGCTCTAAAAGATTGGCATATCCAAACCAGACAGTCCAGAAAACAGATTTATCCACAAAGGAGGAGGAAGATGTGACCATCTTCTATAACACCTAGTAACAACCTTGATCCATGCAGAGAAAGGTGTTTTAGAAGAGGTATAAGAGGAGGTGTAGTCATCAAGCAGGTCATGGGAGAATAGCATTGTGTTGTTATAGTTGAATAATCCTAATTCTCTGCAATCTGGCCCAATAGCTCTGCCAGAGTATCTTGTAGTATTGCAGAAAAAGCACCTTTGTAGCTGAACTTTTGCAGAAAGAGGTCGAAGAAGGGTGTACATGGTTTCTCAAATACTTCACCATTAGGTGAGTAGAGACCACCACAGGTACAATAGGAAGTAGGAGAGAGTGGGAGGAGAGAAGGGACTGTTTTAACTGCTGGTGCTTCTGGATAGAGAATTCGATCACTGGGAATTCTTGTCCAGTGAGGTGGTATAATAGGAAGATATGAAATTGAGAGATGACGTTGAGAGGTAGTGCTCTGGATTTGGGAAGATGTAACTGTTCATACAGGTTAGTGATATCTAGTTCTACAGTGGCTCAAAAAACTGTCCCAATGTTTTCGCATTTGGACATATTTGCTAATACCAGGGCAGATATATGGCCTAGCATCCTGAAAATATTCACACAGGTACCTTGACATATTGGGAGCATATATTCCCATGATCACATGACCTTGTCCATCAATGAATTAGTAATGAATTATTAAAAATATCTACTCATTGGGACAGTTTTTTGACCCCCTGTCAGCCTCCCAGTATCTATCTTGTAACATGCCAGGGGAGCATCAGGGCAGGTGTGGGAGTAGTAAACAAGATCATGTGACCTTGGTTGACATGTTGAGATGGCTACAACTGTCTTTCTTCCTGCCACTACATCATGAAAGCTATCTCCTCTACCTAATACTCCCAAGTCACTTCTCTTCTCAAAGATGGCTATTCCTTGTGCCATATTGAACATAAAACTAGTCTAGGCAAGTCTACTGTTGGGAGGATCAATAAAGAAGTTGATGGGGACAAGGAAAACAACAAGGGAGGACGTCCTTCCAAGCTTTCTCCTCATGATAAAAAAGCAATAATTCACCAAATAACCTCTGGAAAGCTAGATAATGCTGTCCAGGCTACAAATTTCATTAACTCTACTCTGTCTGACCCTGTCACACCCCAAACTGTCAGAAATACCCTTCAGGATAATGGATTTTGCTCTGTAACCAAGATCAAATGACCTCTACTCAAAAAGCAACATTGTGAGGAATGCCTTGACTCTGCACATGAACATAGGAATTGGACAGTGGAGGACTGGAAGAGGGTGTTGTGGACAGATGAAACAAAGATCAACAGGATTGGGTCAGATGGAAAGGTGTATACCTGGAAGGAGAGGGGGGAACCACTGTCAGATAGGACCACTCTCCCTACTGTCAAACATGGAGGAGGTGGTAACATGATGGTGTGGGGGTGTATGGGGTGGAATGGGGTAGGAAAGCTGATTGAGGTTCAAGGGAATATGGATGCAGTGAAATACTGCGAGATTTTGGACAATGGGGTGGTGGAAAGCTTTGAAAAGTTGGAGATGGAGGAGGAGGAGAGGATATTCCAGCAGGATAATGACCCAAAACACACCTCAAAACTGGGACAACAATGGTTTGTGGACAACAATATTCAAGTTCTATCATGCCCTGCACAATCCCCTGACCTAAATCCCATTGAACACCTCTGGACCTACCTGAAGGACCAGCTGAAGGCATATGAAAGACCACCTAAGGGAGTATTTGAATTGTGGGAGAGGCTAGTAGAGGAGTGGAATAAGATTCCAGCAGAAAGGTGCCAAAGGCTGATAGAAACCATGCCCAGAAGGATTGAGGCAGTTGTCAGGGCAAGAGGAGGTCATACAAAGTATTGAGTAGGTAGATAACAGAGGGTCAAAAAACTGTCCCAATGAGTAGATATTTTCGATAATTCATTAATAATTCATTGATGGACAAGGTCATGTGATCATGGGAATATATGCTCCCAATATGTCAAGGTACCTGTGTGAATATTTTCAGGATGCTAGGCCATATATCTGCCCTGGTATTAGCAAATATGTCCAAAATGCGAAAACATTGGGACAGTTTTTTGAGCCACTGTAAAGTCAGAAAACATCATACCTGGAACATGAATTTCTGTTAATTCTATTAACTCTTGATTTTCTTCATAGTTTCTGCCAACAGCATTTTGAAGGTATTTTTGACACTGCTCAATATGACCACAAGTAGAACCCCCATCCCTTGAGTATCTCCAGTCACCTATTCCAGAATCTGGACCTGTATAGGTCACAACTACTCTGTATTTTGCTTGCATTGGCATATTTGAGAGCCCAACAGAGAAATGGTTGACCCATCCTCCCTCTACTATATCTCTCCAAAACACAATAACTGGTTGTGCAGTATCTATGCTGGTATTAGACAATTGGTACCATGTATCCTAAGATAAAAATATACCAAAAGTCTCAATAGCTTGTGTAATATCTTCATTTTGAAGATATTGCTGATGTATACATTTTTCATAGTTTTTAAAATCTGGGCAATTGCAGACAGGAATGGGTGTCTCTTGACCATGATCAATTTGAATATGGTACCAATATTTCTAGAGGTGTTAAACATTATTATTCACAGCCAACCATAATTTATTAGGAGTAAAACATACTGTTTGTCTTCCTACTTTATTATCCCATCCAGTGGCAACATAAAGGTCTTCAGATAGCTGAAGAAATGGTATGGCTTGAGTTGTTACTCCTTCAGCAAACTGCTGGTAGTAGTCTGGAGAAGAGAGAACAGCTGTATTCTCTACTTCAACAGAAATATTATCCATAACAGAATCAGGAATATCCAGCATTCCACTATCTCCACCAGAGAAGGTAGCATCCTGTTGAACAAGAGTAGTAAGCTCTTCTGAAGATGGTGGAGATTGATTGTTGTTGGTTCTTTTTCTTGTAGGGTGAATCTGAGATAAAGAAGACCCTATAGTATTTAATGAAGTCTGAATCCTCTGCTTTTTTTGTGGAGAAATTATCCTTCCATCAGATGCTGCTAGAGAAAGTAATGCAGGGTTGGTGTGTTGACTAAGTAAAGGAACAGGCTGCACAGAAATCCAGGTATTTGGAGGAGGTGTTTGCTGTATAGACACATATCAAGGCATGGTGGGATATAGAGAAAGATTAAGATGGATAGATAAGGCTAGTCATTGTCATGTGATAGGAATGATCTAGTACAACTGTACTGTTCTATGTTATAATAGTACTGCATTACTATCTCAGTATAGTAATAAACAGTACTATAGTACTATCAAAGCATCTTTAGAACTGTGTCAAGATTTGCGAAATACCAGCGCTTACTAAGCATGCAAAAGTTATGGAGAGATTGGTCATTGGCTTCAGCATATGTGCTGTACCCTTCCAATATCACATCAACCAATTTGGTCTATGAGGAAGATGATAGGCAGTGTGAATTGGAATTCAACACGGAAGGAATAATGGACAGAGAATTCAGAGTAGAATCTTAGTCAATATTCAGAATGGGTAATACATGAGCTAGTAGTGACATATTTAAGATAACACAAAATCAGACAAATAACATGTAAATATCATGAAACTCACAATATGATGATAAACAAATAAACAGATAAACAAAAAGTAAATAGACAATGACAAACGCAACATGATGGAGAATGACAAACATAAATGGAATGGCAGAAATGAATATGAGTGCAAATGAAAGGAGGATAGAATGATGAGCAGAGACAGGCTGTGAATCATTTATAGAAATGATAGATAATGAAAAATCACAGAAATTGGAAATTGAAAAAATAGTCAGAGATCAAATCGGAGAGGTCGTGATTGCAGATCATGACAAACTGTTCTATTATACTATTTAAACAAAAAGTATATTTCTACTATTTCTCAGGTCATTGAAAAGGATTACAGTACTCAACCTTATTTCTCAAAAAGGAAGTTTTTATGTTGTACTCAATTTTTTTTTCTTTCTCTCTTTAGCTTCACAAACTCAACTATAACCAACTCCACAAGACATAGGAGAAAACTTGCTAATAGCCACTCTCAGAAGTCTCAGAAGCAAAGACATTGCCATATATGCCCTGGTAATAGGCTTAAGGCAGAGTGTAGATGCTTTAATGGTGGTAGAAGAGCAAAATTGTCCCAGCCATGCACATCAAGCTCTCTAGTATGTGCTTTAGAGATTATAATTGTTTGAATGTCATTAATAATATATTTATAGAATGATAATCCAGATGATCCATTTATAACAATGAATTCATCTCAAGGCATACTTTCCTCTCATGGTCAAGCTGAAATAAGGAATACACCTATTTTTGAGTGAGAAATAAACCAAGCCTCTATTGGCCTTCTGCCCACCTCGCTTTAGTCCAGATATCCCAATAGATCCTATCTTATTGCAAGAAAGTAATATTCAGACTCCAACAAGGCTGAATAGTAAGGGAAATGAAAATGTAGGTTGTGAAATTTCCACTTTGAGTTTCAGAATTTATCTTATACTATATAGATATCTATTGGTGGAGAGTTAATGTCACCTCATAGCTCTACCACACCTTTATCCATGCAACATTCAACCAACACTCCTACTTCCTCTGTATTCCTAGGAAGCAGAAAATGACTTACTACTAAGGAAAAGTCAGAGATCTATGGAGATGTTCAAGGGGCTCAAATTGGTAGTACTCCCTATAGTATGTGACTTTCCTCTTGATTTTTGTTGTAAAGACTGAGGCTTTATAGTTATTAATAGAGATACAGCTCTGAGACAACCAATCACAGAGTCAGGTACTGCAAATACAAGATTTAATCATCAAATGCCTCTTCTACTTTCAAGAGTAAGTTTACTCTGGATATGTAACCAATATAACTCAAAATTGTTTATTCAGGCTGAGCAGCTAGCTCTAGAAACTGATACTTATATGCTTGTTCTTGCACAGCAGGCTTCAGGATCATCAGCAGCCATGAGCTTTGCATCTGCAAGACTTCGGAGAGAGGCACCTACAGATACATCAGATTTAATCTCTCAGTTTCAAACACTTATGACTAATTTAGTCCTAGCAAAACATGCACATGCACTTGACCTAGCAAAGAAAATACAAGGGGAAAGGGACAAAAAGGAAAAAGCTGAGAAGGAAGCAAATGAAGCAAGACAAATAGCTGAGGATGTTCAGGCTCAGTTGGCAGAGAGGAAAATAAGAGAAGAATTAGATTAATTACGAAGAGAGAGAAATCAAAATAACTAGATTATTTCTTTATCTAGTCTATAAGTGAGGCCTTTTTAATATAAACTTGCCTCCTTCTACTTCATTCCCTTTTTGATCTTGATAATGTCCAATCCACTGTCCAATAATGTTAACAATAGGACCTTTTGACTTGTTAGAACTATTGGTAACAATGTAGGAATTAGGAATTGGTAAAAACTCCTTGGTATGACCACAATCAGGATTTTTGCAAGTCAAAACAATTTGATCTAGAGTTAATGAGAAATTGAATAACATAAGAAATTGGTAAACATACTGTCTGAGTCAGCTATATTATTCTTCTCCTCATTATCCCTTGGACACTTATAAGGCCTTTCTTGTGGAGTAGTCATTATCTTCCAAGGAGAAAGTATATGACACTTGGGGCAAGATGGATGAAGAACTTGGCCATTTGGTTGGAGAAATCTATGGGACCACCTGAGGATAAATGGATACTTCTTGCCTTTTTGGATCAAGATAAGTCCTTCAGTTCCTGCTCCAAGATTTAGATGAAGAGCAAGAATGTTAGTCCAAACAGCAGGCTTGTAATGGACAAACAACTCTTGGGTAAGCTCAAGCATGAATGAGTGGTAGGAGAAGGGATGGAAGTCCTCTTTGATAAAGCCTAATGTAAGCCAAAATATACTCCAGAGATGTCAGTAAACCTTCAAAGAATAGTAGTTGTACATACTTTTTGACAAACTTGAAAAATTGGTTCCGAGTTTCATGGACTTTAAAAGGTCCACCACAAACAATAATAAAGAAGGTAGCCATAGCATCTTTTAAGATCTCCTTTTGGACAGAAGCAGGAAAAGCAGCTTTAAGAAACTAGTATAAAATCATGAATAGTTGAATGGATTAAATTATAGAAACCAACATACTTTTATAGGATCCTCAGATCTTGGAGATGGATCTGGGTCTACCCAGAAACCTCCATCATCTGGAGTTGAATGAGTACACAAAAAGCAAATAAAGTGGTCATATCTGTTCAAAGATTAAAACTATATCTATGTAAAACTCTATAAACTCACAGCTGTAATTTCTTTGGGAGAGCTTTAACCTCCTTCCAGAACTGAATACCACCATCTGTCCAGTCAAACTCTATTTCAACAATAGAGAGACCAAGTGAGGGATCATCAGGGGGAAAATAGTCTTTAAGATGACCAAATACCAATCTAGCAGTACAGGAATCCCTATCAAACCCCTTTAGTCTAAAGACCAAAATACATGTGGATTTAGTCCTTATGCAGGGATTATCTCCTTGGTGAGATAGAGAAGAAGTGACTTCAAAGGTCTGGGATAGAAATGAAAATGGCTAAAGCATTCTTAATAGGAATATATGCAGTGTATGATCAACTGAGTACATACTTTATATGGCTTTTTCACAGTTTCCTCTGAGTGTAACCAGCAGTTTGGACAAGTGAACTCTCCAAGAGAAGAGGTAGTTTGTGGTACACCAGTAAGGCACTTGTCTTTGCAGATGGCCTGACCACAGCTACAGAGGAATAATGTCCCCCCATTAAGACAGGCTGTACAGAATGAAATAAAGATTATGCTATAAATACAAAGAAGTACTCTAGGAAGTTAATTCAGCTTACAGAATTGCCAGAGTCATATTCCATATTGTTATTTGCAGTAAAAGCCTGTTGTAGCATGGTTGAAACACTTGTAGCCAGTGGAATATCCTCTGATGAAGGATGAGGTATGATAGAAGATAGAGAAGTAGAGCTTGCAGCTCTGGATGGCTTTGAATGTAGTGGCATTGAGGTTGGAAGGAAAAATAAAAAAAGATAACAGATAAGACAAGATCAGATCACATGATCATGCACATGATCTTGATTGTCACACTTAGGTTAGGGTTAGAACCTCTCTTGGACAAAAAAACAGGACCCCTCAAGGGCATAATGATCAAAGTACAAGTCAAAAAGCAATAAAAAGCAGACTAAGGATCAAAATATACAAAATAGCAAAATACATGATGAACTCTATCTACAAAGACTTAACATGAATGGCAGTAGGGATCCAACTACTGACACACATGCTAAGTTAAGAAAGAAGTGAAGTAAAATAAAAACCTAGCTACAGTACTCTAACATAGGTATGGCCCTATAGACAAACAATGTGAGAATAGTTAGTGTTTGTATAGTCAGTCAATAATATGTTACTCATCTTGACATTATAAACAGTGCAAAGATAGTGAGAGGGTTCAAGAGTGGGTTGGGATAGAATAGAATAGTAAAGTCAGCTACAAAAGTTTACAGTGTCAGAGAACATACCTGCTCAATGTCAAAAATCCCCTGGCACTGAGTTCATGACATCTGACAGGATGTCCATAAGTTGTTGAACAAGGAGTGAAGGACTACGCACCATGTATAATACCATGCAATAGTATATCCTGCTCAAAACATTGATCCACCCTCAATGAAACAAGTTAGTACAGACACTCATGATGAGGGGAATTGGATGTACCACATGGCTGCAGAGTGGAAATTAATGCATGCCAAGTACTAGCAGTGCTCCATGCAATGTGTCCAGCTCCGAATAATTGATACTCAGAGTAGTGGTTAGGAAAGTTGAAAGTAGCAGGGTAAACACTGCATGTGCACCTTTGAGTCCCACATGCCAATATGTCCTACATGAATATCAACATTGAATTAGCATATACTCATCACAAAAGGGGCTCAATGTACCATGGTAAAGGCGAGAGTGAGGGAAAGACACAATCTGCAAAGCAAGGTGTACCCAACACAAAATCTGCCAAATCCCAAGGAGCCACCAAAGCCAGCCTATTATCTCCGAACTGGCAGCAATCAGGTAGTGGGCTGCCAGTGGCACCATTCTTGATGGATGCCTAGTAGCCTCAAGGACTATACAACTGACAAGTCACCCAAACCCATGAATCAAAAAGGGGGTGACAGCAACACCAACTCAAGAGAGGTCATCTGTGAGCCTCATGGACTCTGCTACTGACACAGGACCTCCACAGCGTGCTTCAGGAGCAATGACACCACGGCAAGCTTGGGGAATGCCAGTGGGTGAAGGGAACACTGTATCCCTCTTGCCTGGGGCCGAATCTTCTGTTGCCATGATCCAGCTCATCACAAACCTCGGGCATTAGGTGTTGTTCTGAGCAGATGTTGGCATTGGTTAATCCAGCAGAGGGGGGAGTGTTGAAGGGAAAAAAGGGCAGGATAAGATGGTGTTCGAGTTTTTGAGGAATTGCTGGGCCAATCGGATGGTAGTGGGGCTGAGTCAGATGTTCTGATAGGACACCTGAATGTCCATGTGCTCCCATCAGTCAATAGCCCATATGGGTGAAGACCAAGCAGTTAATTCTCCATGATAATCCACTCACCTGTAGCCTTGAGGAGACTATTTTGTCCTTTGCATACAGGTTTGTACATGGCTATCTTCTCTGCGATGCTAATTGTGCACCCCATATTGTTGAGCAAAGAGTGAAGAGCACTGAGTGAGGGTGCCAATCAATCATGCAAAGAGGAGGGAAGGAGGTTCTTTGGGGGAATTAACTCCTGCAGTGCCTGGGTAGGGGATGACCTGATGATCCAGATTGTTAACCATGCTTATGGTGGCTGATGGATATCAAAGTGAGAGAAACCTACTGAGATACCATGAAGCACATGTCCCCCATGCAACAGACAAGCCCCCCCCCTCCCTTGTATTATGGTGTACCATATTGTTGTAGGCATCCTCAATCATCTGGCAGTCCGATTATGGTGTTGGGTGCTTCAGCTAGGCAGCTTGTTGGTGGTTGACAGAGAGGATAGGAGTAGGCAAGGGAGGGAAGATGGTAAACTTCCTGTAAAGATGTCAAGTAGTGACGTCTTGTCTATGTAGATTCAAATAGAGATAATGAGCTTATATAATATGTAGAGAGCTTGGAGATGTACTGATTGTGCCATCACTGCAAACGGCAACCAAGAGGTATAGAGAAGGTAGAAGCTTAGGACTTGTTCAGCACATTGATGGAGATCACACGTTTGGAGGGGTGAAAGGGAACATTGGTCAGGTTTGAGTTGATGGAGGAGGTGGTATAGTTTTCGCTGTCATTGACATCATAGTTGAAGTTGTTGATGCTGATGTTACAGTAAGTTTATGAGTGCAGGCCCCAATTCGAGAGGACATACTGACACTGTGAGCCTGCAGCCTTGAGATGGAAATCAAACCACCTCAATAAAATCAGATCTGGCATTAACCTCAACAAATCCTCAATCATCTCTCCCTCCTCACAAAGCCTATAAAGCTCTGGATGAAGCTTAATATCCACCTGCACCAACAATCCCCTCCTAATCACTTGCCAAATAAGACCTAAAATCAAATGTTCCCTCCCTTCTGCAATATCACTTGATCTGATGTTCACAACCAAACACCCAATACCTTTCGCAGATGTGATCACAATATTGTTATTTTCAGTGATTTGGAATGCATTGAGGGGTTTATGAGAGGTGGGTTTGTTGAGGACATGGAAATCAAAGGTGTTGGAGACAGAATCGTTAATGAGTTTGCACAGGATGAGACCATCTTCACAGTCATCAAAGAGCTGCATTGTTTCTGTAGGGATAGGGAAGTGGTCACTAATGTCTGGATCATTTTTGATAACCTATATGCAGGAAAACAGCTTTGAGTATATGAAGGAGCTAAAGAAAAGGACAACCCATGCCATTGATATGATTTGTGAATGCTCTCCTCTCATCTTCATTGATTGTATGGCTAACATTGGCATTCGAACCCTGAATGCACACTTACAGTGGGAACTTGGTTGGAATGACAGAAGCACATCACATGATCTAAAAGGCAAGCTCTATTGCCACTTGCTCAACACTCTTTGCCTCATTTCACTCTACAGTCCGATGGTCCTCACCCTTCTCTCTAAGCAACTGCAATGGATGAGGCTGCATGTGAGTGATAGCTTGATTGCCTTGTCGAGTTTCTCCACCCACCCACACCTAGCAAACCACAGAGCATGCTCAACATATGCACTGCTCAGTCTTATGTAGAGACAGATTCATGACATTGTTAGGAGGGCATCCTATTGCTCTGGTGACAAGTGAGTATTCTATACCCAACCACCAACCCCCTCTGACAACTTCTAGTCTCATGCACTCCATCCCTGCTAAACAGGATGCAAATGCATTGCACAGGAATGAACGTACAAGTGCCTACCACACTTAACATCCAAAGCCAACCATTATTACTCATGGCTGGTTCTCCTTCTGAAATCCTTGTAGATCCCCTGAACCACAGCAGCCACTTGGCCAAGCAGCAATGGCCTGGCTGGTCATGGAACCCCCAGCCAATTCCAAGATCCTCACCCACTGCACTCCCTTGGTCACATTTTCAACTCAGATCCACCCTCTCCCACCGTCACATTGGCCCCTACCTTTGAAACCTCTTCCACTGACCAAAAGTCACTATTATGCATGAACAATGTTTCACTGGCCAGGTGGAAATGTCCTGGGCATTCAGCACTGTGGTTTTCGACAATATCAATGTGCACAGGTCCAATATCTCCAGTGGCCCTGTGCTACTCAGGGATATCCGTTGTCTTACTGGAAGGTCCATGTGCAGTTACTTGATGACACACAAATGTGACCTGATTGTCAGTTTATTGTCATCCTCAGGCCACTGTCTAGGCATTCATTTGGACACTGTTCTCAGTATCCTTGTTCTCAAGGGTCTTAGTACCAACCCCATCATGCAGGAGTGTGCAAGTGAGTGGCCAATTATCTTCATGGGGGAGGGTGTGTTTGAGAAGCTGAAAGGGGCTGACTCGCCAGGGTGGTCCAACTGTGGATTTGATTTGTGAAGCCTGTAATCCATACATGATCATATTTTATTTGCTGAATATTCAGCATCCTCCATTCTGAGATATTTATCATAGGTGAAGTTTGCATGCATCAAGAGTTCAGTGAAACCATTCCTGCCATTTCCCCCACCACTGCCACCATGTCCAGCACAGTGGAAGCCGGTGTGTCATTTTTTCTCTTACCTGAATCAATGACTGAGTTTTTACAGAGATCATCTCCCTCAAGGAGAAAATCAGGCTAACTCAAGATGAGATCACGAAGGCTGAAAAGGACAAATCTGAGCTTGAGAAGCAAGCTCAGTCCAAAGAGAAGCCAGTCCCCAAAAGTAAGTCAAAATACAGTATTCCTACCCATGGTGAACTTATACATATGCTAATAATTCGGACTAGAAAATCAGAAGACTGACACACCTGCGGAAAGCGGCCTGGATATTGACATCCATAAAAACAGGGAGATAAGCCTGGTTACCACTGATGACAGTAAGTTATAAGGCTGTTACCACCTATGAATAACTAAGCCATATTATCTCCATAGAGGCTGAACTTCAATAGCAGCTGAAGATCCAAAGGCCCACCATCAAGACACAGCCTCAGCTAAGTGAGTTTTGAGGACCATCCTATGATACACAATACTCACTACATTTCCAGGTACTAAATATGTTGAAATCAGCTCTGGTGAGGAACTCAAAGAGATGGTGCATGAGGGGTGTGAACAGAGCAAAGGTGAGTTGTAATATGAGTAACAAGCCTTGAACTCACATCAGAACTTTAGCACAGGAAAAGAAATGCCAAAAGGAGTCAGACAATGAAGACAAGACAATAAAGAAGAAGTGGAAGAAGTCAAAGGGAAAGGCAAAAGAAGCAAATGACAATGAAGAAGAAAGTTGTAGTTCAGTTGAGCAGGACATGATGGCAGGTACATGGCACACTGACCCACCCACCACCATCCATCTTAACTCTTACCTGTGATCACCAGGCTCTTTACACAGAGCGTCAGCCAGCAAAATCTTGACAGCACAGAGAGTAGCTGAAAAACAGGCAAAGAAGCTCACCCATTGGGCTAATGAAGGTGTGATAATGACCTGATCCACCGATGTTTATAATACCATTTTTTGAAGATCACCCTAAGCTCACACAAGAGTGGCTTGATGCTGCTGCTGCCAACAAGGACCTCCCTCAGATCTCCAACACCACACGAGAACTCATCCGAGAGGATCCTGACTATCTTGTCCAGGTCACAACTGCCAACTACCAGCTTATGCTCAAGTTCCTGATGAATAATCAAAACAATTATATCTACCTCTACCATATCTCCAAGGACCATAAAACAAAGGAAATTAACAACCTCAGCAGCCCTATCAAGATCTGGGGTGTCCCATTTTCCTGAAACCAAAATGCCAGACAGTCCAATGGAGTATTACAACAACCTGAACACCTCCACTGTGGCTGCCATGAAAGAGTTGCTCTTGCAGGGTACCTCATGTGGAAGATGTGGAAGGTTAAGGCACTCATCGATGGAACATGGGTTACAGAGGGGATGAAGTTAGAACTCTTCCACCCTTGCCACATTCTCTTCATTCTTCAGTTTCTGAGGCACACCTTTGGCTACACATTGGAGGACATGTTCACCAGGAGCATGGACCCTGGTGACAATGACTCTCATGAGGCAAAGGTTATAGCAAAGGTCACCAACTTTTGTGCATATAGGTACCATGAGTTGACTGGCAAGAAGCTGGAGTTGGACAGGAACCACGAAACTCCAGATGAGGCAGGGGGAAGGGAATGGTATTGAGTGTAGACTTTTTGTTCAGTTAGTAGCCAAAATGATATTGGTATAGCATATTGTGGTACATCCTGCACAATTAGTACAAATGACAAGGCACATGCCTTCGATACAGATAGTATTATGGTACTTCTCACACTGTTGATGTGAATAGTGTCATGATACTATTTACACTACTGATGTGAATGGTATCACAATACTATCTATACTACTGATGTGAATGGTACTATAGCACCATTTGCACTTTCAATACAATTAGTATCATAGTACTATTTACACCACCAACATGGATAGTACCATGTTACTATTCACACAATCAATGCAATTAGTACCACAGAACCATTCTCATTTTTGATGTGAATAGTACTGTGGGTACAGTTTGAACCTTCCACATGTGAGTACTGTGAAATCATTTGTATCATTGAATGAATGGTATTGCAGTACTATTCAAGATCATACTATGGTACTATTGAACCCTGTATTAGTACAGTACCCCCCACCCTTTCTCTTGTTTATTGAATAGTACATGGGTACCTTACTAGTGAAATAGTTCCACAAACCTATTTCCCTAAGCCATAATTGTACATCTGAACTGTTCAAGCCCATTTGTCACTCTACATAGTGTGACCTTATTACAACCGAGCATATGGTCCATTTTCACATGAGCATATTGGTTTCAAACAGTTTCCAATGGTCTCTTAGCCTCTTTGTCTTGTTATAACTCATTATAACTTATTTGGATTTGTTTGTGTTTTGATAACATGTGATTGTTAAATACAGCTATGCTATTTGGACTTATCCTGTGATCTAGTAAGATGATCAAAGAAGAACTTCTAAAGCTTCTTTGACAGATCACATCTTATATAGTCTAATTAGAGTTAAGGAACCTGTACACTTCTCTTCTTTCATTAGAAGCTCTTAGCCCTAGTTATACTCAGATACAGACTTGTATTGTATCCAGTCATTGAGTACAACTTGAGATGACTTTTCATGAATCCAGATTTATGAAGTATTAGGTTAATTAAACTCACTATAAGCTAGGACATCATATGTAGGAATGTCTCCTCTATCCAAAATAAAAAAACTAGGGCTATTAGAGTCATTTTTAAGTAGAAATTATGTAAAGATTCAAGGGGTGTCACTTTGCACAGTTTCACACAAGTTGAGATGCATGTGACATTCCACTTTTGGAAAGACTCACTTCCAAATCAGATATCACTAAATAAGATGTGACATCACTCCCTTGTCACATATCATGTCCAGACCTGGCAATGAAAAACATTGGATTCTGTTGGAATCAGAGTCTATTCCACTGGAATTTCTGCAGTTCTTGATGATTTGGGCCTTTAAAAACCCCATAGAGATATAAATATACCAGTATGGTGGCTTATCTCCAGATAAATATCTCCTTACTAACCCAAAGTGATGTATTTACTCAAAATCTTCGATTGATGTTTGCCTTTCTCCACTACCATTACTTCAAATTGTGTGGAATTTTGGTACAGCCTAGGTACAGGGTACTAATATTTTACTGATTAATTTGAAATTATTCCAGCCAGACTTTGGCAAGATATCACTGTTTGTCTCAAGTTGTACTCATATCTCAAGTTGTACTCAATGACTGTATAATCCATCAACATCTAGGAAGGAGAAACATCATTTCTCCTTGGTTAGATGGAGACTCAATATAAGCCTTTATCTAAATAAAGTCAAATTGAACTTGAGCTACTTATGCCTCAATTCCTGAGGTCTATAACTCTGACTTAGTAACAACTTTGTCACTTACTGAGAAGGAATCCCCTTTAATAGGATCAATTCAATACCTATCATGCCAGCTTATGACCAGGATGGCATCACCATAACATTAAGTAAAAACAATCCTTCTCTGTTAAGGTATAGGATATCAGAAACACACATGTGTTATGTAAGCAGTCCAGCACCAAAATGTCAAGGGGAATTACAATGACAACACTGATTTCTGAGGTAAAGTAGCTCCTAGGGAAGTTTTGGACATGGCTAGTAAACATTTCCTAGGTACCAAAATATTGAAAAAATCATTGTATAATATTTAATTACAAGTTTTTTATTTTTTGACAAAAGTTGCTCAAAATCTCATATTAAACCATTTGGCAAAGGTCAAGAGGTGGTGAGGCTCTGCTATCATCATTTGGGACATAGATCCGAAGAAAAGACGCATGAAATACATCATGAACTCCTCATCTGTGTAAATTATCCAATAATCCGATTTTAAAGGAGTTATTGCCAAATGCCTCAGGTATTGGGTAAGGACCGAGAAATTCTGGGACAAGTTTCTGGGCAAGGTTTCAAGGGAAGGAGATATTCTTTGTAGAGATATATACTAGATCTCCTTTAGCAAAAGGTGATAGCAGCCATTTTAGATTTGCAGCTCTAGTTTCCTTGACTCAATGAGCCAATATTGAGTCATGTGCACTCATTATAGCATTTTTGAGTTTAGTAGCAAAAACTCACACCCCCTGGATATTCAGTGTTACTAGCATCGTTCCAAATGAATGATCTAGGTATCCTACCATAATTAAGGAAGAAAGGTGCATAGCCTGTCACTTCAGACTGTGCTGAATTTATTGCAAATTCTATAGCTGGTAATCTACTAACCCAATCTTTTTGTGTGAGTGAAATGCACTGCTGTAGCATTTGGGTAATTGTGCAGTTGGCTCATTCAGTAGAACCATCAGATTCTGGATGATAAGCACTGGACATATTTAATTTCGTCCCAATTAGCTCATTGAGCCGTTTCCAAAATGTGCTGGTGAAAAGTGTATCTCTGTCACTTATAATCGATTTAGGAAGTCCATGAAGTCTGTAGACTTCGCTAAAAATTAACTCGGTGACTTGACGAGCATTATAGGTTTGTTTCCTTGGTACCAGATGTACCATACCTGTTAGCCTATCTATGATCACGGTGATAGAGTCAAATGAAGTGTCTCTATTCTTAGATTCTGGCAGTGGACCAACAAAATCGATACCAATGCTCTCCCATGGGGAGTTAGGCACTCAAAGTGGGTTAATAAGTCCAAAAGGTTTTTGATTTGAAGGTTTGGAACACTTACATGTGATACATGTTTCACAGTAAGTTATAACATCATTCACCATTTCCCTCCACCATACATGATCTTTGAGGTATAGCATCGGTTTTCTCGGTCCAAGATGAGCTAGAATTGAGTGGGCTTCTGAGATAATAGTCTCGCGAATATTTCAACCATTAACGAATATTTTCGGCACAGATAGCCGTTTGTTATCTCCATCTTTAATGTATAGTACTTCTTCATTTAGTCCGAAGTTCTTGTATTCTTTCGGGTGTGTAATAACATCTCTAAACAGTATATCTTCATTGCATTTTCCATTTACTTCTTTAAGGATATCAATCCCATTGAGGTATTCATTCACAATGTCCGTTAATGAGGTGGGTAAAGCTTTGGGCAAGCGATGGCAAGGAAAGGCAGTCACATCACTGATGTCATCATGATGATGTGACCATGTTGGCCTAGTCTTGGAGTTCGAAACTCCCTTGCTACTGTCTTCTACTATGTCCCTATTCTCAGGGACTTGTCTTTTCAAGTTAGTTTCTTCTTTTTTGTTATGTTTCATTGTCTGCTGATCGCCTTGGGTTAGAGAAGGGATTCGGATGAAGAGTTTTTGGTTGGACTGTGTGTTTCCCAGTGATGGTTTGGTCAATTTATCGGCAGTTTTAGACGATTTATTGGTGAGTTGTAGGAGTTGTTTATCTTCCAGTTTTGTGCTATCCTGATTGGTAAGTGTTTTATTCTCGATTAACCACTGATTTGGTCTGTTCTGTGCAGGTTTTCTTGTTGCAGAGGTCCTAGTGCCAGTACTCCCGCCCTCCTTTCAGCCATTTTGGGCGAAATCAACAGTCTTTTTAGAGATTAAATGAGCACTCCATCTCGGTTCAAGAGCCATTAATTCAGCTACGCCCTCCATTCCGACTTTTATGGGCCTTGTGACCAGTTGTGCAGGCATTTTATCAAAGTCACTAACATCATGGTATGTATATTTGCTTTGCATCCGAACGGTTCTGGGCTGATCATTAGAATATATTCGTGATAATGCATCTGATAGGATGTTTTCTGAACCAGGTACATACACCACTTCAAAGTCAAAGTTTGCAAGCTTCTCAATCCATCACACTTGTCATGGTGGTAAATTCTTATAGCTAAGTAGGCTTACAAGCATCTTATGGTCAGTGTACCATTGAAATTTTATGCCCATTAGCATGTCATGATGACGCATCATTGTTTTGATACTGGCAAGTAGTTCAATTTGTGTACTGGGTAGTTCCGCTGAGCAGAGTTTAGTTTTGCAGAAAAAAATGCAGCAACTTTGGCTGTCTTCCAGTCACCTCCTTGGCTTATCATGCCAGCAATACTGGTAGTGCACCTGTCTGTTACAATGTTGATAGGTTCTGCATTGGGGGAGTAGTTGAGTGGTTTGTGATGATGGTCTTTGCACCTCAACACATGGTTTTTGATATCTTGGAATGCTCTCTGGTGTGTGTATTCCCACCTAAATGGCACAGTATTGCCAGTTAGCTCATGCAAGATCCCAATAGGTATCTGAATTCGGTTGCTGTCATCAGCAAGGTAGCCTGCAGCACCTAGAAATCCTTGGAGGAGATCACAGTTAGTTGGGGTTTTCCATTTCCATAGTGTGTCAACTTTTTCAGGGTCCATCTTTATGCCTTCATCACTAACAACTTGCCCTAGGATATACATTTCTTTTTCAATGAACTGTAGTTTTTTTGCACTTACATAGAATTTCTCCTTTTCAAGAACATCAATAACTAATTTAATATGTTTTACATGATCTTCAAGGGTGTCAGAGCAAATCACCAAATCATCTAGGTATACTTCCATAAACTTTCTGATATATGGTGAAAATATCCATGTCATTACTAGCTGAAATGTGGCAGAGGCATTACAGTCACCCTGCTGCATTACTTGACTGACCATTGTTCCACCAGGGGTTATCATTGCAGTTCACTCAACATGATCTGGTCGAACTCAGATTTGCTCATATGCATCAGCAAGATCTATAGATGACTGATATCGGGCCCTAGCCACACTTTGTAAGATTCCATTGCTCTCAGGCAAAGGTGATGACAACTTACAGGTATTCAGATTCTGTTCACATAGGTCCACAACTGTTTGTAGCTTTGATGGCTCGCTGTTTTTAGCTGTTTTTGGAATCAGAAGCATTGGGACTGCATTACAAACAGATTTCAAGATCCACCTTCCTAAGTTAAGGTAAGCCTTCCTTTTCTCTTTCCAGAGTTTCCCAAAGGCCTCAGGACATCTGGATGGTGGCCATGAATATTGCTTTTCAGGTTCAATGAGGGGTATCTCGTGGTTAATTTCATGAAGAGGTGGTAATGGAGTGTGTGCTGTATCAAGACATAGCTTCGCAGCATACCCACAAAGTTGCTGGCACATATGCTCTAGCTGGTCTTCAACAACAGCCATCATGTTGGATGACAACCTAGTGATATGGTCACCTTTCAATGGTAAAGCTTCTTTACTGCCTATTAATACTGTTGGAGGATCAATACTGATACTGACATGATGTTGGTATAGGAATGGTGTTCCAAGGATGGTATTGTAGTTTGACAGATTAATGATATCAAAATATTGTTCCTCATTGACTTGCTGGTAAGTGATCCATGCTTTTGTTCCATATTTCACTTTTGTTCATGATCCTTGCATTGCCATTTGAACATTTACAGGATTAGATAATTCAACTTTTTGAATGCCAAGTTGTTGTGCAAGCCTAGTTGACATGAAGTCTCCTAGTAATCCAGAGTCTAGCAGTGCTTGAGCTGGATGACCATTGATTTTCACCACAGCAACAAGGGGTCTCAGAACTGATCAAGCCAAGTCTTTTCAAGCAGTTCAATTCCTTTGAATGGAAGGATAAGTCTCCATTTTGACCTGTTGTCCAAATAATTCCAATCCATATTTGGTATTGATGGTTTTCAAGAATGGACCTTCTTCATCTGAGATTTCCTTGATGTCAGTACACCCAGAAGGATATATTGAGTATAAGTCTTTGACTCCTTCAAGGTGAGCTTCATATTGTGAGATGCATATTATCCTTTCAACATTCCTGTAGCACCAATTGATAACATCAAATTTAGGGTTTTCAAGCCTGTTCTTCAAGAGGGACATAGGTACTCCAGTATAACAGTCTAGTATTCCAAAATTTCCACATTCAGTTTGACAGATCATGAATTGTCGTTTGGGAGTCCAGGTAAAGTCTCTTGCTGTACATATTATGTTATAGCAGCTGTTTAGTAGCCAGCTGATATGTTGGACATATGGGTCACCCCATTGAATTAGTGAGTCTTTTGCAAGCATCTTATCATACTCTTTTTGATCTCCCCACCTGTGAAGAAAGTCTGAGAGTTTGAGATAATAGTACTTTACTATCAAAAATGGGTCCTATTTGAAAGCACATTTCTTTGGAAGTGCAAGTTCTATTCCATACAGATGTCATGATCTGCGATGGCAACCTCTCTGATTTGATCTCCAACTATTTTTTTGATTTCCAATTCCCATGATTTTTCATTATCTATCATTTCTATAAATATTTCACAGCCTGTCTCCACTCATCATTCTATCCTCCTTTCATTTGCACTCATATTTGTTTTCGCCATTCCATTTATGTTTGTCATTCTCTGTCACATCATGTCTGTTGTTGTCTATTTACTTTTCGTTTATCTGTTTGTTCATTTATTGTCGCATTGTGAGTTTCATGATATTTATGTGTTATTTGTCCAATTTCACATTATCTTAAATATGTCATTACTAGCTCATGTATTACCCATTCTGAATATCAACTAAGATTCCACTCTGAATTCTCTGTCCATTATTCCTTCAGTGTTGAATTCCAATTCACACTGTCTATCATCTTCCTCATAGACCAAATTGGTTGACACAATATTGGAAGGGTGCAGCACATATGCTGAAGCCAACAACCAACCTCTCTATAAGTTTCACATGCTTAGTAAGCACCAGTAATTTGCAAATCTTGACACTTTGTAGATAAAGGCTCATATTGAGTCTCCACCTAACCAAGTAGAAACAATGATTCTCCTTGGTAGATGTTGATGACTTATATATAATACAAGTCTGTATCTAATATTAACTAGGGCTAAGAGCTTCTAATGAAAGAAGAGAAGCATACAGCTTCCTTAATGCTAATTAAACTATATAAGACACAATCTGTCAAAGAAGCTGTAGAAGTTCTTCTTTGATCATCTGACTAGATCACAAGGTAAGTCCAAATATAGTGTAGCTATATTTAATAATCACATGTCATCAAAACACAAACAAAACCAAACAAGTAATAACAAGTTATAATGAGACAAAGTAAATAAGTCAAAACAAACTAGGAAAATACAAGAACAAATAAGATGAAAACATAATTGTGATATTACTTAAGTAAAGCTAATATTGACTTTGTATTGTATAGGAAACAAATGCTATATATAATCAATATACATAACAGTTTCTCCTCAGTTATTACTGAGAGGTTGGTGTTATCCAATGAGTGGGACAACATTTCATCAGGGGCAACAGTCTGTATAGCCTGAAGATGGAATGTATTATTTTTGTACATTGAGGACAGTCACTCACAAAGTGGGGACCTCCACACCCATAACATTTGACTGTACTGGGTATTTTTTGTTGTGTACTGGTTTTAACTGGTGCACATTGGGAAGTATTATTGCTGGGTTGTGATGGCCCAGCCTTAGCTTTGGGTTGACTATTATGTTGGTTCCCATTATGGTTGTTGTTTGAGTTATTATTAGTGACTCAAAGTTCTTTTGACAGAATTGTAGTCTGGTTCATACTGGACTACCCTCTTATGATATCTCTATAATCCAGGTCATTAATCAATAATCCACATCTATGTTTGTATGCATTTTGTAATAACCTAATCACATTATGTAATAGTCATTGACTAAATCAATCTAGATTAATCCATGAATGATGACTCTCATTCACTTGGATTGTTTTAAATCTAGATTTAATCTAGATTAAAGCCAGATTCAAATGAAGTCAGTTACAGAGTGTGCAGCATCGAATGGCTCTGCTGCTTTCAATCTGGATTTAATCTGGATTCAAGTGAGATAATCTACAATGCATGCAGCATTTTTAAATCCAGATTAAATCCAGATTCAAATGAAATCAGCCACAGAGCATGTGACATTGAATGACTTCATTGGCTTCAATCTGGATTTAATCTAGAGTTAAACGAGGTAATTACAGAGCCAGACATTTCAATCCAGATTTAATCCAGATTCAAGCAAAATGATTTACAGAGCATGCAGCATTGAATGACTATGCCATCTTCAATCCAGATTTAATCTGGATTTAAGCAGGGTCAGTCATAATGTATATTTCTGAATTGGTGGTTTCGTAGCTCATTCCTTGATGTACCTCTAATGTTTGAATATCTCATATACTAGCAGAGTCTTGTACATATCAACAGGATCAATATCAACTTGATTAAGTCTAAAAATATCATATGTATTCATAAGAACAATGTGTGCACCTGGTGCAGCAAAGACACTTTCCATCACCACATTCAATATATTACAGTGGCTCAAAAAACTGTCCCAATGTTTTCGCATTTTGGACATATTTGCTAATACCAGGGCAGATATATGGCCTAGCATCCTGAAAATATTCACACAGGTACCTTGACATATTGGGAGCATATATTCCCATGATCACATGACCTTGTCCATCAATGAATTAATAATGAATTATCGAAAATATCTACTCATTGGGACAGTTTTTTGACCCCCTGTCAGCCTCCCAGTATCTACCTTGTAACATGCCAGGGGAGCATCAGGGCAGGCGTGGGAGTAATAAACAAGATCATGTGACCTTGGTTGACATGTTGAGATGGCTACAACTGTCTTTCTTCCTGCCACTACATCATGAAAGCTATCTCCTCTACCCAATACTCCCAAGTCACTTCTCTTCTCAAAGATGGCTATTCCTTGCACCAGATTGAACATAAAACTGGTCTAGGAAAGTCTACTGTTGGGAGGATCAAGAAAGAAGTTGATGGGGACAAGGAAAACAACAAGGGAGGACGTCCTTCCAAGCTTTCTCCTCGTGATAAAAAAGCAATAATTCACCAAATAACCTCTGGAAAGCTAGACAATGCTGTCCAGGCTACAACTTTCATTAACTCTACTCTGTCTGACCCTGTCACACCCCAAACTGTCAGAAATACCCTTCAGGATAATGGATTTTGCTCTGTAACCAAGATCAAATGACCTCTACTCAAAAAGCAACATTGTGAGGAATGCCTTGACTCTGCACATGAACATAGGAATTGGACAGTGGAGGACTGGAAGAGGGTGTTGTGGACAGATGAAACAAAGATCAACAGGATTGGGTCAGATGGAAAGGTGTATACCTGGAAGGAGAGGGGGGAACCACTGTCAGATAGGACCACTCTCCCTACTGTCAAACATGGAGGAGGTGGTAACATGATGGTGTGGGGGTGTATGGGGTGGAATGGGGTAGGAAAGCTGATTGAGGTTCAAGAGAATATGGATGCAGTGAAATACTGCGAGATTTTGGACAATGGGGTGGTGGAAAGCTTTGAAAAGTTGGAGATGGAGGAGGAGGAGAGGATATTCCAGCAGGATAATGACCCAAAACACACCTCAAAACTGGGACAACAATGGTTTGTGGACAACAACATTCAAGTTCTACCATGGCCTGCACAATCCCCTGACCTAAATCCCATTGAACACCTCTGGACCTACCTGAAGGACCAGCTGAAGGCATATGAAAGACCACCCAAGGGAGTATTTGAATTGTGGGAGAGGCTAGTAGAGGAGTGGAATAAGATTCCAGCAGAAAGGTGCCAAAGGCTGATAGAAAGCATGCCCAGAAGGATTGAGGCAGTTATCAGGGCAAGAGGAGGTCATACAAAGTATTGAGTAGGTAGATAACAGAGGGTCAAAAAACTGTCCCAATGAGTAGATATTTTCGATAATTCATTATTAATTCATTGATGGACAAGGTCATGTGATCATGGGAATATATGCGCCCAATATGTCAAGGTACCTGTGTGAATATTTTCAGGATGCTAGGCCATATATCTGCCCTGGTATTAGCAAATATGTCCAAAATGCGAAAACATTGGGACAGTTTTTTGAGCCACTGTATAGCAAAACCTGCACATAAGGAACATTATAGCATGCCTAAAGGTGAACAACTGACTCACTGTCTGTTCATTTGCTTTGCACCTGGTAGGGAGCCACTGTGAAGCCTCCTGCCACTCTGTCTCTATATCAGCTGCCATATGATCAAACATTGCTGCATGACGGTGAGCATATGCTGCAAGTCCTGGCTTATCTTTGACCATCTGTGCCATTTGCTCCCACACAATCTGCATTTTGGTAAATGATTTCTTTGAGCAATGGAACTCTTCATTCAAGATATCAAGCTCTTTATGAAGATGATCAAGGAGTGTGTGTTTGCGAAACCAGCATGTGTGCTCAACTGTAAGCATGTAAATTGAGGTAGAAATCAGCTGAAACAAATCAGACTCACCTTCAATCATCCAAGTGTCAAGGGTAATTGACTGAGGCTTTCCAATGGACCAATACCAGGGATTCTGCACTGATGAATCACCAGTCTGATGGGTTTCAAAGGGACTCTTTACCCAAAGGTCTTCATCAGTTAAAGGTGCCAAGTCATCCAACAAATTCAGATTTTTGAGGACCTTGTAGACTTTCTGATAATGCCCAGGTAGATATGATAATTGTTCCTCAACTTCAGCTTTGGCTCCATGAACCGTCTTATTATCATATCCCAAGCCTCCAACCTTTCTCTGAATCATCAGATGATCCCTATGATGAATTCAATCATGTATCATGTGAAGTACATCAAAAATAAGACCTCTTTGAAGGAGGACCTCAGCTTTAGCAGCTCCACAGAGACCATACTCATCATGCTCAGTAGCTGAAAATACAGAGGGTAAGAAAAGTTTAGTCTCCAGTAGAAGATCTTCATTGATCAGTGGAAGGAAAGACTGAATCTGAGGAAACATCTCCAACTGCTGATCTTGCCAATCATGCAGCAGATCAACTAAGGGGGTTTCTTCAATGTCCTCACCATCATCAACCATGAGGCTTTTGTGAGCTGGGTTTGAGCTAGAACAGGTATGAAATGAACATGGATACAAGGGGAAAATATTAAGTAACACACAGCATATCCTCGAACTCTAAACCCCACAGAACTAGGCTGGTGATGCCAAAATCTTGATCCAACTCTGCTTCAACAAGCTCTGTGTATGCCTTGACCTGCAAGGGTGCTGACAATGGATCAGATTGAGTATATGACAAGAGAAGAAGACAAACCTTGATCCTTGACTTCAAACATCAAAGGGTTAGATTTCGCCGCATCTATATGAGACTGCCACTCATCAATAATTCATTCCAGCATGGCCGGTGAGAAGCCATCAAATGCTTTTTGCTGCTGTTAAAGCTCCTTGTACCATTGCCTAGCCTGTCGACTCAAGGAATGCCCTAATAATAGTCAGTGGATACCATGGAGATTAAGGGCTAGCATACCAATTTGAATTATTTTACACCAGTTCCAATATCCATTGAAATCATCCAACAAATCATGACAATGACCCTTGTTTAGTTCCTTTGTTGAATCTGCTGCATGGTTTTGTTTGGACCATGTGCTTTTGATCCTCTCGCTGCATGACATGCTGGTGTGTGGTTTATAATAAAAGGAGTGATGAATCTGACACTTTACATTGTGGCCTCACACGTGCATCTTGGGGATTGTGCCCTTCATGTCTTTGATTGTTTGTAAGAGCAGTTTAAAATGTTTGGAAAAGTGTTCTTCAATATTGATGCTATACTGACACCAGACATCGTAGCTGAGTAAGATCCAGGGATACTTCATGGCTTCCATCCCAAGAGCATGTGCAAGTGCATAATCTGTCCTGGCAAAACTACAACAAATTAGTCTCATATTGAAGAAGGGGCAATATGAACTCACACTTCTCCCTTAACAAGGTCCACCATCCCCTGAGCTAACCAGGTCTGGTGCCAAAGACACTGGATTCCTACAACTCCTGAAACAACCGCATCCTTGAACTTAGCACAGTCCTGATGGCAAACTGCTTTCAGTTTTGCACAGGTGGTTTTCTGGGATTGTTTGAGTCCAAATGATGCACACAATGGAGGACAGGATACAAATGTCGCTCAACTTCTCAACTTGTTTCATGTATGTTTTGTAAGCAGTGTTCTCAACAAAGTAAGCATTGCCTGCATTCAAGGCAATATCATTGGGATCATCATTCTTCCACTTGCACTGAAGATGGAAGTTTCCATCAGTAGAAATGAACAAGGTATAGATATGTCTACACAAAAGTTAGGTCAGGAATCTTGCAAGAGACTATCGCTTATGCATTATCTTCAGAAGTGAGAGAGATGTCCTCCTTCTCAACATTGAATCCAATCTCGGGACATGCTGGGCAGCGAAATACAAGAGAGTTTGGGCATTGGTGAGACAGAATTGAGTCAATCCCATACTCTTGACCTGACTACCATCATAGTGATAAGTGACACCAGAGCTGCATAGCAATCAACATTGCAGGATAGCAATCCTAGTTTGTATGAGTGGAACAAGATGAAGATCATTCTTCAAGGAGACAAACCTTAACATGATGTGGGAAAACAGCGTCAGTGTGCATCTTCAAAGTCTCATAGTAGTCATATGCCAAGCTTTTCCCACTGAGGGAATGATGATGGAAATCTTCAAGAACCTCAAAGGTAAATGCTGTACAAGGGCTCTTCAATGTAGGAGGAAAAAGTTGGTGATGTATGAGTTGAAGTAGATGGTTGTAGGTGTTGCCCTCCCGTGGAGAGCAAATGCAAAACCTGATGCACCAATCATGGATTCTGTTGGTATGGACAATGGTGAAATCCACGGTGGACCCTGCATTCAGCGGGCAGGCATTACCATTGTGTCCCAAATAAATGGCAAAATCAAGGTCATAGAGTGACACTTTTGTGAAATAAGTTCCTGTTCACTTCTGGATGCGATGGAATGGGTGTTCGGTGTGCTGCTCCTTGATACATAAAAAGCAGACAGGTCTGGAATGGAAGCATTCCAGGCAGTGATAATGAGTAGGATGCTGATTGCGGTATTCTAGTTTTCTCACAAGATTCTGACTGAGTTTGAGATCACAGCCCACACATGGGCAGTTGACGTCCTCGTCATACTCCCAAGTGAGTATCTCTGTTTGGATTTGCCTTAAAAGATCAGTTGGGAACATTTCCATCTTAGCAGACATCATCTAATGAAAGAAGTTAGACAGAGGGGCACAAGTGGACAGGAGATAAGCCTCCCTGTTGATGAGCTGATGACTTTTCTTCTTTCACAGCCTCTGAACCCTCATGCTCAGCCCCTTCCTCCTCTTTGTCCTTTTGTTCTACCCTGGCCAATTTTGGCTCCTTGGTCATCTCTTCTTGAGGAATGCTGGGACCCACCAGGACTTGAACTTCATGTTTGGTCCACTTGCTGGGTTGTCCTCTGTCAGCATCAATCATCCCAGCTGGAAGTTTCTTTGGTTTGGGTATTGAGGAAAGTTTATGTCCCTAGCCAAGGCAATAAATTCAGCTATAAGCTGAGAGCAGCATCACTGATCACAGTCACCTGGTAATCTGACGTTTATCCAGCTGAAAAGTGGTGAACTACTGGGGTAGCACTGAGGCAGTGATTTGATACTGGGATAGGGCAGGCACAACCCACTAGGTCTAGGCACTGAAAACTCTATTTGAGAACTTAAAAGAGTCTGCCATACCAGAGGGATTACCTTCAAGTAATCAAAGGTTGGCATGTTCTAGCAACTAGGTCAGCTACTTGATATGGAATTACAAAAGAGGTTCTACTTACAGATATGGAATTTAGAAGTAGACTCATGAGGCCTACCCAAAGTTGTCAAGCACTGGCATTTTACTGATTAGCTAGCCATGGTTAGTAAAGAAAAGTTCCGACAAATAAGGACTTGCCTTAACCAAAGGGAAGTAGTAGCAACCAGAAAATCATGTCAATTAAATACTACAAGTAGGAGCTTACGTTCTGCCTTGATAAACCTGGGGAGGTCCACATACTAGTCCCAACTAAGTTGGTTGGCTGATGTGAGAAATGACACTATAGTTACAAACTACAAATTGCTCCAAGAGACAATTCCCCATGGTAATAAAGGGATTATGTCCTAAGGATGTATTGGAGTGTGTCATGGAGATTTACGGCCCCTGTCTGACAGTACACTTAGTTCTGAGGAGTTATCATGGAAGACTGACAGCAAACTTGGTAAGTCAATAAATGTTTACAGCTGGATTACACCAGCAGGAGAGCTTGTTGTCTCCATGAGAGATGTCCTGCAACCAAGTTTTGTGTTCTGATCTCCTGGTATTTTTCAAACTGACTCAATCTTCTTGAGAAGACATGCCAGTCCCTCAGGCCAAATGTGTAATATAGGTTCTTATGAAAAAGAAATAAGTGAGAATGCTGATGGAGGCTGTGTGCACATTTTACATATCAAATACAGACAAATTACAAAGGAAGTCATGTCTACTCTACACTGTCGTGTAGAGGAGAGAAGCTGTTTGAGCACAATGGGTGGCACATGAGGCTCTCAGCTTTAGGGCAGGCTGATCATGTGTGCATCATTGCTGTCAGCTTGACAAAGTGTTAACGTTGTGCTAACATTATCAAGTGCTTAAGGAAATCTGTCCCATTCAAAATGGACTTGCTTTAAGTAATAAAGGACACATTCAGATGCCCATCCCAACAGAGTGTCACAAGGCTTTCAAGACTGAATGCTTATGGGATTAGTTGCTATACATGGCTGGGTCAGAAGTATGGAGAGCAATGGACCAAGATATACAAGCCTAAAATCTATTGCTAGCTACTGATCATCCAGAGGTAGATTGCTACAAGATACAGAGTGAAATAATTTAACCTGAAGTGAGAGCAAGTATACGAGTTAGGACATGACAAATAACTTTACCTTTTTGGGGACCTTTAATTGCTGTTACCCCAGATATATTGTCTGAATACTCTTCGATCCGATAGTGCTTCCCCCAGAATCTCCCCTCCTCAAGGCAGTAAACAAGTTGCCCATCTGCTATGGGAGGGCATGGTTCAATGTATTGGTAGGAAACAGAAAGCAACCTTGAAATCGGTGGTAGAAAGAAGACACATATTTTGCCCTCCTCAATGCTCTTGAAAAAGCCGATGCTGTCATCCCAAAGACCCTCTTCAAACACTGATGCACTGCATACAACAACTTTGAGAGAGCCAAATCTCCCAAGCTGCGGAAGATGGGAGAGCCAAAAGGATGTAGCTGAGATGCAATGAGTAACTCAGCGATCCATGGTAAAGAGGCAGAAATGTGATTGTTAATGTAATAAAGGGAATTTAGTCAGATAGTGAATGATAGGTAACATTAATAACAATAACAACCAACACTCCTAAACTCAATACAAGTTTGTGGAGGTTAATCAATAAAGAAAGATGTTTCATGAAAGTGCAAAGATTGACAATGAAGGATAATGGGAGTTGTCTGTAGACCAGTTTGTAATGGAATGACCAGCTTGTGAAAGACACTCAACGATCCCTGTTATGTGATGCTGCACAACTACAAATCCCTTAGAATGCAGAAGTGTAATAGACTGGTATTCGCAAATCATCACCTTTGCTAACACTTGGCACTATCACAATACAACTGACACTGACTAGCACCACTCCTGGATACTAGATGCAATATACAGCTTATAAGTCTTTTCCAGACTTCTTCACACTCTGAACTTATATGAATCTCACAGTAATGTTCTTTCTCAAAAGCTATTTTCCAATTCTTTAATGGTCTATGACTGAAGGGCACTCAATACACTTTTTACTACTCACTCAGATATGTTGTGTGGGACAGTCTCTAAGCATAGCCTTTAGCAGGTGAGATTCCTTGCTAGACTATATGCTCGAGAAAGGTTTATATTGGTTTTGCAAAAGTACTAAAGGAGTAATTACATGGATGATGTGTACACATTGTTGATAATAAAAAAAGATTTATTGAAAGGTTGTCCAATAGGAGTATCTCTGGGTTTTCTTTGGGGTTTAAGTGCTGATGTGTCCTTTTGCAAAGGCATGCTTACTCCTGCTCCTCTGATATCATGAGATCTCTATCACTGCTGATGGTTGTCTTATTCCGTGAAAGCTTGTTCCTGACTGTAACAATGTCTACTAGTCAATAGTCAAGTGCTGACACATCCTGTTAGTTTCCACTAATCTGGTTCTATAATCCAGTGGGTCATTCAGTGCCCATGCGGAATTTCTCTGTCTTTCACAAAAGGGTCTACTTCTGCTGTAGCAATGTTTAAAAAGATAGGATTTCCATGAATGTGCACAAGTGCCTGTCTGGATCAGAAGGCTAAGCCTTTGATCTCTGATTAGTTAGTCCATCATTGTTCTTTTGAGAAAGACTTCGACCAGATCAATACCCAGGTTACAGGCTAAGATCACAAAGGGTCATAGGGTACACATCCCAACTGTGTTCACTAAGTCTCAACATCATCCTGTAGCCTCTTGTTACTCTTGATCATTAATGGTTGTTTTGCGAATGTGCTGTGTTTTCGTGGGTGTGTGTGTTACACTAGGGTCTTACAGTAGGGTTCCTTAATGCCTATACAGTTGCCCAATATATTGACTATATCATCGAAATTAACAATTTCACAGCTAATGCTGCTTGGACCATAACAATGGGAAGTGGGGAATGCTCATGGATAAGAGGCTGTTCAGGCAGCGGTTGGGGGAAGTTTTTGTCCATAGCACCAGGGACCCAAAGACTATTTTCACCATCAAGGGGTCTTGGGGCCTCCGGTTCTGGCATCTTTGGATGATTACAAGAAGGGAGGAGAGATTTGAAGTTTGGGACAAAATGAGCAGTGTACTCAAGTACATTATCTTTGTTGACCTGATACCACTCATCCTTGTCTCTTTCAGAAAATGAGAAGGGTGTCTGGTCATGTACATAAAGAGTCAATGTACAGTTTGGGGCCAAGCTCTGGATTTTGACTTGCTGCAGCCTGCTGGTATGAATGGACATTGTGAGCATTTCAATTTGCGCAATTCCTAATTGAGAGACAGATATCACAGTGCCAAAACAGCCCTTGAATGGGCCTTTGGTGACAATCACCGAGAGCTTCTCCAAATGATCAAACCTAGAGTCTTGCATCTTGGCAATTTTGACATTTGTGTTAGGATCACGAGGTATTTTCCCTAATTGAGGAACAATAAAAGAGAACTGGATGAACAGGATAGGAACATTCACTGGCTTCAGCTTCAAGTGGTCATTAACTGAATATCCCTGATATAATGGAGAGAAACTTACAAAACAGAAAGGATCATAAACTGTTGCAGTAAATTCTTCTTTATTAATATGAACTATGAATCCAATATACCCCAAATCTGGTCCCGAAGTAACACAGACAAGATCCCCAACCTTGAAATACCTCCGAAGAAGGTTTAAAGGGAGGTAAACGGTCTCAAGAGACCCCAACAAATACACATAGGCATGAGTTGGAGTCAAAGCTTTCATGACACCAATAGAGCCAGCATGTGTCATGCCCACAACTTTCACATGGTCTCTCTCCTTGAGCTCTCTTGCAGCTGCTGCACAAAATAGCCAGAGTTTGGTGGGTGACAGGATTACTGGTGAGTTCAAAAACAAGTGTATTTCATCAACCAAAGGATAGACAGGGATGTGATGGTAATCAGCGGGTGAAATGGTGGTGAGAAGGAAACCAGAGGAGTCAAAACAATAGTGATAGTGATAATAGCAGTGGGTAGTGTCTCTATATTCTTGGCAATATTTGAAGTGGGTAAGCATTGTATTTGAGTTATCAACAAAAAGGTTCTCTGAGCCAGAGGTGGCGATAGCCTCATTGGGGTTGAATAGAGCAGGTAATACCCTACTTCTGGGAAGTTGAAGTGGGGATGATTTAGAAAAATAACAGATGTGGGGAACTAATACAATATCAAGGTATTGGGTTTTCTCATTGACACATTGAACATAGGCTAAATTGTTGAAGTATGGTCATGTTTTAAGTCGGACCCAATTCCCTACTTCAGGGGTAAACTGAGGCCTTCGAAAATTCAGCAAGTTCATCCCCTCCAAGAATGTAATTGCCTGAATTTCCGACCACCTCACACCTGGCATTCTCTTGCAGACCGCGACAGCATCTGCCCATTCCCAGGCTTCAATATACACATGGCCTAGTCCCTCTTTATGTGCAAAGGCACTCCAAGGTGCCCAAAACTTCATAAATGCCAGGAGATCATTGAGCATTCCAAACATGCACTCAAAAATCCATTTCATAGTTAAGTACTCGGATCCAAGCTGTAAAAAAAAACTTCAGGTATTATTATGACTCCTAACTGAAGGTACATACCCTAACAGGCACCTCCCAAAGCTCCCAGTCCCCCTCTTTTGGGGGTATTGGGTCCTCCATATAATGAAAGTTCCCCAATTGAATCACTCTGAGTCCATCATCTGATTTCTGGGTACAATGACTAGACACCCATCTCTTTTTGAACCCAGCCAGGAATCCGTCATGCCCATCATCCTCCAAATTCCTTCGAGCATGGCCGCTCACATCTTCCACAAGATCTTGATCATAAATAACAAATCCTACATTGGGTAGGAATGAGAAAAGATGGGTGCTGAAAAGGCCTAACGCTACTCACTGTCATCACCCTCTTCTTCATTCTCATCATTGTTGTCATTATCATCGGCCGCCTCCAGATCAAGATATAGATTCAGGGACTGAGAGGTACTTCAAGTGGACTTTCTGGGGGTTCTTGTGGGTTTTGGTACAGGGAAAGGCTTTTAATAGCATCAGACATTCCACCAAGCCAATAAAATCATGAACATCAGAGGCAAGAGCAGGCATAAGCTGTACCATATTTGAAGGCACATCATCATTGGGGTCATGAAACCCATTCTGACCAGGATCCTTCAGAGTACCGCCTGCATTCACAGCACAGCCCTAGTGAAGAATAGGATGATTAGATGAAGGTGTGGAAATTCAGGGTGAGAACCAGCCTCATGGAGGGTGGAATTCGGGGGTTGATTATAATATGGGGGTTGTGGGGAACAGGGGTGGTCAATGTACTCACTGGGTCTAAAGGTATCTGCTCATTGATGTCACACCACAGGATTTTACGAGCATCTTGGACACTACCATCTGGGTTTAGAGCATAGCCCTAGATAAGTAGATTGGGAAATAATGGCATACAGTAGCAGTGGAAGAACTTACCAGTCGAGCCTTCAAGAAAGACTAGGTAATATATAATCATTTGGCCCTAGCAGCAAGAGCTGGACTTGCCTGCACCAAAGAAGCTAACTTGAGAAATCTATCATCAGTTGCATGCTGGAACTAGATAGATACATGGTGGAGATACCGAGGAAGAGGGTTGGATATTACTTGAAGTTGTACTTGACTTCTTGGTTTTATTTCTTGCATTACTTTCGGAAGACTGTGCAATTAATGTGTCAGTAACAGCTTGATTAAAAGTGCCAGGAAGCCTACAGATGATGAATACATTGATTAAATAAATCAGAGAATTTGAATATCATACAAGGTCTATTGTTGGACATAGCAGGGTCTATATACTAGGATTTGTGTTGTGGAAGTATGAGCAGAAAACACAAAGAGGTAGGAGATGTGATTTAATTGCATATAAGTTTAGGGTAGGTTTGCATGTGATCAGATTCTCCCTGATGATGTGCCCAACCAGACTCATTTCCCACCACTCAGGAGGCTATTGCCTGACATTCAGTCTCTCCCGATTAGGCATCAACGCCATCAGGGACCAGCCACTGGCTGTCCATGCACCACTGTTTCAGACAGTGAACTCACATATCTTCACAAACACTTGACCAATTTTCGTCATTTTTTGAGTACTTGCATATATTATACAATATATTAAATAAAGCTAGCTTTATATATGAAATTTCAAGTTAATCTCTTACCACACCCTCATCCTCCCTCACTGTAAATGCAGTGAGAGAAGGGTGTCCAGTCAATATCCACCATTAAACCCTACAGAGAACGATTTATATGGCTCTCAAGATGTATTCTATAGTGTACAAATGCCTGTATACATGTGCTGAAGGGTCAATTAACCTTAAATGCACATATTTGGACCATCTCTCACTGTATGCCTTTTCACTGGTGACCGGGTAGAGGCAACACTATATATACTGCATGCAGATGGCATATATACATGATACATGCCAGTAGTACGTCCCCACCCTGGGCTCCTTCAATATAGAATCTCCCAAAGCTGGCAGTGATTTCCTAGTACATTTGGATGAATATTATTATCCTGCACTGCTGCTATAAAGGCTACATCCAAGTCCAATTATATAACCTTGGAGGATATAGCATTTACTACAACTTACAAGAAACCACTTGGGAAACAGTCCAGAACATGGATAGATATGAGGAAAAAACTATGTACAGGCTATTTGATCATGGAGAGCAGATGAGATTATGAGTGTTTGCATGGTGTACTTGACTCATCCTGCAATAACTCGGCCATATCTGGACTGATTCTCAAGCGGTTTCTTCCCATCTGTATGGAGAATAGAAGCATATATTAGAGGGTTTTTCTCATAGGTATATATCTTGTATTCACTGACCTATTTATGAAATACTGTCAAGTTTTATGATTTATTCTCATTGATTACTCTGGTGTAGAGCGATAGGTCAAGCATGATGGGACACTTTAAGTGACATGGGTATCCTCAAGGGTATGTACCTACATAGCTCTGGACTTGTAGTAGCAACAAGGCAGGTCAAGGGACCTCACTCTCTGGGGAGCCATATCAAACAGGGAGAATGCCATCTATCCATTCATCCGCATTATAGAATCCAATGCGGTGTGCTTGAGTCAATGTAAATATATCTTTAGATGTTGTATGGAACTGTATTTGGGCTTCAAGCTTCTGGAACATCCTCCTCTCACTGCATTTATGGCGGGAGAGGAGGGAGGGTGTGGTAAGAGACTGACTAGAAATTTCATATATAAGGCTAGCTTTATGTACTATATTGTATAGTATATACAAGTACTCAAAAAATGAGGGAAATCAATCAAGTATTTGTGGAGATACATGAGTTCACTGTCTGAAACAGCAGTGCACAAACAACCAGCGGCTGGTCCCTGATGGCATTGATGCCTAATTGGGAGAGACCAAATGTCAGGCACTAGCCTCCCAAGTGGTGGGAAATGAATCTGGTTGGGCATCCTGATGAGATGATGGGCACGGGAGCAATCCCAATGTCATCACCAACAGCCACTGCCAGTATCTTGGCTCAATGATGAATGTCATCCACTATTGGAACTTGGGACATGTGGTCTCAATTTGGTCATTATGTGTACAACCTGCCCTAAATGACAGCCACTGAAGAGGCAATTTGAAGTTCTCTCCAGCTTTTGCTTCTCCCCCTTTGAAGTGGAAATGTTGAAACTCCCTGAACAGAGATGTAAATCATATATTACACTGTTGTAATGATATCTTGTTGTATGCATAGCTTCTCAATGCAGACTTTGTTGTTAGGGAGTCCATTCCTGTCCAGTAACGACAACTAGAGTTTATACTAGCCTGAAAGCTGTGAAGTGAGTGATCCGATTGAGAAAATCAATTCACTATGCATGTCAGGTCCCAGCAATCACCAATACTATCCTCAAACTCTCCCTGCTTAATGGCTTTGACATGGTGGATTTCCCATAACCTTGTCATGGTCTCTTGGAGGAGGCTATCACATTCAAGCTTGGTAGCATGCTGATTGGAAATGTTGGTCAAGTACTCCACTTCAGCAGCTAGGTGGTAGGAAATGTCATCAGGGTATTCAACTACACTAGCATGCTGGTTGAATGCATCATCCACACGCTTGTCAATGGAAGCTGTCTCATTGTATGAGCCGACCTTAAGGGTGCATTCTTTCTGATAAGAAGGGTTGTCAGGAAGTTGCCAAGCCTCTCCCTTCAGCTCTTGAATATAGTGTTTGAGATCAGTGCATTCTTCCGTAGTAAAGGAAGAAGGTTTAGTGATGTAGAATGGGCTGTATCTGGTCTTTGGATAAAGTACAGATATGTGTAATGGGGTCCATGCCCTACACAAAACATCATAGATGTCTTGCATCTTATGAGGGTAGCTAGTCCTCGCCTTGAATGATTCTGTGCATAAAAAGCTCATTGTGTACAGGCCATCGTATTTGGTCACATGGATGAGTGTAGGGGGAGTATTGACCTCTTAGTGTATGAGTTTTATCAACTCTCATAATGACTTATCACTCACTTCATGATACCAAATGATCTGCACTGAATATGGATACCTTTGCCAATCTTCGAAGGTGATGTGCATGATTTTGGGTTAACGAAGTAGCAGCAGTGAAGAATCTTTAGGAACAACCAGAGTAGGTCAGTAAAGTCTTTAAAACATTGGCTAATACATTGTTCGTGGGTCATGGCAGATTTGTACTGGTCGGAGCCATGGTGAGCTCATTGACTGGGGTGGTTTGGAGTATCTACAGAGTTTGAGCCAGATTTGAAGTTGTTCTATCATTCCTGATCCCTTGTTTGACATTAGCCTATTCCTGAGCAAATGTTTTAAACTTGAAGCCTGTAGAACTCAACTTCACACTCATCTACATCGGGCTTTCAAAGATACTGCAACACTTCATTTAGTTCTTTCATAGATTGCGACCCCCTCAACAAAGGGTTAATCATATCATAGGCAAGGATATAGATTATTGAAAAAGTGTACATCAACTTGAAATTTACAGAGATGACTGGATTTGATCTAAATATATACTCTTAGTCAAGTTAACTCCTTTTTCAACTCATAGTCGATTCTAGAAGCTCAGTACATGCTTGTGGTCATCCATTTCGAGGAAAATTTTGGGCCATTGCCATCCGAAGGTGCTACCATGAATACAGGTCATGTTATTATGTTTAGGGACTGTCATGGATGGTAACGTCACATATCTGTGACTGACACCATCAGATGATGTTATCATGGATGGTAACATCACATATCTGTGACTGACACCATCAGATGATGTTATCATGGATGGCCATGGATGGATACCTGTAGATGGCAGTTTCATCCACAGATAAAGCATATTCTTTTACTCTGAGGATACTGTAATATGTTTCTATACATTTTTCCGACTATTTTGGAGTAGAAATCAAGTGAAAATATTCAAAAATGAGTGCATGGCATGACCTACAATTGTGGTCAAATATTCACAAATATTGGGGAAGATCTACATCTTCACTAACACTTGAGATGCCATATCTTGCTCAAATCTCCAACGATTTTCACGAAACTAGGCTCAATAAATACGCATTCTTAACTACTACACGCAGGTATACATTTCGAGTCATCGAACACATCCGTAAACCGTACAAATACATTCCAATCAATCAATGAGTTCACTTAGTTTGTCTGTCCATTTATTCAGCATCTGAATCACCTTCTGCTCCTCCAGCAATGATCTGTCCTGCTTTCATGACACCCGGAAATAATGGATTCCCAGGTCTTGCCCAGGACCCAAGTGCCATCTTAGCTTTGAATGTATTTGGGGTCATGTTGTGTTGCATAAAGTTCACCTGTCGTCATCCAACAGAGAATGCCCAGTCAGCATCAACAGATGATGCTGTGGGTGACAATACATCAGCCAATGATAGACAGACAATATAAGATCCACTGACCAGCGGCACTGTGTCAAGATATGCGAAATACCAGCGCTTACTAAGCGTGCGAAAGTTATAGAGAGATTGGTCATTGGCTTCAGCATATGTGCTGCACCCTTCTGATATCGCATCAACTGATTTGGTCTACAAGGAAGATGACAGGCAGTGCAAATTGGAATTCAACACTGAAGGATAATGGACAGAGAATTCAGAGTGGAATCTTAGTCAATATTCAGAATGGATAATACATGAGCTAGTAGCGACATATTTAAGATAATGCAAAATTGGACAAATAACACATAAATATCACAAAGCTCACAATGTGATAATAAACAAATAAATAGATAAATGAAAGGTAAATAGACAATGACAGATGCGATGCAATGGAGAATGACAAACATAAATGGAATGGTGGAAACAAATATGAGTGCAAATGAAAAGATGATAGAATGATGAGCAGAAACAGGCTGCAAAATATTTATAGAAATGGTAGATAATGAAAAATCACAGGAATCAGAAATTGAAAGAATAGTCAGAGATCAAATTGGAGAGGTCACAATCGCAGATTGTGGCACACTGCAGTAATCCATGCCTATTCTTGCAAGATTTGGATGGCTTGCAGCTGCAGTGTTCCACCACTTCATATATCCACTTGAATCAATAATTGCCAAGTGAGAGACAACAGGCTCCTTCAAGTAGGTATTGATGTCATCAAGATTCCCCACTGGTGCTCTCTTGGAAGTTCGCTTTTGTAGATATGTGTTACCAGTATGCTAGAAAAATACAGCTGTGAGTAATAAAAATATAATTTTGGAGTATAAAAGCTCTAACTGTAGGCTCAGGTTCTGAGGTCATTGCTAAATTGGGCCGATATGTCTGTCCCCATTGCTCAATAACAGTCTGCTTGAGCTTTGTGTAAACTGGACGAGCATAGCCATTGTCTTTGAACCACTGTAACTTCCAATCTGGGCACATAACTATTGAGTAGTGTTAGTAATGCTGTAAAATATGAGAAATTACATACCAATTGCAATAAAATATATCTCGCACTCTTCACACAACATAATGTACTTGTCAACCATTGATATCACTGCCCGAGCAGCAATATGAATGACAGGTGACAGTGCATCATCATCATCTTCACATATATTTCCAAGGTATGTCCAGATATTGAGTAGTGTGGGGAATACATCAATAACCAATGGAACTTCTGCCTTTGAAAATAGATCAGTGGCCTCCTTGAAAATCTAAACTACAGTTAGTTAATACTTGGTGTCAATTTAAAAATGTACCTCAAGAACAGGGAGGAGGTCATTGGCTATTTTCCACTGTTTGGGTGATAACCAATACTGGGTCAAGCCATAATCTGAAACACCTGTCATGATCTCTACCTCCTTCTGAAAATGGACATGTGCTTGAAGACAAAGAAAATCAGAGTTCCAATGGGTGGCAACTCAACAGTCAAGTGCACATTTAGCACCCTCAAGATTCTTGTTTTGGCTGACAAGCTCATTAAACTGGTCATGGAGATTGGATGAGTCATGAATATGACGAGCAAGACTAGACACCTAAACTATAATTAGAATGGCAGTTATATACTAGCTAATTACATACCCGAGGCATGATTTCCTGGGCCATATGGAACTCTGCTGATGTTGCAAAGATTCCCTTTTCAGCCATAATGTCAACTGTTGGATTTCAGAGTGACATTACAGCCTCTTGATTGAATGTACCATGTCCATCATCCTCATCCAGTACTGTATCATCAATATTATTCTCTTCTTCAATTACCTCATTAGTCTCCTCAGATGAGCTATCAGCAGCTGAAACTAGAATATCATTTGCAAGTACAGCATTATTAGTCTTCTTCCTTCCTTTCTTGAAAAAGAAGGATATAAACATCTAAATTAAATATAGTCAATATAATATATGTTCCAGTTTGATGTAAATATTATACCTTAGCAATCAAATTCAAAATATGAGCCATACACTGCATCTGAGCTTGTGGTCCTTGAAAAGTCGGAATATACCATGGAAGAAGTTCAACAAGCTTATTACAGTTTGCAGCATTATCCATGCACACTCAAAATAACTAAATTTGGATTAGTATATAGTCTGAGTAAATTATAGTATTGATTTGTAATCACCTTTGTAGTCAATCCCCAGCACTTGAGACAATCAAAGACTACCTCTGCCATATATTGCCCTGTATGCTTCTGTTTGAGTCTATTATCAAATTAATAATGTAAGTATCAAGATACAGATTATTAAAACACACCTAATAAACTCAAGAACAGTACAAAAGATCTTATCCTGCTCATACCAGATAATCACTAAACCAAGATATGATGCTACAATTGGGGCTGTCCATCCATCTAATACTAGATGAATAGGACTTGTAGTTGACTAATCATAGTAAGTTCATAGGATATACAAATCAATCTAAGAATAGACATACCATGAGTTTGGTACAGACAAGCCCTGACATCTCATGGTATAGTAACTGAGTGTCACAGCCAACCTGCTCAGCACGTGGAAGTGTGGTTCCTCTTCACAACATATTAACTTCAATTTTGTAAAAAGGATCCTTGACAGCATTAAATGGGTGCTGGTTTGCAGCAGAGCATAGTGCAATGACAGCACGATGAGCAGCCTTGGAATAGAGAACATAGTCATCAGAGTCAGAGTAGCCTGATTCCAAGGTATCACCAGTAACACCAGTCTGAGTATCACAGGTGTTGATACCACTATTGAGATTACCAGTTCTAGAACCAGTTTTTGTGCGACCACGGCGATGGGGTAGATGTCAGGCAGGATCAGTCTTGCATGTGAAAACAAAGACAAGCTCAAGTGGTATATCATCTTCATAAATGTGATCAAGTGAGATGTTGAAGTGCTGATATGCTGGAGACTTGAGATGAGAAAATGCAGCCTCTAAAATTGTAATGAGCTCAATATTCAATTTTTTGACTAATTTACAGACCAATAATCTCATTATCTGGCAAGTCCCAGACAGCAGGTCAGATTTATCAGCAATTTCCTTGGCAGCCTTAGTCTTCTGACATTGTTTGACTGGAGAAATCTGCACAGAGATAGATAGCCTGGGAGTATCCTCTTCATCACTTGAAACAACTGGAGTGCTTGGCTCAGTAATATGGGGAGTAGAGCTTTGGCTGTCATCTGAACCCCTTGAGGGAGGGTTTAAGGAAGGATGAGAGGGAAAATTCCCCTTAGAACAAGAAGCACCAGTTTTCAGAGGCATAACTTGAGGGGAGAGACTCAGGGGATGAACTCAGGGATGATGGGAAGGGGTGGAAAGCTCGAAGCCAGGGTTCATTGTATTAGCTGACAATTCACATCAGAGGCTTTGTTTGGCAGACAAAAACATCCCATATGAGGAATATAAGTCTATTCTTAAACCGGTTATGGTCAGGGTACCATCCTCATCTGGCAATATCCCATCCAATCCAATCCAATCTGAGAGTTATGGATGGTTACCAGTAGATAGCCAGTTGTCACACATCTGTGATGGCCCCTAATTATGTTCCTCTCATCTCCAGCAGGATCTAATTTTTCTCTTAGGACATTAGTCTTTCTTTGCAGGGTGGACAGTCTCTGGGCCGTTTGGTAGAGGAAAATAGTTTCTTCCAATGCACTCTCGGACCCTTTGGTGACCAGAGAATGCTTCTGTACCTCTCTATTATTGGGTTCAATTATGTTCGACATTGAGAGCAAAAGCTGCTGCCACCAGCTTAGTGGATTTCTAACACTCATTAGTGTTGGTGCACTGGAATATTCTTTTGACCCTTGGCCTCTCCAAGGGACGGTTGTCCTCATTAGCTCAATCGATACATTTGTTTATTAATTTAATTTGTAGTGTGAGTATCCACAACTGATAAGTAACTTCCATTCCATTGTCCAATTTATACTGCCAAATAGGTGGTGCATAATGTCAACTCCTATAGCCCCTAGGCCCCTTGTCAGTGGAATAGTGGTTGATTAGAGGGACCATAAGATTCAGGTTTACCATTCTTAGTAGAGTGTCCCCTCCCATTTATCATCTGATGATCCGATCCAATACAGTGCATCTTCAGGATCCAAAGGCCTCACTGACAATTCAGATAGCGAAGTATTGCTTGTTTCCAGTATCAGTCTTCCTGGTGCTCCGTGGGGTAGGTGCTTTGAGTAGGTGAGCCCTGTATTTTGTGTCATGAGTTATGTCATACTTGAAATTGATGAGGGTATCCCGCCAAGTTTAAAGGAGTATTGTTCTTCAAATTTTAAACAGTTTTGTCATTCTACCATGTATACAACAGCTAAGATAGTCAGGCTGTAGAGTCAAAGTACTGTGAGTGAGGCTACTGTCATTCTTCATGACAATTGAGTTCTCTGGACCTCCAAACACCCTCTATTCATAGTTTCTAAATGGCCATACCTTTTAGGGTTTCATTCAAGTGTATTGGTTTTCATTGAAATTTTAATTCTTGCTGAAGGCGCAGTTTGCTCCACCACCCCAGAGCTTGTCAGGCCATTTTTATAAGGCACTATTGTAGAGATTGGACATTGCATGACATCATATCACTGCTGTCACATGTCCTCTCTCTACTACTGATTAAGTCCCCTCCCTCTTCGACAACTCCTCATATACTAACCAATATCCCACTACCCTGGCAACAAACCGATCACCAAACATAGCCGGCAACTATATCAAGATGACCCTGCAGATTCAACACTCAGTAGCCGCCACTTACAGCCACTATCCCCCTCAACTTTCCCCTTTCCTCTTTCAATTCCACATGGCCCTTTCCTCTCTCCATTCTACACTTTCCTTTTAATACTTGCTACGCATATTTCGCACTCGGCACCAACGCCTCAACGCAACCGGGTTAGGGCTTGTCATCCAACTGACAAAAGTCCGAACATTTAATGTTTGTTTTATATTCCCTTTTCCATTCCTCCTCTCTTTCTCCTTCTAAAAATCTAATAAAATCGACATTTGTGCTCCGGCTCAACCGCTATCGTTTCGTCTCATCGCCTAATGTAATAGTGTAGGTCTAAACAGCCACATGGACCCTTCTCTCCACCTACTTCTCCACCACTAATATTCCTTAGAATTCCCTTTCCCTTACAAAATCTCGACAAATCGTCTCGTAAACTGCTCCATCCTGCTCTCTATAGTCACCTGCAGCATTGTAAATAGTCTTAGAACCGTAGCTTTAAATACTGCGATGTATTTCCATTTTTCTTTAGTGAAATTGACCCCATCTCTCTGACTCAGTTTAAGCTCTTAAGTTTGAGCTTTTCGATATCGTTCTCACTAAGACCAACTGTCTTCATCACAGTTTCACTCCTCAGCAACGTCTCATATTGTCACACCAGCGCTGAGTTATCATTTCAATTAAAATCTCATTAAAAACAATTAATAATCAAGCTATCTACTTGGGTCAGAACCAATGACAGACAGATGCTGTCGTGCTCGCAAACACATCCGCACTCACCTATCCCACCTTCCCTTCACTATATTTCCCATGGAGCTTGGTGAATACGGCTTGCTGAAATCTTACTGGAGCATAAAACAGATACACTCTACAGAAAATCCCTCCTGTGCAAATGTTGCTATTCATTTTTGAGGAGTTTGGACAGAGCATGGCTAAAATTTCAGGATCATTCACTAGTTGCAGTTGTAGACTACAGAAGTAGTGATCTAAACACATAATTATCTATATCTATGCCATCCATACTTGTTCTGACAGCTGAAGGTAGTAGGAATGGACTCTGGATGCACAATGATTGGTCTTACTATACTGAATGATGATAATGGCACTCACTTCATCTTAGTTGTTGTCACTGTCAGGTGCAAGAACAATGTTCCTATCACTGTTCAAACTTTGATTTTTGCCATGCACCTGAAATGCAGTGAGCACATGTTATTTAAAAGTGGAGAGTAACAACCAAGACTGACTTCAGTTTCATTGCTTTTGTCTTCAGACTCAACAATAGTTCTTGCCCTTGCCCTCTTGACAACCTAGGAAATCATTTATAAAGGTACTGTTGGTAGTGAGACCACATTTCTTACCAGAGGTTCATTGTTGTTACTGTCATATTTCACACTTGAACTACCAACATTAATAGTTAAATTCATGGTTTTGATCTTGATCTTGATAGACCACTTCCGCTTGAGCTCCTTCAGCTCCTTTGACATAGATCTGATTAGAGGTGATGTTGGAGGTGAGGGCAATTTCAAAGAAGGTGTATCCTTAGCTGACATGCCAGGTGAAGACTTGTTGGTGCGAGAATAAGGGGCAGGACATTCACAGAATTCCTGTAACCATTCCTTGACTTTGCTTAAGTGTAGGCATCTTGTATTGTCAAGGTCTTGTGGTTTGACAACAAAGAACAGGTACTGAATCCCATTGAGGTTGGATGGGAAGTGGGCTTGAGTTGGTATTTCAATGAATGTCTTGATATTTGTATCGAAAATCAAATACTTTGTTGCTGGGAAATTCGTGGCAGTAGCAAAGGCTTGGTCACCATTAAAGGTGAACAGTCCATCTTGAATGTGAATGCAGTGGATGGCCAGTGTTGTGTCTGGCTAAAGGACAGTGAGGGCTGTACTTACAGAAGCATAGGGGGTGACTTGCCTCGGTGTACATGACAATTTGCATGTGCCCTGTCTTATTGCACCTGGCAGAGTTTGCTTCAGACAGTGTTCACTTCAGACTACTAGAGAGACCACAGAAGGATTGAAGGTGTAGAGTACTTGCTCTGACTGCACAGTAATGGCATCCTACAGCCTTTTCCAAAACCAGCAATACACTCACATTGGTGCTCAAATTTTCGCTCCTCTTACCATAGATTTCCATAAATGGGTTGTAATTCAGGAGTGTGATGGTCAGTGCGGTATATAACATGAGACTACTCCAGTATCATTCATTTTTCTGAAATGGCCATGTATTCCTGACACTGCAGTACTCAAGAATGGAGTATGGCCAGGCAAGAGAGAGTTGACCTCATGTCATAGGTGATTGGTAGATCTGAAAGGGTTGATCATTGATCAACAGCATAAGGATGGAGTTAATGTGGGAGGTTGTATGTCAGTGTTCTGGAGTCACTGCTTTGGTTTGATGGGAAGTGCTTTTGTTTGAACTGCCTTCAATGTTGTTCTCCACTTTATTTCTCTTTAGTTTTCTTCTGTATAGTTTGTGCTCAGTTTGCCCTACTAGCTCATCCTGGTGAGCCAGCAAGGTGGGTAATGTTTTAAGTTGCTTATGTAATGTAGTCAACCCTAAATTGATCCTGTTCTAACCTATGACCACTGTAATGTGGTAGATGCTCATGTGAGTGCTGGCCCTCAAGTTCTGTGGCTCAAGTGGGCCTCCTCACTGTTTAATGGCCTCTTTGTCCTCCATTTGTTAGTACCCAATGTGTAGCTCCTCTTAGACACTTCTGTGAAGTCAAATTGCAATTTAACTAAGATATGACAATGAATAAAATGAGAGATAGCTCATATGTGAGCGAAGAAATTGTTAGATAGTTTATGCTATTCTGTGGTCGAGTTTGAAGAAGTTTGAAGGGCGAGCATAGAACAGGATTCAAAGGAGTCAAGAACCAAGTAAGGTCCAAGAGTATGAAGGGTACCAATGCATCGAGGAATGAAGCACAGTATGATGAGATGGGGGCAGATAAGATACAACAAAGTGAACAACTAAATCAGAATGATTAGTGAAGTGTACATGCCATCACTGTTAATCATGCTCAAGGTGAGTATTCATGGTTATCAACCAAGAAAGCCGGCTCTCTTACCTCCTAGACCTTCAAGTAGAGTCTCAACGGGTACATTGAGACTGATCTTGCATCATCTCAGCCACAATTGCATAAGTCTCTTCTACTGAGTCACGGTGCTTTTGCTTGAGGACACTTCCCAGGATAGGTTGTTCTTGAATGAATTGTGTGCTAGCTTTTGTAACTTGAGGTTGACCTCCAATCAGGGTGTCCTTCGGTAACTCCATTGCTCTCTGCTTCAATTTCTCAAGGTTGAGACATATGCCAAGGCAGTGTTCTTCTTCCAATATGAAAGGTTTTGTGATGAGAAATGGGTTCACCCCTGATTTTGCATAGCAAGCAAAGATGTGTATTGGGATGAATCTCTCCTTGTGAATATTGTATATTTCCTGATTTATATTAGGCCAGTCAGTCACCTTCTTGAACTCTTCTAGCCCCCAAAAGCCCACTGAGTGGCTACTGTCCCATGGCTTGACATGAACGAGGATCAGGAGATGGTACACCTGTGTCAAGGTTAGTTTTTTCTCCCTGCTAATGACAACTGCTGACTTTGTGGTATACTACTATCTGGACACAGTCTGGGTGAGCATCCAACTCCCTGGAGGGTATGCTAGACATCGTTGGTAATGGTAGCACTGAATGATTGAAGTTGGGGTGCAAACAGGAAGGAGGTGAGGACATGTTCAACAGCCTTCAGGTGTTACATGCCATCTCATTCCTCAAGCTAGTTCAGTCTAGCAGCTTCCTTCAGCTGACCACCAACGAGCTGTCATAACCACCGAGTCTAGCTCAAATCACTGAACAAGGGTCGTCCTGCTCTGTTTGGGGAGTTTCAGAATGCAAACTTTATGCACCCTGTTCAATCTGTGGCTTTGATTCAAGCATACCCAACTTCTGGGTGATCTGTCACTCTTGTAAAGGAAGGCCCCTTTTGGCACTACAGTACGAGTAGCCATGAGCAAATTTTGCAACTTATTTACCAATGTATAGCCTTGCCAACTGCCAATTTTTTGTTCCTCAGATAGATTTAGGTTCTACTGCCTACTTTGAATATAAATAATTCAAGGCTCTTTGTCATCTCCTTCAGACAGATGAGTGTCTGATCACCGTCACACCATTCCTTTGGATATCACCATGTGGAGGGTGTCAGGTATGTGTTTGTACCTCAGACTTACTCCACTGGCACTAAGAAATAGGCTTTTTTTGCAGGAGTGTATCATTGGAATTTTCACAGTCATTTCCAATGACATCTTAGCATGTGGAGCAATTTAGTTTCAGTTGGCTGCTCACTTAGTGCCTCAGTTTCACTATGAAAACACTATTACTCCATTTCTTGATATCATGCCAACTCCTTGCTCCTGTTCATTCGAGCGATCTAAAGATGCCATGTTCTGCCCCTGTATGCCAAGGTCTTGGATGAAGATGGTTAAAATTCACATTTCATTATCAGTGCCCATGACTTGGTATTTGACAGTGCCGAGCAGAAAATCATCAGGGATTTGCAGACAATGACTGGACTTTTGCCATACCATAGAAGCACTAGAGGGTAAACATTGTCATATTCTTAATTGTATTGACATATCTCAAGATATTAGAAAGTAGTATAGGGAATTTTGCAACATTGTATAAACTGGTTACATATTTCTGACTTGCTCAACGTTGTTCCTAAGCTCAAGAGGATCAGGTCTTCCAGGTTGTGGGAATTGGCCCTGTCCTGGTCTTGGTTTTGCATTTCTTTGTAGGGGGGCTCTAAGTCCCAAAGGTGAGTATCACTATTATCTTGATTTGAATCATTACTACTTATGACTTTTAGATATTCCTCATCAGAAATATCAATAACCTCTTCAGTGGCCTGCTATGTGATGCCAATAAGTGAAGCCAATGTGACCAGAAACAGGCTCACTGAAACTGCTTGAGCTTTTCCAGCTCTGGCTTTGACTCTATTCTCCTGAGCCTAGATCACTGTGAATGGTCTTGTTACAACTTGAAATACAAAGGCATACATTGACTGATTTCTCCTGGTTCCCAGGCGTTGTACTGACTGTGATCTTGAATTTGGTGAGTTGACTTGTCAGTTCTAGTGAACTGCAGCTCACCTGGGTTTGTTCCTCTGAGTTGGTGATTTCAATGACATCATTTGCAATCTTGATATAGGTAAGCTATCTAGTCAGACCTAGAGACCTCGGGCTCACCAGGCTTTGTTCCTTCACAGTGGTGATCTCAACAATATCATTCTCAGCCTTCATCTAAGTAAGCAACTTGAACAATCCCAGGAGTCTGTAACTCACCTGAGTTTGTTGTTCAGTAACAATAGTTTCAACAATATTGTTTGCAACCTTGATCCCGGTGAGTTGTCTATTTAAACCTAAGGTCTAGGGCTTACCTGATCTCGTTCTCTTATATCATTGTCCTTGGCCATGTTGTGCATGACCTTGAATAAGATGAGTTAACCACTCTTGAACTGTGGTTCTGCCCTTACTGAATTCTTTCTCTTTGCAACTGTAGTGATGTCTGCTTCCTTCACAACCTTGATTTATGTGAGCCTTTTGGATTTATCCCGAAATTTGAAACCCACCTGATCTTCATTTGCATCACCCTTAGATTCTGGATGCATCGTAATGTTGATGGAGCTGATTGAGATCAAAGGTATGGTGCACTTGCGCTTACCTAGCTTGAAGGTCTCTGATTCAGTGTTATAGGTGGACTTGCCAGCAACAGATGATGGGACAAGGGATGAAGTAGGTGGGAGGGGTTCAACTGATGGTGTGTGTGAGAGATGGGGGGCAGTCCCTGAAACTTCACCACATTGATCGATAGTTTTGATGAACTCACCAATACTGGGACATTCCTTGATCTCAATGTCACACCATTTAATAATCCATTTTTGAGGGCTTTCACTGTGACTGATTGTGAACCAGGCCTGAGAATGAACTGTGGTAAAGCCTTTTACAGCCAGGTCATAAATATCATATTGAACCTTAGGCCATTGTGTGTCCTTGGCTAAACCCGGGTACAGAGAAAGGTTAAACAGACCATAGATTGTTGGGAAGTTGTAGAACAATGGCTGGCTGGGCTGCTCTGATGGTGAGCTCAAGCTTTCTGGAATTCATGCTGGCAACTCACTTTCAAGTAGGCAATGATATGAGCCCATCTCACCTCATCAGGAGGAGGGATGGTCTCAGAATGTCGAGTGTTCTCAGGACAAGGAGTGGTCATTGTTGATGCAATGGTAATTCTCAGCTGGAGAGATGGTCTGAGATGGGTAAATGAACTTTTATTTTAGCTAGGTTGCTCATATAAATGTGTATTCCTTTCCTAGGGCACTTACAGTTGCCATCCCTTTTTCAAAACTTGAAAGAGCCTAGCTCTGACACCAAGGCATCACTCATCCTGATTACCCATTTCACTAATGCAGGGTGGGCTGTGGGTGGTCCGAAATCGATAAGATCCCATCTCAACCTCTCAGCCCACTCCAAGTATAAATCAGCCACTTACATATACTAATCCAGCTTTGTGGTTGTCACTAGTGCCATGTGCTTGGTGAGGTTTTTTTCTCAAAGTCCCAAGCACATCCTAACTACAAGGCAACCGCCTGATATTCCTGCACTGCTAGTGACTGTTCATGCCCAGAGTTTCTTGTCACCAGCCACGCTCTGCTGCTCAGACCCATTCTGAGCTGTGAAAAGCAAATGAAGCAGAGATCCTTTGATGCCTTCATCGACTCTCTCCAAGGAAACCTCCCTGCCACTGCCAACATGTGGAGCCTAGACTCTGCATGTAAAAGAGTAGTGAGACTATGAAGAACCTCGGTAGGTGGTTTACCTATGTGAGTGCTTGCTTGCTCCTTTTTTGTCTATAATTTAAGGTGTCAGTAGTGTGGTTATTGTGGCAGATTTCGATGGCTTTCCAAGCACCTTGATGTCCGGGCTCTGTTGATGCAAGACAAGCAGTTAGGCACACTGATTGCTACTCTTGAATCATTGCAGTCCATGGGTTTGAATCCTACTACAGTTTCCCCTCCTTCGACTCCTGTACAAGCATTTTCACCTGCTGTTACTACTCAAACAGCCCGGTCTATGACCCCTACACCACTCCGTTCACCTGCTATCACTCTCAAGATCTGGGTAGAAGTACGCCAACTATTTATTTCATTCACTGATTTCTCTAACCATATTTTGTAGAATTCCAGCTCACCTGAATCTGTTGGAATTCCGTGCCCCAGTGGAGGTGCCTTTTCTCTTGCTGATCACAAACTCACTTTGGGAGTCTTTGGGGTTGAGCAAGGTGATGCATACAAACTACTAGATCCACATACTTGGGATTGGAATCATGTGCATTGAGAGCAACCCATTTTCCCTGGCTCTGCAACATGTCTGTATCTCAGATGTCAAGGTGTTACTTGCCAAAATGGACTTCACAATGCTCTCCTTTCCAACACATTCTAGATTTTTTCCTTTCAGTAGTAGCCTTTTAATCTCCTACTTAGTGGTGCTTAGCACTATATTTCCCCCCATGTTATCGCTGGTTTCCCCCATATCTATACTCCTTCCTTGAAAATGTATTTCATGAGCATGGGATTTTCACACACCTCTCAACTGATTGGTCTGTAATACTTTTCGACTATTGCTGTTGTCTCCTGGTGCTGGTAGACTTAGGCTTGAGCATTTTTAGCAGCCACTGTACCTTTATTGAATGGTCACAGACAATTGGGGGGACATTCCATAACCTTGTAATATTAATCTCAGTCCTAGATCTTCTAACCTATGCCGAATTTACTGGATACTGGTTGGGGCTGGCGGCTGCCATGCAAATATATAACCAGACCTTTGGGTCAAGGCTCATAATATATTTGTCATATCATGATTTTCTCTGATTTTGTCAATATATGCCTGAGGGGTACCATTACAAAGCCATTGAGTAAAATTTATGAAAGGGATCTGAACAATTATTTTGATCACTGAGGGAAACCTCGGCTACAGGTGGTCGATCTATCTGCCAGATGAGCAGTGCAAGATTTTGAGACCTAATTACAATAACGACATTGAAGGCCAAACATGTAGTGCAAATACTCGGCTGCTCTGCCACCAGTGAGCCTTCACCCCTTTCTTCCCCACCATCACTCATGCCACTCACTAAATCACAGACAAAGTATCTCAAAAATCAGAGAAGACAGGAAAATTCAACATGAGGGTGTGGGTGAAAGACCATGCCATTCCTCCATTCATTGTTGAATTCCCTGGTGCATGTCAGGAGACGTGGGAGGTAAGTGGTCACTGTCCTCAAAATTCCTGTATGTGCATCTGACAATTCTTTAGATGGTTCAAATATGGTTCAAGAATGCCTGTACCCGGCCAATGCCTGCATCAAGATTTCACCATTCTCAACTTGTGTCTCATTCATCTTCACCCACTGGTAAAAATACCATTTAGCATAAACAAGCAGGCTATACTTGATCATGTTCTCAGACTAAACAAGGAAAAATTCCAGAGACACAAGTTCATAGGGAAGTGGAATGCTGAGCTCACGCAATTTATTGCTGAACTACCTGAGGAGAAGTTGCAACACTATGAAGCATGAGTTACCCAGTTACGAGACCAAAGTCAAGCTCAACCCACCAAAGAAGAGACACTGAGGTATGTCTCCACAACTTCTTTATAAAATGGTACCCTGATCTTCTGGTATAGATGGCAAAAACATCTTGCCATGTGAGTGGGCATGGATCTTCACAAGCTCCTTGGATAGGACTGCCATCAGTATGGTGATGGTCTCTTCTTCTTAGTTACCACTGCCCGTAAACCTTCGAACAGAATCTATGTCAAAAGGTAAATCACCCATAGCAGTCTGGGGCTCATTGTACTCAAGTCATTTCAATATTAGCTGGTTGATCTTGAATGTTCAGCAAGAGACCAGTTCCAATGCTTTCCTTGAAGCATATGATGACCATATCCATGACCACTTTTAAGCACTTGCTGATAAATAGCTACTATGTAAGTTAGAGAACCCATTTTATATCTACTGTATCCTCAGGGCCTTATCTTCAATAACAGGCCATGATAAGGTGACAGCACCACTCCTTGCCCAGACTTTCAGTGGAAAGTACTTCATACATCACTTCAATGTTGATTTCTTCTGATCAACCGCAATATTCGACCCCTGACCACAATATCACTGCTCAAGATATGTGAAAACTCAGGTGTTTGCTTGTACTACACAATGGCTCATTTTATTTTCCATGTCCACCCACAGCCTCTGACTCAGCTAGGCCTAAGGGTCAAGGTGGCATAACACAAGGGAACTGGAGGAAGGGGCAGAATAGTGCCATCCCTTTGAAGCTGAATACTGCTACTCCCTTGGAGACCACTGTCACCCAAAATACCCAAGGTCAGAAACGACACCATGAAACCATTGTACCTGTTTGCACCTCTAAGCGCACTACACAGAAGCCACAGCTCCCCAAACCTATGGCCACTAAGGGCTCAGGGATCATCAAACAGTACATTCGTCTTCTTTTCTAACAATTATACTGAGGCTTTCCACAGGAAGCCTGGTTATGACCTCATTCCAGTTTCAGTCGAGAATGATACAGATAAATGACCTACCAAGTGTCAAAAGAAGAACAATATGGTCTAGCTTAATGTGATCACTCCTCTCTCAAGTACATCAGTATTTAATGCCCAAGCCACTTTCCTTAGAAGCCGCTTTTCTAGGCTAGTTTTCAAATATTGCTTTGAACCTTATTTTTTTTCTTGAATGATTCGGCTCTGGTTCTCTCTTATATCTATTCATAGTTGATCCACAGGCATTATTGATTTCAATAGGACTAAATATGCAGTGTTGACATGTGGCATTAATTTTCAATAGAGATGAGCACACTAACTATCTTTAGAACCAAAGTAAGCATACCAGTGGTTGACCACTCACCTAGATAAGATGGTGTTAATACTACCATCAAAAGAGATGGTTGACGTTGAGTCCTGGCCTTCACCGGTGCTGCTGGAAGGCTCAATGTTTGACACTGAATTTTGCTCACTGCCACTGTCAGAAGGCTTGACATTTGATGCTGAATTTTGTTCTCCACCTCTACCACTAGAAGGCTCGACAATTGACACTGAGTTCCATTCCCTACTACTACCCCTGGAAGACTCGATGTTGCTTGTCAAGCCTGGTTCCTCACTGCCACCCCTACCGACCCCTAGCCCTACTCATTAATACTCCCATCACCCACAAAAATTGCATTGACTGCTTCTGTTGCATGCCCCTTGAAGAGTGTGTGCCACTACAAAAGTAGCCACATGGTTAGTTATCTTCACTCCATCTAATGAGTTTTGATCACTCACCAGAGGCCCTTTAATGCTTTCCTGATGTTTTTGAACCATATGGACATCGCGTTTCTCAGATATGGGGTGGCAGTGGACACTAGAAGATGCCATTGATGTGGTTGGAGGCAAAGAAACAATGATGAGCTTATTTCCTGGGGATCTCCCAAATGAGGGCCAAGTGCACATCAACAAACAGTCAATGTGTGACAAGCGTTCTTGAGCTCACCATCAGTGACAGGACTTTTCAGAGGTAAGTTGTGATGATTCGACAGCCAGCGGTGGTTTAAAGGTCTCATTAGAAAGTTTTGTTATTGAGCCCACTGGAGAACCACACATGCTGGCACTGGAAAGGCGGGAGATCCTGGATGTTGGCCAAGGCTCAAGGTGTTCCTGTTGAACCAGCCCCTAGTATTTTGTGGCCTGTCTCTCCTATGCTCTTGAGTGCCACAACCACTGGACTTGGCTCTGTGGCTACTAGCCTTGGTCTCTGAAGCAGCGCAGTTTTTTCATTGCACTGGTGCACGTACATGACCTTCCCTCCGAAGACTTCTGCTCTGCTCGATAGCCATCAAGATGATTGTTTGCACCTATATCACTCAGCTGTGTATGACTGGGTACCGGTTGGAGTATGGTATTGATCAAATTTAGAAAATACATTGGATGTAGTTGGCAAAAAATCTGGATTCAGGAACAATACTGGTTATGATGACTGACAGTGCTTGTTTAAGTTTAATCTGGATTGTTGAACATGAGGAATAATATATGCCCCTTGTTCTACAACTGACCTTGCCTAAATACGGATTGAAAGTGGCAGAGCCATTCAGTGCTGCATGCTCTGTAACTGACTTCATTTGAATCCGGCTTTAATCTAGATTAAATCTAGATTTAAAACAATCTAAGTGAATGAGAGTCATCATTCATGGATTAATCCAGATGACTGAAGTCCCCGTAATAGTTTGGTTATATTCACCTATACAGTTGCTTATTAAGCAACTGATCTTTCTTATTTATACCACATAGTCACCTATAAAAAGGGTCTGAACTACTTGGTGTGAACACTAAGATCACCATTCTCAATGTAAAGCACGGCTTTACACCAGAGCACTGGGGTTCCATTGTTGAGTTTTCTTATTCAGTGACTCAATATGCCTCCCATCAGCCCATGAGGGCCTGGTCCTAAGCTGGCACAATAAGTATCAACTTGATCTTATCAAAGGGGACTCCTTCTCAGTAAGTGACAAAGCTATTTACAAAGTCAGAGTTATAATACAGCAATTATAAGGGTTAAAGACTTGGTAATTGAGAGCTTAAAGACTTAAGTTCAATTTGACTTTGTTTAGATAATGGCTTGTATTGAGTTTCTACCTAACCAAGTAGAAACAATGTTTCTTATTGGTAGATGTTGATGACTTATATATGATACAAGTCCATATCTAATATTAACTAGGGTCAAGGGCTTCTAATAAAAGAAGAGAAGCATACAGCTTCCTTAACTCTAATTAAACTATATAAGATGTGATCTGTTAAAGAAGCTTTAGAAGTTCTTCTTTGACCATATGTGTCACAATCTGTGATTGCGACCTCTCCAATTCAATCTCTGACTATTCTTTCAATTTCCAATTCCTGCAATTTTTCATTATCTACCATTTCTATAAATATTTCACAGCCTGTTTCTGCTCATCATTCTATCCTCCTTTCATTTGTGCTCATATTTGTTTCTGCCATTCCATTTATATTTGTCATTCTCCATTGTATCACATCTGTTGTTGTCTATTTACCTTTCATTTATCTGTTTATTCATTTATCATCACATTGTGAGCTTCACAATATTTATGTGTTATTTGTCCAATTTCATTTTATCTTAAATATGTTGCTACTAGCTCATGTATTACCTATTCTGAATATCAACTAAGATTCCACTCTGAATTCTCTGTCCATTATTCCTTCAGGTTGAATTCCAATTCACACTGCCTGTCATCTTCCTCATAGACCAAATTGGTCGATGCAATATCAGAAGGGTGCAGCACATACGCTGAAGCCAATGACCAATCTCTCCATAACTTTCACATGCTTAGTAAGTGCCAGTATTTTGCATAACTTGACAATATGACATGATCACAAGCCAAGTCCAAATATAGGTCAACTATATTAATAATCACATATTATCAAAATGTTAACAAATCAAAATAAGTCATAATGAGTCAAAATAAACTAGAACAAACAAGACAAAACAAGTTAAGAAAATACAAAGACAAATAAAGAGAAAACATAATTGCAATATTACTTAAGTAAAGCTAATATGTTATGTATATTGATTATATCTAGCATTTGTTGTATCTACAATACGAAGTCAATATTAGCTTTACTTAAGTAATATCACAATTATGTTTTCCTCTTATTTATTCTTGTATTTTTTAGTTTGTTTTGACTCGTTATGACTTGTTTGGTTTTGTTTGATGACATATGATTGTTAAATATAGCTGTACTATATTTGAACTTACCTTGTGATCAATCAGATGATCAAAGAAGAACTTCTTTAGAAGAACTTCTAAAGTTTCTTTGACAGATTGCGTCTTATATAGTTTAATTAGTGTTAAGGAAGCTGTACGCTTCTCTTCTTTCATTAGAAGCCCTTAGCCCTAGTTAATAATAGATACAGACTTATATAGTATATAAGTTGTTGATATCTACCAAGGAGAAATGATGTTTCTCCTTGGTTAGGTGGAGACTCAATACAAGCCTTTATCTATACAAAGTCGAATTGAACTTAAGTCTTTAAGCTCTCAATTACCAAGTCTTTAACCCTTATAATGAGGACCCCTGACACATCAATGTGACCATTGGTTTGCTTTGGCCAGTACAGTTGGATGACTGAGCAGTGCAGAAATGATGTAGCTAAGCAGCAGGGTAGCTAGGTTCCTGTCTTGTACATGTGGAAAACGTGGATTGTTGTCTGTTAACCAGTCTGTTAGTTCTTCTGATCCAGTTCTAGACCTTGGTCCTTATCTTTAGATCATTCGGATCATTCTCAGCATGGAGGTTTCCCTCGAGTCTTAAATCGGTAATTTGGAGATGCAGTGTCCTGAAGTCAAGGGTTTGAATCCCCAGAACAGTTCACAACAGTGGACAGCTGTACTAGATTACCAGTCTTGCCTGCCGTATTGGTTGACTGTATTACTTCTTAGTAAGGAGCTTTGTAGCTACACCACTAACGCACTATAGGGCTCTTAGGCATAGCATTATTCTTTTATAATACTAAGTGTGAAATCGCGAAAATATTAGTATTTCTTGTTTATTTTTGGTTTTCGCGTCACACCGGCAAGGAAGGTTTGGTTTAAGTCAAGAGGAAAGACAAACATGGGATTGAAGCAGATGCAGAAGTCCCAGTCCAAACCGAAACAAGGGAATCGTAGACCTTTCAAGCCTAAAAGGAAAGATCCAGGTGCCATGGTTTATGAAATAGATCAAGCTAGCAACAAAGATGATCCATTTCAAGAATACTCAAATGAAAATTTTTGAGTACTCATGAAGATCAGATAGACATCATCAATCTTCAATCAAACAAAGGATTAACAGTATATGTATCAATATTGCTCCATACAACCAGAGCAAAACATAACCTACAAGCACTACTCAATTCAGAAGCTAGTAGAGAATTTATCGACCCACAACTAGTCAATACCTACAACTTGCCAAAATTCAAAATGAAGAAGGCAATTAAAATCCATAACGCTGACAGAACACAGAACCTATCAGGAAGTTGTACTCACTACACAAAATTAAAAATAGAAGTGAACAACAAGATTATGATGATCTCTCCAAGAATAGTCAAACTTGGATCAAACCAACTATTCTTAGGAATCACATGGCTAAAGAGATTCAACCCTGATGTTGATTGGCAGAAACTGTCATTATGTTGGCAAGATGAAAACTCTCATACAATCAAGTTAACCAAAGCGAAAACTGATTCCATCAATCAGTTGTATTATGAAATCAATGTGAAGTCTAACACATCACAACAACTTCACAATTCGGCTACTAAACCAAAACAGGAATCAAACCCTGTGAAAGCCATACCAAAGAAATTTCATCAGTTTCTCAAAGTCTTCTAACAAAGATGAATCTGAGAAATTACCACCCAGACGTCCTTGGGATCATAAAATCGAGACTATACCCGAATTTGAACCCAAACGCATGCCAGTTTATCACCTGACACCCCAGGAAAGAACTGAACTTGACAAGTTTATTTCCGAAAATCTACGAAAGGGATATATTCGGAAATCCAAATCACCAATGGCCTCTTCTTTCTTCTTTGTAGGAAAGAAAGGAGGAGACTTACGTCCATGCCAAGATTATCGATTCCTTAACAAGAATACAATAAAGAATGCTCACCCAATACCAAGCATATCATGAATCATGGATAAACTCAAAGGATCTAATTGGTTTACAAAGTTAGATGTCCGACTTGGATACAATAATGTCTGAATCCATGAAGGACATGAATGGAAAGTGGCATTCCACACTCCTAATGGGTTATATGAACCCACAGTCATATTCTTTGGAATGACAAATTCCCCCGCTACTTTCCAATCCATGATGGATCACATATTCAAAGACCTTACTGAAAAAGGCGGAGTTATTATCTACATGGACAACATCCTAATCCATGCAAAAACAAAAGAACAACTCAAAAGACTTACTAAACAAGTCTTGAAGATTCTACAACAAAACTAGTTGTATTTAAAGACTGAGAAATGCGAATTCGAGAAGCAACATCTAGAGTATCTCGGAGTTATCATAACTCCTGACTCTATCGAGATGGACCCAGTCAAACTAAAGGGTATACAGGATTGGCCTGTACCCAAGTCTGTCTGAAATATCCGACAATTTGTTGGTTTCTGTAACTTCTACAGAAAATTCATCCACAACTTCTCAGCTATTGCACAACCACTTAATGCATTACTTTGCAAAACAACGAAATTTGAATGGAACCCAGAAGCACAGAAAAGCTTTGAGAAGCTCAAGGAACAATTCCTTAAGCAACCTATACTCCAAATAGTTGACAAATCAAAGCCATTCGAAATTGAATGTGATGCTTCCACATTGCTACCAGTGCAGTATTACTCCAAAGAGATTCAAATAGCGATAAGCACCCTGTGGCTTATTATTCACAAACCCTTAACCCTGCAGAACAAAACTATCATGTGTCCGACCAAGAATTCCTTGCTATTATTAGAGCACTAAAGGAATGGTGACACTACCTTGAAGGATCAGCACACCCTATCATCATATGGTCTGATCACAAGAATCTCACCAGATGGCGAGAACCACAACAATTACATCGAAGACATGCCAGATGGATGCTATACATGACACGCTTCCATTACTCCATAAAGCACTTGGCTGGAAATAAAAATACTCTTGCTGACACATTGAGTAGAAGACCAGACCTAGTCCCAGAAGGAAAGGATAACGAAGATCTCGTTGCAATACCATCAGAAAGGTTCATTAACTTCCTTTCTGAGGAAATTAAAGAAGAAATTGAAAATAAACAAGAGAAGATCGCCCCATCTGAAAGGTTTACAGAAGATGATGACATTTATAAATATCAGGGAAGACATGTGATACCTGAAGATGCCGAACTAAAAAGAAGACTTCTACAATGAGTACATGATCATGAGACATCAGGACACCCAGGAACAGCCGAAACGTTCGGTAAACTATCTAAATTAGTTTACTGGCCTGGAATGAACACATATGTTCAGAACTATGTGAAAGGATGCCTTATTTGTCAACAGTACAAAATCAACCATCATCTGGTTAAACCACTGATGCAACCAATTAAAGGCCCTTCTACCACAAGACCCTTTTCCCAAATATCCATGGATCTTATCACAGATCTACCACCTGATGACGGATATGATTGTATATTGTCCATAGTGGACCATGGACTTATGAAAGGGATAATCCTAACTCCAACAAAGAAGACAGTAAATGCTGATGGCATTGCTAAAATTCTTATTGATAAAGTATTTTCGAAATATGGAACACCCAACAAAATAATCTCAGATCGGGATCCATGATTTGCTGGTAAATCAATGCAAAAATTATACAAAAAACTCAATATTACACCAGCCCTGTCTACAGCATATCATCCACAGACAGATGGTACTACCGAAAGGTACAATCAAGAAATCGAGTTTTACTTAGCAGTTTACACATCACAAAATCCAACCATATGGCAACGAGCACTTCCAATGATCAAATTCATACACAATACGAAGCCCCATTCTGGAAGAAAACACTCACCATACGAATTAATATTGGGATATAACCCACAAGGGTTCATCTCAGATAAAGAGACAGACACACCTTCTATCAATGAGAAGTCCTTATTCTTAGAACAAGTTCAAGAAGCAGCTCTAGAGGCACATGAAAGAACACATCTCATGATGGCTCAACAAAAGAACCAACCATGGATGCCATTCAAAGTAGGAGACCGAGTTTGGTTAGATAACCAAAATCTCCCCTTGCCCTATGCTTCTAAGAAGCTCAACCAAAGAAGAGAAAGTCCATTTACTATTATTAGAAAGACCTCTCCAGTCAGCTACAAACTCAGACTACCACCAAAGTGGAAGATTCACAACAAATTCCATGCTTCACTTCTCATGCCAGTAACTGAGAACGACATTTATGGGAAACACAACCCTAAACCACCACCTGTTCTTGTCTCAGGAGAAGAACAATACGAAGTCAAAGCAGTCCTAAATCATAGAACTTGCAGACTATGCTCAGGAACAAAAATAGAATACCTAATTCGATGGAAAGGATATGGGCCTACTGAAGACTCATGGGAACCAGAGAAAAATCTTGAAAATTCAAAAGAAATAATTCAAGAGTATAAAACCCAGCACAATCTCTCCTAACATTCCCCAGCTTCAATGACTACTCCAGAAGTCAGTGAACAACCAGCAGTACCAGTCTTTGGAACTATTATTTGCAAATTGCCCTCACCTCTTACCCCTCCTACCACACCAACCAACACCATCAATGATGTGAACAAGGTCGAGGAAAGTCTTGGTCTTGCCCCATCACAAGAACAAGGCACCAAATCCCCTGCCAGAGACAGTGCAGGTGGAGACACTAGTGGTGAAAACTCTTCACCCTATAAAGAGAATGCCACCCTACGATGTGCATTTCTTCGAGAACAGACAGCCATTGACTTTCTCTCTGCCTACGGCAGCAATCCTAGACTCACTTCATATGTCTACAACATTGGGAATCGCCTTGATGCTCTCGCTTCTGCAAGAAGTGAATACAAGCATCTCCAGGAAGAAATGGACTTCCATCTTAGTAACCTGGCACACCATATCCCTAGGGGTCCCTATACTCAGAACATCATCCAATGCATCCAACGCACTGACCCAGACAGAGATTACTTCACTATGCTTAAGTGTTAACAAGCTCCAGAGTGACATGCACAGAATTCTGAGTGCACCTCAGCTGATGACAAGGGAGAAACTTCCCCACCTAGCATCAAACCTCAGCAACGTCATGATGTGGCTACACACAATGCCATATTACCAAGTACACCCCCTCCAATGCCTACTAATGAGCCTCCTCAAAATACTAATTGAGACACAACTCAGTCTGGATGTACTAGTCGAACCTGCGACATATGTCATGGAATGGGTCATATCAAGATACTTTGCCTGGGATATCATTGCACCTGGTGCAACACTTTCACCCCCGGCTATTTCACCAAGTATTGTTTCCAAAATCCTTATAAAGGAATTGCTTGAGGGGATCTACCCCCAGTCACCCTGGTAGCACTTTCCATTACCGAGGGAGTCGATGCCGCCAAGGCTCTTGCTCTGCAGTCCATCACCGAGTCTACCAGAGTACAGCCCCACCAGTCCAGTGTACCAACTGGCAATCACGGTGCCCCCATCACCAATGTTGATGGACTTCGATCTGAACGACATAATCCAACATCCATAGCCATTAACACCACCACTCTCAGCCCCACCTACAACCCTCCTTTTACACCACAACGAGGCTGTAAACCTGCACCATGAGGAAGATAGTATGGTTGTCTCCAGACCTCAGTCCATTCCTCCCATCCAAACCATCAAGGACGCAGTCCAAGCAGATGTCCCCATCAGGGTCAAACTTCTCACATCTATAAAGGAGACTGCCCCCTTACACCCCCATATGAAGATGGCAATTATGAATCTCATTATGATGATGAAGCCAACTTCAACATAGATGGTGAAGGTAATTTACCTTAGTGACTTAGGTAGTTACTAAGATGTGGACATCTTGGCTAGGAAAGAGATAATGTTATGTATATTGATTATATCTAGCATTTGTTCCATCTACAATACAAAGTCAATATTAGCTTTACTTAAGTAATATCGCAATTATGTTTTCCTCTTATTTATTCTTGTATTTTCTAGTTTGTTTTGACTCATTTACTTGATCTCATTATAACTCGTTATGACTTGTTTGGTTTTGTTTGATGACATATGATTGTTAAATATAGCTGTACTATATTTGAACTTACCTTGTGATCGATCAGATGATCAAAGAAGAACTTCTTTAGAAGAACTTCTAAAGTTTCTTTGACAGATTGCATCTTATATAGTTTAATTAGTGTTAAGGAAGCTGTATGCTTCTCTTCTTTCATTAGAAGCCCTTAGTCCTAGTTAATAATAGATACAGACTTGTATCATATATAAGTTGTTGACATCTACTAAGGAGAAACATCGTTTCTACTTGGTTAGGTGGAGACTTAATACGAGCCTTTATCTATACAAAGTTGAATTGAACTTAAAGCTCTAAGATCTCAATTACTGAAGTTTTTACTATTATAATTGCTGTATTATAACTCTGACTTAGTAAACGACTTTGTCGCTTACCAAGAAGGAGTCCCCTTTGATAAGATCAACCTGATACTTATCACACCAGCTTAGGACCAGGCTGGCATCACTATAACATAATATCAACTTATATTATAAAGGAAACAAACGCTAGATATAATCAATATACATAACACAACTGATAACTAGTTTATATACTATCATATTATATAACATGATAAGGCTATAGACAACATTGTACAAACAAGATCATTGGCATCATTCACTGATGATGGGGGATCAAGTCTGTGGGATGGCAGACTTAGTGATAGTTAAGTGAAGTCTGATAGATTAGACTTCATAATAGTGAAGTATAAGGGTGTATACCCTTACAGCATGGATTGTGGGGTGACAAAGGCAAATCCACCCCTGATATCTTGAAGAGCTTGGCTTTTGGCATCTGAGGTGTTGGCACCACAGGAGTTGTATCATGAGGCCACAACCAAGGAAAATCAAATGGTGAGATTGATAATGAGGAGATACTGTACAAGTCCAACATCAGTGGTGAAGTGAGTAGACAGGGGGAGGAAGATATAAGCAATGTGGATCAGTAGATAAGGCTATTCCAGTGCAAGTAGTGCTGCAAAATACAGTGAGTGTGACAGCCTGTTTGGGAGAAGTTGAATACACCACTGAGTGCAGTGAGACACACAGAACAGTTGACCATGAAGCATTCCTGAACAACAAGATACTTTTAAGTTTGTGCATTTGACATCCCAGGGACTATAGAAAGGCAATGCCTCTCATAGCAAGCATGGATGATTTTGAATACATCTTGCATTGGCAGCACCTCAGGTACTTGACTAGAAAACTAGATTTAGGATGAGAGTGGCCAGTGTGCCAGGGAGGATGAGTCCAAAAAGGTCTAGTCTGTTGACAATTTTGAAGATGCAACATGAAATTAGTTGATAGTCAGGCTTGACATTCTTAATGAATCCAAGTTTCTGCACTTTATGCTTGGTCCAGAGGAGGTGGTGATAAGGGGTGAAGTAGCTGTATGTTCCATGGAGGTTTCTATGACAAGTGAAAAAGTGGCCAAACCATGCATGTCTGAACCTGCACTGTAAAGCTGGGACTTTACAGTGGCTCAAAAAACTGTCCCAATGTTTTCGCATTTTGGACATATTTACTAATACCAGGGCAGATATATGGCCTAGCATCCTGGAAATATTCACATAGGTATCTTGACATATTGGAAGCATATATTCCCATGATCACATGACCTTGTCCATCAATGAATTATCAATGAATTATCGAAAATATCTACTCATTGGCACAGTTTCTTGACCCTCTGTTATCTACCTACTCAATACTTTGTATGACCTCCTCTTGCCCTGATAACTGCCTCAATCCTTCTGGGCATGCTTTCTATCAGCCTTTGGTACCTTTCTGCTGGAATCTTATTCCACTCCTCTACTAGCCTCTCCCACAATTCAAATACTCCCTTTGGTGGTCTTTCATATGCCTTCAGCTGGTCCTTCAGGTAGGTCCAGAGGTGTTCAATGGGATTTAGGTCAGGGGATTGTGCAGGCCATGATAGAACTTGAATGTTGTTGTCCACAAACCATTGTTGTCCCAGTTTTGAGGTGTGTTTTGGGTCATTATCCTGCTGGAATATCCTCTCCTCTTCCTCTATCTCCAACTTTTCAAAGCTTTTCACCACCCCATTGTCCAAAGTCTCGCAGTATTGCACTGCATCCATATTCCCTTGAGCCTCTATCAGCTTTCCCACCCCATTCCACCCTATACACCCCTATACCATCATGTTACCACCTCCTCCATGTTTGACAGTAGGGAGAGTGGTCCTATCTAACAGTGGTTCCTCCCTCTCCTTCCAGGTATACACCTTCCATCTGACCCAATCCTGTTGATATTTGTTTCATCTGTTCACAACACCCTCTTCCAGTCCTCCACTGTCCAATTCCTATGTTCATGTGCAAAGTCAAGGCATTCCTCATGATGTTGCTTTTTGAGTAGAGGTCATTTGATCTTGGTTACAGAGCAAAATCCATTATCCTTAAGGGTATTTCTAACAGTTTGGGGTGTGACAGAGTCAGACAGAGTAGAGTTAATGAAATTTGTAGCCTGGACAGCATTGTTTAGCTTTGCAGAGGTTATTTGGTGAATTATTGCTTTTTTATCACAAGGAGAAAACTTAGAAGGACATCCTCCCAACAGTAGACTTGCCTAGACCAGTTTTATGTTTAATCTGACACAAGGGATAGCCATCTTTGAGAACAGAAGTGACTTGAGATTATTGGGTAGAGGGAATAGCTTTCATGATGTAGTGGTAGGAAGAAAGACAGTTGTAACCATCTCAACATGTCAAACAAGGTCACATGATCTTGTTTATTACTCCCATGCCTGCCCTGATGCTCCCCTGGCATGTTACAAGGTAGATACTGGGAAACTGACAGGGGTTCAAAAAACTGTCCCAATGAGTAGATATTTTCGATAATTCATTACTAATTCATTGATGTACAAGGTCATGTGACCATGGGAATATATGCTCCCAATATGTCAAGGTACCTGTGTGAATATTCTCAGGATACTAGGCCATATATCTGCCCTGGTATTAGCAAATATGTCCAAAATGCGAAAACAGTGGGACAGTTTTTTGAGCCACTGTACTTCCTGCCTTAGGTGTAGATTCTTCCACCAACTGACCACTCTCAGTTGGTGTCATTTTGATATCAGTCAAAGGAGAAGAACCACCAGATATAGCATCTAGTAGTGGGGTGTCATATGGAAGCTCACTAGCATTGTCTGGTGGTTGTAGAGACAGCAAGTTCACCTGTATGGTGGACTCTTTGGTTGAAGGTGGCACAGGCACCATATGACCCAAGTGTGACAAGGATGCCATGAAAGATGTCAATGGAGGCTGGAAATGATTGGGTCTGAAGGTCCACCCATTTGTTGCTTCCCAGTAGTCTCATATCAACTCTGGGTACCACCTATTCTGTAGCACCATAGGAATGGGGCACACACCCACATAATGCCATGCTGGGTGGGATATCACTCACATGTCCCCATCTTCTTGCAAGGCCTCTACTCTGTCCTTGAAGAAGTAGAATTGGATAAGATCAACATCACTTGGTAGCAGCCATCCATCCCATTTGGAGATGGCTGGGAGTATCCCATGATACTGCAGCCTTGCAAGTTGATTGTCATCATAGCCATCAAGCATAGCTTGATGGTTAGGTGTATCAATGTAGGTAGAGTTCATATACTGAACTCCAAAGATGTAGGTATGGTCAATCTCCACAGGATCAACCCCATAGTATATTAATACCTCAGATATTGATTCAAGGTTCAGATTGTGCCCTTGCCCTAGGGCAAGAGCCAGTCATTGAACATACCAGTGTTCTCCCATTTGCATGATAAAAGGTGGGTCAGGATACCTGGTGTTCCATTGCTCAATATACTCCCTATACAGGTTTGGAGTAGCCATTAGAATGGGCATCAACCATGTAAAGGTTGCATGAGTGTTGCAAGTATGATGAGACTCATGAGGAGCAAATATCTGGACCCACATGTATCCATACATTGTGTCAACATTCAGGGCACGTCAATGGTCCATGATTAACCCATAGATTAAGTTCCCCAATCCAGGGATCTTGTGGGCTAATACAAACCTGCCTAGCATGTTCAGGTTGAAAATGTCTTCATCAGTGGGTTGGATAACACCCATCCCACTGGTCTGGTTTCACAGATTTCCTGTCTGTGTGATGTCTTGGTTTCTGGTCACCTTTGTGGCTATACAGTCCTTGATGGGCATTGTCAACCCTGATAGCCATTGCTGAGAGTCAAACCTGGTCTGATGGACCAGGTATGTCATGGAGTCATCCCAGCTGTACTCCTTAGTCTGCTGGGTGATCCCATAAAGCTCTAACAATAGCACATACCCTTTAGTACATTGCCAAATGTGTGCATCATTGTCATTGTGGACAAACCTTACAAGGTCATCTACTTCTGCAGGGCACATGGGGAGCCCATGTCTAGTGTTACAGGCATTGACTGATTTGGTCTACAAGAAAGATGACAGGCAGTGCAAATTGGAATTCAACACTGAAGGCATAGTAGACAGAGAGTCAGAGTGGAGTCTTAGTCAATATTCAGAATGCCTAATACCTGCACAAGTAGTGACATATTTAAGATAACATGAGATCAGACAAATAACACATAAATATCACAAAACTCACAATGTAATGATAAACAAATAAACAGATAAACAAAAGATAAATAGACAATGACAGATGCAATGCAACAGAGAACAATGAACAGAAATGGAATAGCAGAAATGAATATAAGCACAGATGAAAAGCAGATAAAATAATGAGTAGAAAAAGGATGTGAAATATTTATAGAATTAGTAAATAATAAAATTGCTGGAATCAGAAGTTGAAAGAATAGTTGGAGCTTGAATCAGAGAGGTCACAATTGCATATTGTGACAAGTGTCCTATAAGGTAGTGAGAGAAAAAATTTACAAGGTGGGGGGCAAACTCCTGTCATCACAATATATCAGTCAAAATTTCATGATTGAGGGAGGGGAAGAGTTGGGTGGTATCAAAGGCACAAACACTTGTAATCCTACCTTTGGATCACCCAGCCCAAATGATGTGAGTGAGGAATACACCAGCATCCTCTGTAGATCATTGAATGACTCCTCCCATCTGGTTGGGGTGGAGAGCTCCTGTAGAGACCACCTCAAATTGCTTGCAGTGGGCAATCATCTTCTCAATAAGTTTCCTTAGAGTGTTTAGTAGGAAAATAGGTTGAAATGCTTTAGGGGTATTATAGGCCAGTTTGTTCAGCTTGGGAATGATGATAGAGACTGAGTCCTTGAAGTGACTCAGCCAATGAGAAAGATGGACACATGTGTTAGCAATAAGGATAATGTTCTTGAGGCATTTGTCAGATACAACAATATCCTTTAAGTGTATCCACAAAACATGATCAGGCCTAAGTGCTGAGGAGTTAGTATATGAAGATAGGGATTTGGTGAGTTCAAGGATGGAAAAGTCAGCCCAGGAACAAGTAGGGAGAGATTTGATTTCATTTAAGATTTGAGGGCTTACCAGTCAGCCCAATGCAGAATTATAAGACAAATGGAGGGCATTCCATAAGTCAGGTAGGTTGTTGCATGGGTGTCCTTGATAATGAATGCCTTCAATTGCTGGGAGTTTACACTACTTAACCTATTCCATCAGGTTCCATGGGCATGTGTTAGTAGTGGCAATTTCATAAATGCACTCATCAAAGAAGAAACATTTGGTGGCTTGAGTGGCTGCCCTAAATACTTCATCAGGAAAAACCTCCCATGCATTTTGGGGAGGATAAAGCCAAATATCCTGGTGTCAGCCCCAAAAGCAGGGGGCATCCAAATTAGGTGTATGTTCTCCAGATCCAGGGGCAAAACAGACTCAATTGTAGCTAATATCTAGTGTCATGCCAAATCCCTCTAGCTTTTTACAGTACAGGCTTACAGTCTGTATTCACTCATAAACAGCAAAGAATATATGCCTAGTTTGCACAGATCTGGGAGTCCCAGAATTATTGCAGAAACAAAATGTAGTATTATACACAAGTTGTTGATTGTAATGTACAAAGACTGGTAGTGCAAGTAAGGAGTGAATGGGCATAATGAATGGGAGTCTCTTGCATTTCACAGATGAATGGCTAGTGTGAGGATTGGTACCAATGACCACCAGGCAAGAGTCTTTGATCATGACTTAGTGCTGGCAGCTGACTCCATCAACAGATAAGGTAAGCAGCAGGATCAAAGTCAAATATACATATACAATGCATCCACCTCAGTTGCTAGGTCTGGCATTCTTTATCATCTTAAAGGTTCCACTGCCACAACACATCAGGATTTGTTTCTAGTGCCATACTCTACATTACACAAGGACTCACTCAACCTTACAGACTCCTTCCCACCTTTTCTCCTGCACATATATCAACTATGACTGAGACTCTGCCCAGTGGGACCCAAGAAGCCCAGCCACAGCAGATGCAGCTGCTGGCAGCCAGCCATTATAAACATTGACTTGATTGACACCCACTGTGACTTGATCATTCTAGACACCAACACAGCCACCTGGTCTGAAGTGGCCCTACTCAATTGGGAGGAACACATTGGAAGGTTTGACATAGAAGAAGAAAGATTTGATGTCAATTGGGATGAGTACAATTGGACAGATGTCATCAGAAGGATAAGAAGGAATGGTTTCATAGTTTGATTTGGAATGGACTAATGAGATAGATGAACAGACAATGATCATTTCACCAACATCACATTTGGGTTTGAACAATTGGATATCTAACTCTGATAGCTGTTACATCAGTGGACAGATTAGTATTTATCAGAATTGTGATTGTGATATAGGACTTGTAGTTGTAGTTTCATAGTTTGATATTGTTTCAGATATTTAGTATTTAAGGACCTTGTATTAGGAAGATTAAACCTAAGTTTAATCTTTCCTTTGTTTCCCAGAATTACTTGTGTTTACTTGCCCTGCCTTGAATCCACTTGTAACATTGTTGTTGTCTCAAACCTCATGCTACCTTTGACTTACCTCAAGTCATCTTGGCCTTCTCTTACTGGGCTTTCAAAAATACTCAAGCTCTTTAATTGAAGTAGGTTAAAGACCAGTTAGTGGCTGTCTTACATAACCCAATCACATGTTGTGACATGTGACATTACTAGGCACTCTGACTGTAAATCTTAACAATAAGATTAAACTTCCTACTATGCTGATCCCAGTAGTATTCCCACAACAAACCTGTCACATTTGGTTCTCATTGCCTAGTTGCTATGCCATCTGACATCTCTTATGAGCAAGTATTGCCTTGCACTACACTCAAAGATTTCTTGGACTAGTATTGCTTCACACTATCCCTGAGCAGAACACTGAACTGATCTATAACTGGCAAGCCTCTAATTAGGAATCATGCCTGAGAGTTATACATCACCCCTGGCACATGCCAAAGAACCAACCTGATTCCTTGCATACAAACTACAAAGGCAGCCAATCAGAAGAGTCCAACCATGAATGTCCAACTAGTAGACTAATATCATCTAAAGAACCCAAATCACCATCATAGATCAGCAAGATCAATGATCAAACCAAAAACTATTTAGATTACAAATCTGACAAAAACCAAATTCATCTAACTCTATTGATTCTATTTTTAGAACTAATATCACACCTGATACTCAACAACATATAATCAAATTAATACTCCAATGACACCCATCCATTGTTGTTTGTGAATGCCTGAAAGCTCATCTTCCAACAATCATAGAAGAGCAGACCCCCTGCATCTTGCAGCACACCTCTCCAAAAAATTCCAAAGTCATTTCCACCCTGAGAACAAGCCACAAGAATCAACTAGTGGAAACTCACCAGTTGAAACCTGAGAATCCCAGAACACCCTCTTCTCATAACAACTCCCAGATCTTCCAACCCCTCCCACAAAACCCTCATTACTCCCAGCTATCCAAAGACAGAGAAGTAGACAACATAAAGAAGAACACCAATCCCATCCCAACAAAACCTTCACTAGACTTGAAAACCTTGCCCAGATAGAACCACCTGGACTCCAATTGAAACCAATTGAAATCTAAGAAATGCCTTCACAAGGATCTTCCACTGTTACTGCCCCATCCCAATCAGATTCTGAACTCTCCTACAGATCTCAGAGAGCAGGATCACAAATGGAAGCCAGTGAATCTAATCAAGGAGCTGAAGTCTTGGCAGTAAACACATTCAGATATAGAGCAAACAATCCAGAATACAATGTCTATCAACCAGTATCACAAGGTTTCAAATGGAAAGGACCACCTGGAAATCCAGACAGAGGAGGAGGTGGAGGAGGTGGAGGAGGAGGTGGAGGAGGATTCTTTGGACAACCACAACCACAACAACCCCAACACTACAATAGAGGAGTCAAATATGACTTACCCAAAGAATTCAATGGCACTGCTCAGGATTATCAAAGATGGAAAGAGCAACTCACATTGTACTTCTTGGCCAACTGCAATCAATTCCCATCTGACCATGACACCATCATCTGTGCATTATACAACATGGGAGAAGGAGCAAGTTTCTGGAGGAGAGACTTCCTTGCCCACCATATGCAAAATGGAGTACCTACCTTCAGTACCACTGATGCATTTTGGCAAGCCTTGGATCAATCATTCCTACCCTTCAATGAAGGAGAAAGTTTCCTTAGAAAATGGCTTGCACTCAAACAAATGCAAAGACCCATTGAGACCTACATCATGGAGTTCCAAATCCTGGCTAACCAAGCCAGAGTCTGAGAAACCCAACAACTCATTCATCAATTCAGAGAAGGTCTTGACCCAAGCATTGCAATCTGTGCTATTTCAAAACATCCAGGAAACAACTTGGAGGAATGGTTCACAGCAGCCTGTGCAGTGGAGGAAACCAAAAGAATGGAGGCAGACTATTATTGAAGACACCCCAGATATACTCCAGGAGAAACATGGCAAAACCAAAAAGGCACAATTATCACCAGAGTCAAGGCTACATCCCACCCCAACCTCATTGGGACCCAAATGCAATGGACATCAATATTATGGAAGCATTACTTCAGAACTTCACAATTTCTCAAAGCTACCAACAAAATGATGACTCATCATCTGACAAGAGCAAAAGCAACAATGACAATCATCAGGAGAACATTAAACAATCAATCCTACAAGCATTTGATACAATTCTTTTCTACATGCCAAAAAGAAAGCCTTAGGAAAGGAACATGCTTTGAATGCAAGCAAACTGGACACTTTGCCAGAGATTGTCCCAAATGTAAATCATGCCTTTCAAAACTCCCCAGAAGCTCTCAATCCAAAAATGCCAAGCATAAGCGACCCATATTGCCTATCAAGCCACCCAATAATGACAAGAAGGCACAGAGATGCTTCCAAAGTATGCAACTCAATGAAATCATCCAAAGTATTCCAGATGATGAAGAAGTTGTAAATGTCTACAATGAACATGCTGGCCAACCTGGATTTGTCCATTGAGAAATCCAGGATTTTGCCTCAGATGATTAGCGTCCACATCTAACTCATTAAAACCCTCTACCAGACAGTGCATACCCTCTTATTTATCTTCTCACTCTTTGACCCCAGATTCCAACAGACCTATTTATTTCTTGAATGGACTACGGAATGATAGCTATCCCAGACCAAAGACTTCAACCTGACTCTCTTATTTAAACAACATTTCCCTTACTCCTATGCAATCCAACACTCTTTACCTTCCCCTAAAAGTGCACCTACCAGAGAGAACCATGGATACTTTAGCACTCCTTGATTCAGGAGCTGGAGCTGATCTTGTTGATCAAGATCTCATTAACAAATGGAAACTTCCAAGAAGAAAACTCCTGAAACCCCTTGCCATCAGAAATGGAGACAGATCAGTTGTAGAAAACACATCCATCACTGATTACATAGTGATCAAAACTACTGTCTACAGAAAATGAATCAAAACCAATGCAATCATCACAAATCTAGGATGACCTAGAATAATCTACAGAATCCCATGGTTTTCAAAACACAACCCAGATGTAGATTGGACCAAGAAAACACTTTCTTGGCAATCTTATATTGAAAACCAGGAATTCACAGCCTTACTCAATTCAGCATTTCCCAATGCAATCAGCTTGGATAAACTCAATCTGTCAGAACAACACTTCAATGAGTTCAACACCAAAATATCACACCCCCAGGCTTTCACTCAACCACACAGAGAAAAGAAAGAAACCGATCCCATGAAAATAGTACCCCATTACTTTCATGAATTCCTCAATCTCTTCAGTGAAAAGAAAAGTGAAAGATTCCCTCCATCTTGAACCTATGACCATAAAATCGAGATGAAACTATCATTTCAACCCAAAGCTTTTCCTTCCTACAAACTATCATATGGAGAAACCCTCCAACTCAACAAATTCATCAAAGAAAACCTACAAAAGGGATACATCAGACCATTGAAGTCACCAATGGCTTCTCCTTTCGTTTTTTTTTCTTTTTTTCTTTTTTTTTTGGTGGAGCATTGTGATCCCAGGCAGCTGACAACCCACTTGCAAGGTAGACCGGCTTTCCCTGTAGGTCAGCCCCCATTCTCCGCTATTTGTGTCTTTCTTTTGACATTTAGGAAAATTCACCCTGGGGAAATGCAGATTACACATGCCTGTGGCAGTGTGGGGCTCTGGCTCATGATGTGTTGTCAGGGGTCCACTACTGTGGATTGAAGAGTTGTCTACCCACTAAAACCCCAGTTGGCCTTGGCCATTGCTCAGGAAGTTCTTCCTCATCCTGGAGCAATCCCTGCCATGTACTGATAACAAGGTCTTCTTTAATGGCTTTCTTGTCAAACTTGTGAGAGTTTGATAGTATGCAATCCATTCTCAGTCTGTGGTTGATTCAATGCATGATAAGGCTCTTGATCTGGTTTGGCCTGGGGAGTTTTGTCAGGTCGTTGTTGTTCTGAATGACTCTCTCACATCTCAGTCTCCATATCACATGTGCTCTTTCTGACATTAGGATTTGGTAGAGACATGTTTTTGCCAGGTCAGTTTTGTTGATTTCATTTTTGAATGAAATTGATGCTATTCCAAAGGTCTCACTGATTTGTGTGTCATTCCACTCCTCATTGGGGAATTTTTCTTTCCAAATTTTCTTCATAGTGTTCCATATCTGTATTCTCCCTGAGTCCTTGCATCTGCAGTAGATGTGGTCAAGAGTTTCTAGTTGGGCCCATGGGACACATAGTGCTCTATCTCTGATTTCAGGTTTCTCTGATTTCAGCCAATACTCTCCAATCTTGAATGCTCCTCTGATGGACTTATAGATGAATTCTTTGTGTTTCCTTACTATATTCCGGGATCATTTTAGTGAGTGCCATATTTTTGTGGATGGAGGGATTACTCTGTTTCTTTCCTTTAGGTCCGACCTGATTATCTCTATATTATTTTTGGTGGATTGTGATGGTGAGCTCTTGATTTTTTCAATTTGGTGACAATAGGCTACTGCTTGCATGATTGTGCTCAGTCTTGCTTCTGCTGGGGAGTTTTTTGGGTGGTTTTCATTGCTCTGTGAATGTGAGAGTGGTTCTGGCAGGTATGTCGCTTGTCTTGCTTTTTTCACTAGTTTGTTTGCTTCTGAGAGGTTGATTTCTTTGTTAGGGGATGTATTGTCCTTGTTTACTAATTCGAAGAAAGTGGGCACTTGCCTCTCACGAAGTTTTGATATGGCCTCAATTACCAGCTCCTTGTGGGGGGTTTCAGTCCACCCATTATTTTCCCACATTTTGTATGTGTCTGTGAGTGCTTCAAAAACTCTCTTTGATTTCATTAGGATGTGTAGACCTTTGAAGGAGTTTGTACTATAGAGGACATAGTTAACTGCTTGGAGCTCTGCTGCTAGGATGGTTTGGGTCCCAGCCAGTTTGAAGTTTGTGTTTTGTAGATCATGTTTGTGGAAGAAGACCCCCATCCTGCAAGTGCCTCTTCTGTGCATGGTTTTATGCATGTTCTACTGATATACACCTTGACACTCTGACCTTCCTGATATTCTAGCTCCATGTCTGTCTGGTCCTGATCATTTTGGTCCTGGTTCTGGTCATTGACTCTATGTTTCAGTGGTATCTCAAGGATTCTGAAAGCTTCTTTTAGTGTATTCACAAGATTATCATCTTTCCATCTTATAGTTTTGGTATGGTTTCCTTAGGGGCTAGTGTTTCACCCCAGAGTCTATATCCAGGAATCCACTCTGGGTTGAGCTTTCTCATGAGAGATTCTGCTTTCAGCACACATTTGTGTGGTGTGGAGATATGTCACTGGCTACTCGTGAACTTTGCATCTGATGACATCTCCCACTATCAGTCACTGGATCAAGTAATCACACCAGAGTGCCCATTACAGTACTCCACCAATTCTCCTCCACCTTCCGATCCCTGACACACTGAGCACTCTAACTCATGCAACATCTCGGAAATGACACCGGTGGGCACTTACAGGGAATCTGATACCTTGGCACTGGACATATTCGGGTATAATCCTCTTTAATATCTCTTCAACCTTTCTCCTTGATTTTTTTTCGCTTTCATTGAAATTTTGTTCAAAGTTTTGCATTCTATCTAGTCATAAAATCTCTGCTTCTGGTATCGCTTCGGTTTTACATTTCATTATGGCTCTCAATATTAAATTACTGAACAAATTTCAACACTAATTTACTAATGTCTTACTTTTCTCCTTCATACGAAAATTTGTGTTATAAAAATTTTTTAGATATCGTTGGTATATAAACTGTACAGCGGTAGTTGATCCTTAGTGAATTCTAGACCCTGTTTTCCTCCTGTTCTCGAAGATCCGAAGTCTCTAAGCAATTTCTTTATCTTTTCTACTCATTCTCTCTCTTTCTTCTCTCATCGCTCTCATTGCTTAATTTCCATCTCAATCCCTCACTAATCATTTCGTCGACATCCTGGGTTGGTCTTGAAGCCCAGCAACTGTTGGATTCGGTCGCGCTCGCATTTTATTTTGTCTTTAACCCATTTCTCATCTCTTCAGTGGGTGAGTGCAACTCAGTTGGGTTCAGTCATGTTTACATTCAATGCATTCACAGTTGTTTGTATCATTATGGTTCTTCTTTTGTAGGTGGCTGGATAGTCTTTCAGCTTCCCCAACTGTGTAGATTTTGAGGGTTTCTCTGAGGTGGATATCAGAATTCAAGTTTGTATCATATTTTATGCTCTGTTGTTTCCCAATATGTAGCCAGATTGGCATCTCTCTTTTTGCTTCATCAGTGATACATTTTGGGTTGGTGTGGAGCCCAGCTTCCTGTGCTGTTCAGACAAGTTCTTTAACTAGGTGTAGAAGCCAACTATTTTTGTTGGATCTGATGGTCCAAGCTTGTAGGAAGATTAGTGAGCAGGGGTCTGTATTTATCTGTTTACTGTAAATTCAGTTTGAGGGGCTTTTGTATAGAATTATTACATCTGCTATGAAAGCCCATGTAGGTCAGATGTCATCTAGCCTCAGGTATGCTTGCAGGTTCATTACCTGTATTGCTGTGTTCCTTAGCTTAATGTTCAGGATGCAATGTCTGCCTGTTGCAATTCTTTCTGACATGATGATCATATTGATGCATGCTGTTTTGGAGTCCCAGAGGAAGATCTTGATAGTTTTTTCTATCCTCTTCTCTATATCCTCTGGCATTCCCTGAGCTTTTGTGAGGTACCATGAGAGGCCAGCAGCCTCAAATTGAATCATGTGTCTTCTACCTTCAATTCCGGGTTTTCCTTTTAGCCAGTTTTGGAGTCTAGAGTCAAGCTTCTCAAGGATTTTCAGCCATGGGCCTGATTCTTCAGACTTGTTCCCAAACCATGCACCTAGTATTCGTACTAGATCACCATCTTTAAGTGTTCTGATTGAGTCTGGGATTTGTAGGTCTTCTTCTTGGTTTATTTTCCTTGTTTCAAGGACTGTTTGTCTATAGTTGCTTGATCCAATAGGGATGACCTCTGTTTTTGTTATATTGAATCTTGCTTGTGATGTATGGCACCACAGATTTAGGATATTCAGGAGGGTCTGGTATTTGTCAAGCTTTGAGAGGAAGGCTGTTGTATTATCTGCAAACATTTGGACCTTGAGGAGTTCTTTCATATTTGGGATTTGGGCCCCCTGGAAGTCAGATTTTCAAATGAGGCAGGCCAGTGGCTCAATTGCTACATTGAACAATAGGCATGAAAGTGGGTCCCCTTGTTGTATACCTCTCGTGACTAGGAACCAATCACTTAAGACTCCATTCAACATTATTTTGGACTTTGCTCTTGTGTAGAGGGCCTTGATAGTCCTAATAAAGTGTTGTGGGAAGTTTATGCATTCTAGTACACAAAAAAGATAGTCATGTGTGATTTTGTCACAAGCCTTTTCTTGATCAAGTGCTACTATTGCTCCTTTGAAGCCCTCCCCCTTTGTTGTTATGCACAATAGTTTTGGGACAGCTTGTGCAATAACCATGATAACCCAAATCAACAGTGTTTGAAACATTATTGGGTTACTGGGCAAAGTAACAGCTCTGTGTGAACAGAGAAGGATGGTTTCTACTTAATGTTATAGTGATACTGGCCCGGTCCTAAGCTGGTGTGATAAGTATTGGATTGATCTTATCAAAGGGGACTCCTTCTTGGTAAGCGACAAAGTCATTTAAAAAGTCAGAGTTATAATATAGCGATTATAAGAGTAAAGACTTTTAGTAATTGAGATCTTAGGGCTTAAGTTCAATTCGACTTTGTATAGATAAAGGCTCATATTGAGGCTCCACCTAACCAAGTAGAAACGATGTTTCTCCTTAGTAGATGTCAATGACTTATATACAGTACAGGTCTGTATCTATAATTAACTAGGGCTAAGGGCTTCTAATGAAAGAAGAGAAATGCACAGCTTTCTTAATGCTAATTAAACTATATAAGATGCAATCTGTCAAAGAAGCTTTAGAAGTTCTTCTAAAGAAGTTCTTCTTTGATTATCTGACTAGATCACAAGGTAAGTCCAAATATAGCACAGCTATATTTAACAATCACATATCATCAAAACATAAATAAAACCAAATAAGTCATAATAAGACAAAGTAAACAAGTCAAAACAAACTAGGAAAATACAAGAACAAATAAAGTGAAAACACAATTGTGATATTACTTAAGTAAAGCTAATATTGACTTTGTATTGTATAGAAAACAAATACTAGATATAATCAATATACATAACAGATCCAGTTGATGTGGATATCAGCTGTGCTGTTTCTGGTTAGTCTGTCAACATTGCAGTAATATGACTCAATTAGGTGCTGCCCAGATCTTCCTTTTCTCACTTGTAATGCCTTGATCACTGATTGGTTGTTGATATAGTGTATCACTTTGGTCAGTTCCTCCCCAATTCTGCCTACTCTTGTCACCTCTCCTATCAGTTTGGTTGCCAGGATGGCTCCAACTGCCTCTGCCTCATATGTCATGTGCTCTGCTAGACTGTCTAGGTGGTAGTATAGGGTCTTTTTTGGGGTGGTTTCACCTTCCTTGTAGAGGACTGCTGTTATGTATATTGATTATATCTAGCATTTGTTTCCTATATAATACGAAGTCAATATTAGCTTTACTTAAGTAATATCACAATTATGTTTTCTCTTTATTTGTTTTTATATTTCTTAGTTTGTTTTGACTCATTATAACTTGTTTAGTTTTGTTTACCTTTTGATGACATGTGATTATTAAATATAGCTGTGCTATATTTGGACTATCTTGTGATCTGGTCAGATAATCAAAGAAGAACTTCTAAAGCTTCTTTGATAGATCGTGTCTTATATAGTTTAATTAGTATTAAGGAAGCTGTATGCTTCTCTTCTTTCATTAGAAGCCCTTAGCCCTAGTTAATAATAGATACAGACTTGTATTGTATATAAGTCATTGACATCTACCAAGGAGAAACATCGTTTCTACTTGGTTAGGTGGAGACTCAATATGAGCCTTTATCTATACAAAGTTGAATTGAAACTTAAGTCATTAAGATCTCAATTACCAAAGTCTTACTATTATAATCACCATATTATAACTCTGACTTAGTAAACGACTTTGTCGCTTACTGAGAAGGAGTTCCCTTTGATAAGATCAAGCTGATACTTATCACACTAGCTTAGGACTGGGCCAGCATCACTATAACAACTGCAGCAGCCCCTGCCTGTCTATCTTGGCCCAACCCATCTGAGTATACTTTGTATTTTGCCTTGTCTTCTTGTTCATTGCTTATGGATTTTACCCTGGTTTTGGGTATTTTTGTTGACACTACCAGTCTGTTTGCTGAGGGGTGATATAGTGGCCGGATGTTTTTGATTGTTCTTGGATCTAGTTGGAATCTTCTGTGTTATGTATATTGATTATATCTAGCATTTGTTCCATCTACAATACGAAGTCGATATTAGCTTTACTTAAGTAATATCGCAATTATGTTTCTTCTTATTTGTTCTTGTATTTTCTCGTTTGTTTTGACTCATTTACTTTGTCTGGTTACGACTCGTTATGACTTGTTTGGTTTTGTTTGTATTTTGATGACATGTGATTGTTAAATATAGCTGTGCTATATTTGGACTTACCTTGTGATCGATCAGATGATCAAAGAAGAACTTCTTTAGAAGAACTTCTAAAGCTTCTTTGACAGATCATGTCTTATATAGTTTAATTAGTGTTAAGGAAGCTGTATGCTTCTCTTCTTTCATTAGAAGCCCTTAACCCTAGTTAATAATAGATACCGACTTGTATCATATATAAGTCGTCGACATCTACCAAGGAGAAACATCGTTTCTACTTGGTTAGGTGGAGACTCAATACGAGCCTTTATCTATACAAAGTCGAATTGAACTTAAGCTCTAAGATCTCAATTACTAAAGTCTTAACTCTATAATCACCGTATTATAACTCTGACTTAGTAAACAACTTTGTCGCTTACCGAGAAGGAGTCCCCTTTGATAAGATCAACTCGATACTTATTGCGCCAGCTTAGGACCGGGCCGGCGTCACTATAACATTAAGTAGAAACGATCCTTCTCTGTTAGCACAGAGCCGTTACTTTGCCCAGTAACCCAACAACGTTGCAAACACTGTCGATTTGGGTTATCGCGGTTATAGCACAAACTGTCCCAAAACTATTGTGCATAACAACGAAGAGAGGGTCGACACACATTGCCAACTAGTGGATTAGTTGAGGATCACTCTTATTGATCTGAGCGATTACCCACGCTCTTAAAACATTTGGAGGCTTGTGAGAGCTAAGGTCGTTGTACCTGAATCTCGAATACGCAGCACTTGGTCACAAGCAACTTCACAGAACTGTCAAACAACAAATCGAAAGAGGAGCTGGTCTTGAAGAACTTTGAGACGTTACCCAAGAACAGTACACTGAAGAAGCAAAAAGAAGACAAACTCCGTTTCCAGAAACCCCTGCAGAATCTAGCAGGACCATCGAACCAGAACCAATCCTTGACATTACCCCAAGAATTGAAGACACCTCACAAGACAATCATTCAGAGCCCAGAATTGACACTCCAAGTTCAGAAGAATCTGAATTTGACGAAGAAGACGAAGAAGAAGACGAAGAAGGAACAGATAGTGGAGAAAGAAGTCAACAGGAATCTGAAGGAAATCGAACAGAAGAGGAAGCAGAAGCACTTGCAAGGGCAATCGACAATCTCAAACTTAAATCCCCAGAGAAACCCAGACTCGATAGACCCCCTTCTTACTCCTCGAGCCCAGCCTTTGGACATAGCCCAAGATTCCTCAGTCCCATTATGAACCCTATCCCCTTTAGCTTTACCAATTCCCCCACTGGTATTGCCAGTACCAGTACCTTACCAACAACCAATCCCAACATTACTACAGCTAGTACCACCATCACCGTACCCACTAACACCCAAACAAAAGGGAAAGCAAAGGCAGTTGTCACCAACACAGGAGGTTCTTCAAACCAAAGAAGCCCCACACCACCACCACCAAATCCACAAGGAGGAGCACCAAGTCCCGGAGGTAATCCGCCTGGAGGACCAGGAGGACCAGGAGGACCAGGAGGAGGACCACCAAATCCTAATCCAAACCCCCCGCCAAACCCAATGGCACAACCTCAAGCAGGATTCCAGCTTAAGTACCCAAAGCCCAACAGGTTTGATGGCAACCCAAGCTATTACAGACCATGGATGGCCGAAGTCGAACTCTACTTCGACTCATATGGTGTCACAGATGACCAATCAAGAATCAACTACACCCTTGGATTACTCGATGGAGCTGCCAAGTTATGGCAACAGGATTACAGACTTAGTCAAGCAACTGCAGCTACCCAAGCAGGATACACCCCACACACCTTCGATGAATTCAAGGATGCGCTCGAACAGTCATTCGCTCCAACACAACAGAGCTTTGAGGCTGAGAGAGAGCTCTGCTATTATAGACAACGAAACAAATACATTGAAGAATACATCGCCAATTTTTCCGTCCTCACCTCACGTGCAGGACTTACTGACAGCACTTCTCTCCGATCCTACTTCGCCGAAGGACTCGACAACGACGTCAGATTCGAAGCAATCCGAGCTGACCCCCAAACCCTCGCAGAATGGAAAACTGCTGCAAGACAGGCATACAAAGTTGTCCAAGAGCAAAGGAGATACTGCATTGGAAATTCTAATCCAGGATCTTCAAACAGATCAAGAAAGACCAAAAAGAATGGTAGACAACACGGATCCCAACCACGATATAATGACGTCTATAGTCAACCCCTATCTAGACCCAGACGATCCGAGTGGGACATGGATATCAACAGAATATCAAGAGGAATATACCGATTATCAATTGAAGATGATCGGGAAGCAGACGACAGAGGTATATACGAACTTGGTGCAGAGGATGATGATAATCCTGAAGAAGAGGAGAGTGAAGGAGAAGACATCAACCAAACGTACAATGAAGGACCAAGCAACACAGACAGAGATGTCTATGGGTCACTATACTCCCACATCATCAATAATGTTCTCACCGACGAGCAGAGAATTGCACTCAAAAGAGGAGAATGCTTCTTCTGCCACAAGAAAGGACATTTCGCTAAATCTTGTCCGGCAAGGAAGGTTTGGTTTAAGTCAAGAGGAAAGACAAACATGGGATTGAAGCAGATGCAGAAGTCCCAGTCCAAACCGAAACAAGGGAATCGTAGACCTTTCAAGCCTAAAAGGAAAGATCCAGATGCCATGGTTTACGAAATAGAACAAGCTAGTGATGAAGATGACCCGTTTCAAGAATACTCAAATGAAAATTTTTGAGTACTCACGAAGATCAGATAGATATCATTGATCTTCAATCAAACAAAGGATTAACAGTACATGTACCAATATTGCTCCATACAACTAAAGCAAAACACAATCTACAAGCACTACTCGACTCAGGAGCTAGTGGAGAATTTATCGACCCACAACTAGTCGATACCTACAACTTGCCAAAATTCAAGATGAAAAAGGCAATTAAAATCCGTAACGCCGATGGAACACAGAACCTATTAGAAAGTTGTACTCACTATACAAAATTAAAAACAGAAGTGAACAACGAAATTATGATGATCTCACCAAGAATAGTCAAACTTGGATCAAACCAACTATTCTTAGGAATCACATGGTTAAAGAGATTCAATCCCAACGTTGATTGGCAGAAACTGTCATTACATTGGCGAGATGAAAATTCTCATACAATCAAATTAACCAAAGCGAAAACTGATTCCATCAATCAATTGTATTATGAAATCAATGTGAAATCTAACACATCACAACAACTTCACAACTCGGCTACTAAACCTAAAAAGGAATCAGACCCTGTAAAAGCCGTACCAAAGAAATTTCATCAGTTTCTCAAAGTCTTCAACAAAGATGAATCTGAGAAATTACCACCCAGACGTCCTTGGGATCATAAAATCGAGACTATACCTGAATTTGAACCCAAACGAATGCCAGTTTATCACCTGACACCTCAGGAAAGAACTGAACTTGACAAGTTTATTGCCGAAAATCTACGAAAGGGATATATTCGGAAATCCAAATCACCAATGGCCTCTTCTTTCTTCTTTGTAGGAAAGAAAGGAGGAGACTTACGTCCATGCCAAGATTATCGATTCCTTAACAAAAATACAATAAAGAATGCTCACCCAATACCAAGCATATCACGAATCATGGATAAACTTAAAGGATCTAATTGGTTCACCAAGTTAGATGTCCAACTAGGATATAATAATGTACGAATCCATGAAGGACATGAATGGAAAGCGGCATTCCGCACTCCAAATGGGTTATATGAACCCACAGTCATGTTCTTTGGAATGACAAATTCCCCTGCTACCTTCCAATCCATGATGGATCACATCTTTAAAAACCTTACTGAGAAAGGTGGAGTTATTATTTACATGGATGACATCCTTATCCATGTGAAAACAAAGGAACAACTCGAAAGACTTACTAAACAAGTCTTGAAGATTCTACAACAGAACGAGTTGTACTTAAAGACTGAGAAATGCGAATTCGAAAAGCAACACCTAGAATACCTCGGAGTTATCATAACTCCTGACTCTATCGAGATGGACCCCATTAAACTTAAGGGAATACAGGATTGGCCTGTACCCAAGTCTGTCCGAAATATCCGACAATTCATTGGATTTTGCAACTTCTATCGCAAATTCATTCACAACTTCTCAGCTATCGCACAACCACTTAATGCATTACTTCATAAAACAACGAAATTCGAATGGAACTCAGAAGCACAGAAAAGCTTTGAGAAGCTCAAGGAACAATTCCTTAAACAACCTATACTTCAAATAGTTGACGAATCAAAGCCATTCGAAATCGAATGTGATGCTTCCACATTTGCTACTGGTGCAGTACTACTCCAAAGAGATTCAAATGGAGATAAACACCCTGTGGCTTATTATTCACAAACCCTCAACCCTGCGGAACGAAACTATCATGTGTCTGACCAAGAATTCCTTGCTATTATTAGAGCACTAAAGGAATGGCGACACTACCTCGAAGGATCAGCACACCCTATCATCATATGGTCTGATCATGAGAATCTCACCAGATGGCGAGAACCACAACAATTAAATCGAAGACAAGCTAGATGGATGCTATATATGACACGCTTCCATTACTCCATAAAGCACTTGGCCGGCAACAAAAATACGCTTGCCGATGCATTGAGTAGAAGACCAGACCTAGTCCCAGATGGAAAGGATAATGAAGATCTAGTTGCGATACCATCAGAAAAATTCATTAACTTCCTTTCTGAGGAAATTAAAGAAGAAATTAAAAATACACAAGAAAATATCAACCCATCTGAAAGATTCACAGAAGATGATGGCATTTATAAATATCAGGGAAGACATGTGATACCTGAAGATGCCGAACTAAAAAGAAGACTTCTACAACGTGTACATGATCACGAGACATCAGGACACCCAGGAACAGCCGAAATGTTCCATAAACTATCTAAATTAGTTTACTGGCCTGGAATGAACACATATGTTCAGAACTACGTGAAAGGATGCCCTATTTGTCAACAGTACAAAATCAATCGTCATCCAGTTAAACCACCAATGCAACCGATTAAAGGCCCTTCTTCCACAAGGCCCTTTTCCCAAATATCCATGGATCTTATCACAGATCTACCACCTGACGATGGATATGATTGTATATTGTCCATAGTGGACCATGGACTTACGAAAGGGATAATCCTAACTCCAACAAAGAAGACAGTAAATGCTAATGGCATTGCTGAAATTCTTATTGACAAAGTATTTTCGAAATACGGAACACCCAATAAAATAATCTCAGATCGAGATCCACGATTTGCTGCTAAATCAATGCAAAAACTATACGAAAAACTCAATATTACCCCAGCCCTGTCTACAGCATATCATCCACAGACAGACGGAACTACCGAAAGGTACAACCAAGAAATCGAGTTTTACTTAGCAGTTTACACATCACAAAACCCAACCATATGGAAACGAGCACTTCCAATGATTGAATTCGTACACAATACGAAACCCCATTCTGGAAGAAAACACTCACCATACGAATTAATCCTAGGATATAACCCACAAGCGTTTATCTCAGACATAGAGACAGACACACCTTCTATCAATGAGAAGTCTCTATTCTTGGAACAAGTCCGAGAAGCAGCTTTAGAGGCACATGAACGAACACGTCTCATGATGGCTCAAAGAAAGAACCAACCATGGACACCATTCAAAGTAGGAGACCGAGTTTGGTTAGATAACCAAAATCTCCCTTTACCCTATGCTTCTAAGAAGCTTAATCAAAGAAGAGAAGGTCCATTTACTATTATTAGAAAGACCTCTCCAGTCAACTACGAACTCAAACTACCACAAAAATGGAAGATTCACAACAAGTTCCATGCATCACTTCTCATGCCAGTAATTGAGAATGACGTTTATGGTAAACACAACCCTAAACCACCACCTGTCCTAGTCTCAGGAGAAGAACAATACGAAGTCGAAGCAGTCCTAAACCATAGAACTCGCAGACTACGTTCTGGAACAAAAATAGAATACCTAATTCGTTGGAAAGGATATGGACCAACTGAAGACTTATGGGAACCAGAGAAAAATCTTGAAAATTCAGAAGAAATAATTCAAGAGTATAAAAGCCAACACAATCTCTCTTAACATTCCCCAGCTTCAATGACTACTTCAGAAGTCAGTGAACAACCAACAGTACCAGTCTTTGGAACTATTATTTGCGAATCGCCCTCACCTATTACCCCTCCTACTACACCGACCAACACCATTGACGATGTGAACAAGGTCGAAGAAAGTCCTGGTCTTGCCTTATCGCAAGAACAAGGCACCAAATCCCCTGCCGGAGATAGTGCAGGCGGAGACACTAGCGGTGAAAACTCTTCACCCTATAAAGAGAATGCCACCCTACAACGAGCATTTCTTCGAGAACAGACAGCCGTTGACTTTCTGTCCGCCTATGGCAGCAATCCTAGACTCACTTCATATGTCTACAACATTGGGAATCGGATTGATGCTCTCGCTTCTGCAAGAAGTGAATACAAGCGTCTCCAGGAAGAAATGGACTTCCATCTTAGTAACCTGGCACGCCATATCCCTAGGGGTCCCTATACTCAGAACATTGTCCAACGCATCCAACACACCAACCCGGACGGAGATTACTTCGCTACGCTCAAGCGTCAACAAGCTCCAGAGCGACGTGCACAGAATTCTGAGTGCGCCCCAGCTGATGACGAGGGAAAAACTTCCCCACCTAGTGTCAAACCTCAACAACGTCATGATGTGGCTACACACAATGCCATATTACTGAATACACCCCCTCCAACGCCTACTAACGAGCCTCCTCGAAATACCAATTGAGATGCGACTCGCCCTGGACGTACTAGTCAAACCTGCGACATATGTCACGGAATGGGTCATATCAAGACGCTTTGCCTGGGATATCATTGCACCTGGTGCGACACTTTCGCCCCCAGCCATTTCACCAAGTATTGTTCCCGAAATCCTTATAAAGGAATTGCTCGATGGGATCTACCCCCAGTCACCCTGGCAGCACTTTCAATTACCGAAGGAGTCGATGCCGCCAAGGCTCTTGCTCTGCAGTCCATCTCCGGATCTGCCAGAATACAGCCCCGACAGTCCGGTGTACCAACCGGCAATCACGGCGCCCCCATCACCGATGCTGTCGGACTTCGATCCGAATGACATAATCCAACATCCACGGCCGTTAACACCACCTCCCTCGGCCCAACCTACAACCCTACTTTTACGCCGCGATGAGGTCGTAAACCCGCACCACGAGGAAGACAATATGGTCGTCTCCAGACCTCAGTCTATTCCTCCCATCCAAACCATCGAGGACGCAGTCCGAGCGGACGTCCCCATCACGGTCGAACTTCTCGCATCTATGAAGGAGAACGCCCCCTTACACCCCCATACGAAGATGGCAATTATGAATCTCATTACAATGATGAAGCCAACTTCAACATAGACGGTGAAGGTAATTTACCTTAGTGACTTAGGTAGTTACTAAGATGTGGACATCTTAGCTAGGAAAGGGATAATGTTATGTATATTGATTATATCTAGCATTTGTTCCATCTACAATACAAAGTCGATATTAGCTTTACTTAAGTAATATTGCAATTATGTTTCTTCTTATTTGTTCTTGTATTTTCTCATTTGTTTTGACTCATTTACTTTGTCTGGTTACGACTCGTTATGACTTGTTTGGTTTTGTTTGTATTTTGATGACATGTGATTGTTAAATATAGCTGTGCTATATTTGGACTTACCTTGTGATCGATCAGATGATCAAAGAAGAACTTCTTTAGAAGAACTTCTAAAGCTTCTTTGACAGATCGCGTCTTATATAGTTTAATTAGCGTTAAGGAAGCTGTACGCTTCTCTTCTTTCATTAGAAGCCCTTAGCCCTAGTTAATAATAGATACCGACTTGTATCATATATAAGTCATCGACATCTACCAAGGAGAAACATCGTTTCTACTTGGTTAGGTGGAGACTCAATACAAGCCTTTATCTATACAAAGTCGAATTGAACTTAAGCTCTAAGATCTCAATTACTAAAGTCTTAACTCTATAATCACTGTATTATAACTCTGACTTAGTAAATGACTTTGTCGCTTACCGAGAAGGAGTCCCCTTTGATAAGATCAACTCAATACTTATCGTGCCAGCTTAGGACCGGGCCGGCGTCACTATAACATTCTGAGTAGGAGGTGGATGTTTGTGAGGTGCTTCTTGTCATCTTGGGTGTAGACCATTTTTGCTAGTTGTAAGATTGGGTTGCTCACAGGGAGGGTGCAGATCCATAGCATGTTTCTGTAGCATATCCTCTCAAGCCAGAGATGAATGGGGGGTCAGTCCTGCATGGGCATCTATCAGGTCTGTGGGGGAGGTACTCAATGCCCCTGTGATTGCTATTGCTGCTATATGTTATATCTTTTCCAGCTCCTTTGTTGCTTTGACTGATCCCACTTTCCTCTTTCCTCCTTCTTTCCACTGTGGTGGCTCATACCATACATCAATTGCATAGGTCATCTTTGGTATCGCTACTCTGAGATAGAGTTGTCTCATCAGGTCTTGACTAATTCCCATCACCAGCTTGGCAAGTCTCTTGAAAACCATCATCCACTTCACTGCTTTTGCAACTGTCTTCTCTAACTGCTTGCACCACCTGAGCTTGCTGTCAATGTAGACTCCAAGGTACTTATATACTTGGACTTCCTCTACTTGGTGCCCCCTCAGGAATAGGGGGGTTTTTGCTACCTTGGTTCTGGTCTTTACTGATCATGCACTTTCCTCCACCATTCTTGTGAAGTGGGTAACTGCCAGTTTATCCAGAGCGAATTTAGAGTTGTGTGCTGCACTCCATTCAAAGCCACCACACCCCCTTATTCCATCATGTCTTTGGGCATACCCATGGTAGTTTGAAAATCCAAGCCTATTGCTATTAGACATGTGTTGTCCATGTAGCCTAGTGCATCCTCTTTCTTGTCTTTGTCTGCAATCTCCAGTAGGTCTGTGTTGTATACCAGGTGTGTGAGCACGGACAGTGGGTCACCTTGACTGATGCCATTGTCAATCAGGATGGGTTTAGATAAGTAGTTGTCAATCTTGAGTTGTGTCTCCCTGTCCTGCAGCAGTGATAGTATGAAGTTTACATATGTGGTGGGTGTCAGGAACCAGGTTACTAAGGGACAGGGGACAGAGCCAATGCTCAAGACCAGGTCTCTAGGACAGAGGAGCTGAGATGACTGATCCAGTCATTGAACATAGGAGCAGAGATGACTGATCTGGATGTTGAACATGGAAGCAGGTCTTGGCCTCAACTTATGTGTTGTGCCACTACTGATGCTGACCCAGATTTCAGAAATGGATAGAGATGGGAGGGTGAGGTGAGAGCAGAGGTCAGACAAGGTAGTAACACATGACTGAGTAGATTATTAGACTGAGGAATACAGTACAAGTTTGACTACTTATATATGAGGTGGTGGATAGGGTCAGATAGAAATAAACAAAGATATAGCAGAAAAAGGATAAGAGGATAATTAGCATCTGACATTTTGGAAAGGCTAGAAGATAATAATATCTGACATCGGAAGAAGACTAGAAATGACAAGAGGAATGAAACATGATATGATATGAGAAAGTCCAAATACAATGTACCAGAAGCCAAAGGGTAAAGAAAAAGAGTGGAGCAAATGGAGTGGAAGCGAGCTGAAGCAATAGGATGGAAAAACAGTATGCATAACAGATTCTGAGTTAAGAAAGCAAAGGTAATACCAGCCAAGCTGGTCTGCAGGATCGGATTGTGACAGTGGGGACTTGCCTTTGTTTAAGGTTGTGGATTAGTCTATTTGTCACTGCATTTGGGAATGCACCTTCAATGTCCAGGTATAGTACTGATGCTACTTACCCCTTCTCCATGCCTCCTTGATTCTCCTGACTAGATGATGTACTGTGTCTGCTGTATTCCTTCCTGCATGGTTGTCCTCCATAGTGATTGGCTGGGAGATCACTGTTTTTCTCCATGAGTGCTGATATTTCTTTGGTGATTATTGCTGTAAGTATTTTTCCCATGGTGTTGAGTGCAATCAGTCAGTATGCCTTGGGGATCTCATATGACAGCTTTCCTGCTTTGTGTAACACTACCATTGTAAAGCTCTTCCAACCTGGGTGGTGGTGCCCCAGATTTATTGTTGCCTTGTAGATTTGCATCAGGTATGGTGCTATTAGGTCTACCATTTCTAGTAGAATGATGTTGGGGATTCCATCAGGGCCTGGGGATTTGTGGGCTGCTGTTGTGTAGATGTGGAATATTACCTGTTCTTCATTTATGGTGTTGTAGGATGGGTGGGGTTCTGGGTAGTTGGTGGCATGGGGTATTGAGGAGGTTAGTGGTCATTTGGGGAAGAATGAGTTGCTCAGCATTTTCACTTTGTCATCATTTTTTGCATGCCTTGTTGTTGATCTGTCTGTGTTCTTGGTAATGAGGGTGGGTATTCTAGGGTTTCTGCCATCCTCTCCTGGTTCTTTAATATACTTATTTGCCATCCACATTTCCTAGTCTGTTGCTTCCTCCAGGTAGTCCTCCCAGTGTTTCTTCTTTGCCTTGAAGATTGCATCCGCATATTTTGCCTTGAGTGATTGCCTGGTTTTGTGTGATGGATGGTCAGGCTCATCTCTTGCCTTCCATGTGTTGCAATTGGCTTTGTTGAGTGCTTTCTTCATATCCTTGAGCTCATTGTTCCACCATCTCCTCATGTGCAGGCAAGTCTTGACTAGTGGCACTATCTCCTTGATTGCCTCCTGCAGGAGTTTTGTTAGTTCATCTGCTCTCTGGTCGAGTACTTCCACTATTTGGATCTCATCTGGTGTTTCAATTTCTGCCAGTTCCTGCTCCACTGCCTCTCTGAATTTCTTCCACTCTGTCATCCTGAAGTTTCAGCTAGGGGCAGGAGTGGCTTGCTGAGTCAGGATGTCAATGATCATGATGATTGGGAAGTGGTCAGTGTTTGGGGGTCTCCATGTACTTTCCACATTGCATCTTGCCACATGTGCTAGGAGTCCAGTCATCATAAACACATTGTCTGGTCTAGTGTACCTTTTTGTCCTGTGGGTGCAGATTGTTGAGATGTCTCTCAGGAGTACCATTCCCATATCGTATTCAGCCAGTATCTAGATGAATCTGGATGCTCACTCCTGGTTCTGACCTTGGAATAGGTCAACATCTTCAACTCTGTCCTACATCGGGTGGTCTCAGTTGAAGTCACCACACCATACTATATGTCTATTTCCAGTACCATAGAATTCCTCTCTTTTTGTGGTGAGGAATTGGTTGAGTTTGTTCTGTATTCCATTGTTGTTGCATGGGTTGTATATGTTGAAGATTGTGATACTTCTGTATAGGCCCATGAGTCATATAGCCATGATATCATTGGTCTTTGGTACATCAATTGCTTCCCAGCTATTGGTATTGATCCTCTGGTTTACCTAGAATGCTGGGTGTACTCATCCTCCCTCTTCATCATTCCTAGTTGCTGGGTAGACCTGTCAGAATTTGTTTGGGGTTCTGATCTTGCCATAGTAGGTGATGTGTGGCTCCTGTAAGCATATGATGTCCCAGTGGTTGCTGAGGTTTCTATTGATTAGGTCAAGATGTGCTGCTTCAGATTTATTCATATTAATTTGTAAAATTCTTAGCTGGTTTATATATGTGTTGTCTTGATTCATATTTGGGCATTCTGATGGCCATGTACTTGTGTTTGAGGTCTTTGTCTGGTAGGATAGTATGGGAGTGCATTCTTGGGTGTGCAGGCATTGAAGTCCTTGAGTTTGGTCTGGAACATTCTACATCTTGCACTGTATGCCTCATGTCCATCTTTCTTGCAGTTTGCACAGTGGATTTTGTCAGTTTTGCATGTTTTGGAGTTGTGTCCTGTTTCACTGCATTTTCCATAGGTGTCTTCTGTCTTTAGGCAATTGCCAGCAAAGTGTCTGTAGATCTGACATTTCATGCACCTTAGTGGGATTCAACAATCCTTTCCAATTTGGATCCTCATTCCTTTATGCTTATTGAGCCTCTCCCCATGAGTAGTGCATTGGCTTCATCACCATCCTTGAAAGTGAGTATTAAATGGGTGCCAGCCTGGTTTGGGTTTTGCTTCTCTGGCACCTTGGCCCATTGGGCCTTGTCAAATATCCTGTCATCCCAGCAGTTTTTGTCCTTTAGCTCAGCAATGTCTCCTTTGTCATTCAGGTTGAATAGTCCTAGTGGTATGAATTTTGCTATAGTGCTGAATGTCCTCAGTGTGAAATCCATCATTAGGCCTGTATGTTTTCTGAAGGACTCTAAGTTCATGGGGTTTCTCATCCAGTCACTGGTCTTGTCTGTGTTGAGTTTGATAAGGAGCCTGCCTTTGTGAAGTTTCATAACTGAGAGTACATTCACCTTTTCTGGCACTTCTGCTGTCTGGAGAGCCTTTCTGAGCTCATCTCTTTTAGTGACATTGCTAAGTTTGTTGAGCTGGTGATCCTTGCCCATGTCTATTACCAGTTGATGGGATTTGGCCTTTGCCCTTGCATCTGCCCATTTTGTCATTGTGCTCAAATTGTTTTGGGTGTTCTTTTTTGTGGCTTCATTGTAGGTGGGTTTTCTGGCTGGAGTGTTTACTGAGTCTGTGGCATTGGGGGCCTGGGCCTTGCCTGTTGTTCTGAGGTCTTTCACCATGCTGTCCAGGGCCTGGGTGGCTATCACTAGTGTCTCCTGTGCCATCCACATTTCAGCTAAGAGAGAGTTGGCACTTATTGATTTTGTGGCTTCATCCACTTCTCCTTCTTCTTTTTCTTCTGCCTGTTCCTTCTCCCAGGCCTCTCTTTCCCATTCTAGTACATATTCTAATGTCACAGTCGTGGCATATAGGGCTTCTTTGGTGTTCATGAGGTTGAGATCAGGGTTTGATGTGATCTTGTGGAGTACTTTGATAAGGTCACCCAATGTCATGTTGGTCACTTCACCTTTTAGGAGGCTTTATTTCTTGAGCCAGTCCCATTGGCTGATGAATTTGGATTTCTCATCCATGTGGCATGTTTCTTCCAATATTTCTCCTTCCCCTTCTCCAGGTAGGTTGGCTTCCCTTTGCTTTTCAGTCTACTTCTGTGCCATCCCACTGCCACCCCTTTTGGCTGAGGCTGCTGTACTTGGGGCACTTCTTTTGCCTGGGGAGTTTATTGGTGTTTTTGATCCTGGGTTTTGGCCTATTGGATCTGGTGGTTTATGTGTGTTTTGGGGTTTTGCTCCAGTCTGGGCAAGTTTAGACATTATACTCTCTCTATTTATGCCTTTTTGTGACTTTGAAATGGCCATGACTCAGTTTTATCACTTTGGATAGAGTGTTGTTCCAGGGTCCTGGTCGGGATGCCATGTGATAAGGGTGAGAAAGAGTTCTGCCATAATGGATGAGACACAGTACATGACTGTACATCCCAAAGACTATACCTTGATTAACATCTTCCTTGGGGGATTGCCCAAGGATATGAAAGATGAATTATTGTTCGAGCAAGGATTATGGCCTGAAGCACACAAGCTCGAAGACTTCTTAGCTTTCACAATATCCTATGAGTTAAGATGGAAGAACACTGTGTTCTACCATAAAAACTCATGGGCTGATGGGAGGCATGTTGAATCACTGAATAAGAAAACTCAATGATGGAACCCCAGTGCTCTTGACCACAAGAAAACTGTTCTTGTGGACTGAAGGGTTGCTAAGGGACAGACTACAATTCTGGCAAAAGAACTTCAAGTCACTAATAATAACTCAAACAATAACCATATTAGGAACCAATATAATATTTGCCCCAAAGCTAAGGCTGGGCCATCACAACCCAGCAATAGTATTTCCCAATGTGCACCAGTCAGAACCAGTGCACAACAGAAAATACCCAGTACAGTCAAATGCTATGGGTATGGAGGGCCCCACTTTATGAGTGATTGTTCTCAATGCACAAAAAATAATACATCCCATCTTCAGGCTGCATGGACCATTTCCCCAGATGAGATGTCATCCCACCCATTGGATAACACCAACCTATCAGTAATAACTGAGGAGGAACTGCAGGAAGAGGATGCAGCTTTGGAACATAGTAGCAACCTCATAGAGGTAGAAGTGATTGAATCAGACTATAGTTCAGACACAAACAAATTCCTGAGTGCAATCCATGATGATATTATGGACATTGAATCAGATTGGATGTCAGATACTGAGATCCTCATTGCTGAGGATAAAGTGATTGAGATTTCCTCTAATGAAGAGGATATTACTGATGGCATGCACCATAGTGCTGGATTGGACAAACCCATTAGTGACATAGAGGTCAACAATAATAATGACATTGAAATAGTCACAGTATCATTTGCAGGACAATCTGTACCCAAGGAAAAAACTTGTGGTCCTATAATCATAAATGCCAAACTGGCATATGCATTATCTGATACATCGAATATCTCACCAAATTCCAATTTGAGGAAAATGGCACTTCTCCATTGAACCAAAGAAAAATTGGTTTGACCTCAATTGTCTGATAGAAAAAAGTGATGTCTAGCTTCTCTCATGACTATTAATGGCATGGAAGCCTGGACCCTTTGGGATTCAGGCAGTACTATGTCAGGGGTAACCCCAACTTTTGCTGAAATAGCAAAAATCAAAGTAAGTGAATTAGTCAACATCCATACCTTATAGTTGGGAACTGTAAGTAGTCAATCCAACATACACTATGGAGCCACATTAGGAATATCCATTGAGGGTATGGAGTATGCCACTTACATGGACATAGTGAACTTTGATCATTATGATGTCATATTGGGTGCTCCTTTTATGTGCAAATACAAAGTCAAACTTGACTTTGAAAAATCATGTGTTGTCATAAGCAGCGGAGATATCAGTGCAGATGACACTGTAGGACAATCTAACTCTAGATTGCAATGCCAGAGGCTGGTGGATAAACATCAACCCAAATGACTACCTAATGCAACAGGAAGAATAATGCTCCAGTGGTGACTATTGAGGAAGTCATCAAGTGAGACAAAATAATGAAGGGTGATTCATTACCCCTCACTAATCAACCTATCATCCAGAGTACAATATTGGCACCACCATCTACTGCTAATGCAACTTTTGGATTGATTGAGCATAATGCTCAACCTTCATCACCAACATTTCCCTGTAGGTCCCATAAGAGACTACAAGATCCACACATCATGTTTGTGATGTATGACTATTATTATGATTCCAGAATGCTGGATGAATGGAATCAAATTATGGCAGACATTGGGATGATATCTACAAATGTTGATAAATCATCCACAGGTTACAACCTAAGCAGTCCCAGAGATGAAGTCAAGACTGTTGAATTTACCCATGAACAGTATCCTGAGCAATGTACTCAAGACTATTTATAGAGCATGCACATCATTGGCCCTCTGATGACTGGTCTGAATACTTCTTGAACCAGGAATAATAACCATCAGAAGAAACCACCTGATAAATCTAGTGGTCCAATTGAGAAGGACATTTCCTGCATTCAAGAGGAAATATTCTCAGAGTACTCTGATATGATGCATGGTACACCTGACAAGTTGCCTCCTTTTTGTGAAGTAAATCATGAAATACATCTGATAGACAACAACAAGTGATATATATATCACTTGCCCCAATGTCCTCACTCTCTCCAAGATGAGTTCCATGCAAAACTCAATCACTACATCAATGCTGGCTGGAGGGAACTGTGTTTGGTATCACAAGCAGCACCATTGATGTGCATTCCTAAGAAGGATGGTTGACTTAGAACAGTTGTCAATGACAGACAACAGAATGACAACACTGTAAAGGATGTTACACCTTTACCTGATCAAGAAGTAATCTGAGAAGAGGTGGCTAGAGCAAAGTTTTGCTCTAAAATAGACTTAGCTGACACCTACAAACAAGTATGGGTACAGCTAGAAGACATGCACAAGACAGCCTTTGCCACTATATTGTGGACATATATCAGCAATATAATGCAGCAGGGGGATTATAATGCTCCTGCAACATTTCAATGTCTGATGACAGTAATATTCCGTGACACTGTTAAGATTTACAGTCAGAGTGCCTAGTAACATCATATGTCACAACACATGATTGGGTTATGTAAGGCAGCAGCTAACTGGTCTTTAACCTACTTCAATTAATGAGCTTGAGTATTCTCAAAAGCCCAGTAAGAGAAGGCCAAGAAGACTTGTGGTAAGTCTAAGGTAGTGCAAGGTTTGAGACAACAACAATGATACAAGTGAATTCAAGTTGGGGTGAGTAAACACAAGTAGTCCAGAAAACAAAGGAAAGATTAAACTTGTGTTTAATCTTTCTAATACAAGGTCCTTAAATACTAACTAACCAAAATAGTATCAAACTACAAAACTACAACTATAAGTCTGATATCACAATCACAATACTGATAAATACTAATCTATCTGCTGATGTAACAGCTATCATAGTTAGATATCGTAATATTCAAATCCAAATGCAATGTCCATGAAACTATCATTGTCTGTTTATCAGTCTGTTAGTCCATTCCTATCAAACAGTGAAACCATTCCTTCTGATCCTGGTGATGACATTGTACTCATCCCAATTGATGTTGAATCTCTCTTCCTTGATATCAAACTTCCCAATATATTCTTCCCAATCTAGTAAGGCTGCTTCAGACCAGGTGGCTGTGTCAGCGTCTAGAATGATCAAGTCACAATGGGTGTCAATCAAGTCAATGTTTATAACATTATCTCTTTTGTACGACTTGATGTCCTCATCAATGTCTTTACTCAAAGTCTGTTCAGTAGGGCTCCCCAGTGATGTTGGCCTAGGCAACATCATCATAGGAGTCATCATACTCTTCTCCATAAGCATCCCAATGGTCATAGCCTCCATCAGAGATTTGTCAGGGTCTGAGGTGGCATTGGGTACAAGGTCAATGGTGAGGTGTTTTGTAATATGAATGTCAGGTATCAGGAGTCAGGTAAGCTAGAGAACACAGTGGTAGAACTTGTGTTCTACTTCTGTCTGTTGAGTTGTGTCCCACATGGAGGAAGACTTCATTTTGCCTTTGTTGTTGACATTGGACTAGTTGGATTGGACAGATTTCTTGAGCTGGAGAGGTTTGGGAAGAAGATAAGGGGAGGTCTCTGGGTCTAAATACTTGAAATGGATGTTTGCAGGTAAGGATAGGTTTGAGCCATCATTGTTCTCAATCAGAGACTCCATTGATGAATGCAGTGAGTGGGAAGAGGTGTAGTTGTGGGAACTTTGCAACAGCTCATCATTGGAGGACTTGTGTGAACTCCTGGGTGGTGCAGGCTCAGTGTTTGTTGAGGAGGCAGTATCATCTGAGATGTCCAGGGGCTGAGTGTTGGCAGTAGTTACAGGTGTATTGTTTGCATTGGTCCACAAAATGACCATTGATCCTACAGATTGCACAGTAAACTCTCAGTTCAGGAATTTTGGGGGTGAGAACCAGGTCAGATTCCATTTGTGGCAATCATAGTCCATTATCAGGTGTTCCAGCTTGTTCCTCTCTCTGAGGGGTGTCAGGTCAAGCCACATTAGGAAGTTCAGGGGGTACTCCATTGGTTCCATCATTGGGTCCATCTGGGTACTGGAGATCAGGGAGTTCAGGTCCTTGTCAAGTCTCACTAGGCTCACTTGGATCTGGAGCCTTTGGGAAAGCATAAAGGGCTTGTTCAGCTGCTGATATGATTTTCCTAATGATACAAGTGAATTCAAGTTAGGGCAAGTAAACACAAGTAGTCTGGGAAACAAAGGACAGATTAAACTTGTGTTTAATCTTCCTAATACAAGGTCCTTAAATACTAACTAACCAAAACAGTATCAAACTACAACTACAAGTCTGATATCACAATCACAATACTGATAAATACTAATCTATCTGCTGATGTAACAGCTATCATAGTTAGATATCATAGTGTTCAAATCCAAATGTGATGTCCATGAAACTATCATTGTCTGTTCATCAGTCTGTTAGTCCATTCCTATCAAACAGTGAAACCATTCCTCCTGATCCTAGTAATAACATTCTCCCAATTGTACTTATCCCAATCAATATCAAACCTTTCTTCCTTGATATCAAATTTCCCAATGTACTCCTCCCACTCTAATAAAGCTGCTTCAGACTGGGTAGCTGTGTCAGTATCTAGAATAATCAAGTCACAGTGGGTGTCAATCAAGTCAATATTTATAACAATGATGGACACCATCCTTGCTCCCCTCATCCATCAAAATAAGGTCATCATATACATGGATGATGTGTTGATTCATGTGAAAACAAACAAGAACTACAAGAAATTACCTGCCAAGTATTTGAAATTTTCCAAAAACACAATCTCTATCTCAAAGCAGAGAAATGTGATTTTGAAAAAGAAAAATTGGCATACCTAGGATTTATAATTTCACCCAACAAAGTTTGCATGGATCCAATAAAACTCAAAGGAATAGTGGATTGGCCCATACCTAAAAATCCACAAGATATCTGCAAATTTATCAGATTTTGCAACTTCTATCAAAAATTCATATAAAATTATGCATACTACACAGCCCCTCTCAACACTCTTCTTCGCAAAAATGAACCATTTCAGTGGAATTCAGAAGCCCAACTATTGTTTGACACCCTTAAAAGGAAATTTCTACAAGAACCTGTTCTCATAACCCCTGATCCAATGAAACCCTTTGAAATACAAACCAATGCCTCTAACCATGCATCTGGAGCCATTTTACTTCAAAAGGACTCAAACGGAGTTATGCATCCCTGTTTCTTCCACTCAAAAGGATTTTCTCCCACTGAAAAATATTACCATACCTCCAAACAAGAATTCCTCACAATCATCTGCACATTACAAGAATGGCAACATTACATCGATAGCTCACCACATGAAACCATTGTATAGACCAATCATGATAATATCATTCATTGGGCTAAACCATCAAAGTTATCCTGATGGACAATTTGATGGTCCACCCTCATTAGTGCCCATAAAGTCAAAATCCACTATATTTCCAGCATTAAAAATGTCACAGCTGATGAACTCTCATGTCAACCTGACCACATCACTGAAGAAGAAGAGAAACCACAAGCGGCCATCCCTGCCCATATGTTTGATACATCATCCTTTCCAGCAATGGACATTGATATCCTTGATCCAGAAATTGAAGAATCACTCCCAACAAAACCTGATGGCTCACCCCACATTGACAAAAAAGGATGCTTCACACTACCTGTCAACAACACTTTCAAGAAATGTTTACTCCAATGAGTACATGATACCCCAGCAGCAGGACATCCTGGTACAACTGAAATCATATGCAAACTAGAAGAATACATCACATGGCCTGGAATGAGAGCTTTTGTCAAGAACTACATGAAAGGATGCCCAATCTGTCAACAACACAAGATCAACAGACAGCCTTTCAAGCCCCCACTCCAACCCATTAAAGGACCATGCTCTTTGCAACCCTTCACACAAATAGCTATGGATCTCATCACCAATCTTCCAGAAGTTGATGGATTTGACTCTATTTCGTCTGTAGTAGACCACAGACTCACAAAGGGATAATTATAGTACCAACATGAAAAGAAGCCACTGCAGATCATATCTCTGGTCTGTTAATCAAGAACATCTTCTCGCATTTTGGAACCTTAGACAAAATTATCTCTGATTGAGACCCTAGATTTGTTGCTAAATCTGTTCAAGCTCTGTTCAAGAAGCTAGGAATAGAACATGCATGATCTACTGCATACCACCCTCGATCCAATGGTACCACTGAATGCTTCAACCAGGAAATCAAAATGTACCTTTCTGCTTACTGCTCCAAGAACACTCTTGACTAGTCAAAGAAATTATCCCTTGTCGAATTTGCACACAATTCTCACACCCACTCCAACAGATCACAGACACCCTTTGAACTGATGTACAGCCACCCCCTCAAAGCTTTCCCAACTGATCAAGAACCAATGAATAATTCAGTGACTGAAGACTGTATTGACTGGACAAAGAATATCTGCATCACTGCACAAGATTCACATGAGAAAGCAAGGCAAACTATGACTGAACATATTAAAGGCCCACTCCCCAAATTAGAAGTAGGACAGAAGGTTTGGCTGGATTCACACAATCTCCCTATTTGTGCACCATCAAGGAAACTATCAGCAAAATGCATAGGACCTTTTGAAATCACAAAGAAGCTTGGACCTGTGAACTATGAACTAAAATTACCCAAATCACGGAAAGTTCATCCTTGCTTCCACATAGGGCTCCTATGGCCAGTAACTGAGAACAATGAATATGAAATTCATTTTGAGAACCTGCCACCTGATCTCATAGAAGGAGAAGAAGAATGGGAAGTCAAAGATATTGTTTGCCATTGGAGAACACATCGTGGAAAGATTGAATATCTGATCCACTGGAAAGGATACCCAAATTTAGAACGGACATGGCAGGCCACAGACACCCTAAAGCATGTACAGGAGATGCTAGACACATATAAACAGCATCACAAACTTTGTTGAAAAACCCAGAATCATGCAACACCTCATTCTAAACATCACCCTAGAACCCTACACCTACCAAACCAATGTACCTCTTACACCCCTATGCAAATCAGACATCACATCTAATTCCAGTCATTTATCTCCATGCCCTCCAACATATACTGCACCTGGATCAGGAATGAGCTATGTCTCTACCCCTCCAGTCACAACCATTGAAATCATTCAGCCCCCTTCCCCAATCTTGGAAGATTCCACACCAGAAGAAAGTGTCACCAACCCCACTCGAGCCATTCATACCTTCCAACTCTACAACACCCCCTTCACTGAAGCTAGGGCCACTCTCTGTAAAGATTCACTCAACACTGTCCAGTCTGACTTATTCAGGGAGGACTGGACTACTCTCCTATTTCTTAAACATGCATTGCTCCACCACTCATATTCCCTCAAGTGCCATGCTGACTCACTTCACTGAACTATCAAATCCCCTGTCATTAGGAAAATCATATCAGCAGCTGAACAAGCCCTTTATGCTTTCCCAAAGGCTCCAGATCCAAGTGAGCCTAGTGAGACTTGACAAGGACCTGAACTCCCTGATCTCCAGTACCCAGATGGACCCAATGATGGAACCAATGGAGTACCCCCTGAACTTCCTAATGTGGCTTGACCTGACACCCCTCAGAGAGAGGAACAAGCTGGAACACCTGATAATGGACTATGATTGCCACAAATGGAATCTGACCTGGTTCTCACCCCCAAAATTCCTGAACTGAGAGTTTACTGTGCAATCTGTAGGATCAATGGTCATTTTGTGGACCAATGCAAACAATACACCTGTAACTACTGCCAACACTCAGCCCCTGGACATCTCAGATGATACTGCCTCCTCAACAAACACTGAGCCTGCACCACCCAGGAGTTCACACAAGTCCTCCAATGATGAGCTGTTGCAAAGTTCCCACAACTACACCTCTTCCCACTCACTGCATTCATCAATGGAGTCTCTGATTGAGAACAATGATGGCTCAAACCTATCCTTACCTGCAAACATCCATTTCAAGTATTTAGACCCAGAGACCTCCCCTTATCTTCTTCCCAAACCTCTCCAGCTCAAGAAATCTGTCCAATCCAACTAGTCCAATGTCAACAACAAAGGCAAAATGAAGTCTTCCTCCATGTGGGACACAACTCAACAGACAGAAGTAGAACACAAGTTCTACCACTGTGTTCTCTAGCTTACCTGACTCCTGATACCTGACATTCATATTACAAAACACCTCACCATTGACCTTGTACCCAATGCCACCTCAGACCCTGACAAATCTCTGATGGAGGCTATGACCATTGGGATGCTTATGGAGAAGAGTATGATGACTCCTATGATGATGTTGCCTAGGCCAACATCACTGGGGAGCCCTACTGAACAGACTTTGAGTAAAGACATTGATGAGGACATCAAGTCGTACAAAAGAGATAATGTTATAAACATTGACTTGATTGACACCCATTGTGACTTGATCATTCTAGACGCTGACACAGCCACCTGGTCTGAAGCAGCCTTACTAGATTGGGAAGAATATATTGGGAAGTTTGATATCAAGGAAGAGAGATTCAACATCAATTGGGATGAGTACAATGTCATCACCAGGATCAGAAGGAATGGTTTCACTGTTTGATAGGAATGGACTAACAGACTGATAAACAGACAATGATAGTTTCATGGACATTGCATTTGGATTTGAATATTACGATATCTAACTATGATAGCTGTTACATCAGCAGATAGATTAGTATTTATCAGTATTGTGATTGTGATATCAGACTTATAGTTGTAGTTTTGTAGTTTGATACTATTTTGGTTAGTTAGTATTTAAGGACCTTGTATTAGAAAGATTAAACACAAGTTTAATCTTTCCTTTGTTTTCTGGACTACTTGTGTTTACTCACCCCAACTTGAATTCACTTGTATCATTGTTGTTGTCTCAAACCTTGCACTACCTTAGACTTACCACAAGTCTTCTTGGCCTTCTCTTACTGGGCTTTTGAGAATACTCAAGCTCATTAATTGAAGTAGGTTAAAGACCAGTTAGCTGCTGCCTTACATAACCCAATCATGTGTTGTGACATATGATGTTACTAGGCACTCTGACTGTAAATCTTAACAATCATGTTCTGAAATATTGCTGGACTATTGCACATTTGAATGGGAGGTAATGTCTTGCACAGCCTAGGTGCACAGCCTCACATAGCATTACTCAGCCATTGTCATACTCTTCATCATCCCCTTAGTCACAATGACTCCTTGCTTACTCACCTGTTTCTATTCTTAGACTCTTATAACTCATTTCCTTAGTATATAAACCTTGTAGCTATACTATATTTACCAACTCTTTCTTCTTCTCTTTGCTCTCTCATTACTCTCAAGTCTTTACACACTTGTTGCAGCCTAAGTTCTAGCTTAGGTCATAACAAGTCCCTTCTTCAGGAGGGTTCATGAGCTGAAGGACATTTACAATACAGATAAGACTAGTCTCTTAAACATGTGAGTATTGAATATAATCAGAATAGAAGCATGTACTAATCATAGAGAACTTTCTTCAGTATGTGGCCTGATCATGGATTATCTGACAAGTATGTCCCTGGAGTCACAGGAAGAAAATTCTGACTTACATTTGCAATCACAATGAATGTAGATGGCAGTGACAAGCTTCTACCATTAATTATAGGTAAATTCCTGTAGCTGTTTTGTGACTTGGTCACTCTATGACTTATGCTTATGTTGTTATATATTTTCCTATGTCATCTGTTACCTAAGCTGATGAAGAGTAGATAGTATATTTATGAATATTCCTTGTACTAGATACTCTTTGGACTCTCAAATATCAAACTTTACTCCTAGTGAGTCTTGGTGTTCTTGAGTTTCTTTCCATGTGACACAGCCATTCTCACTCTTGCATCACATATTTTCAACAGTCAAAAAGCTTTGAATTTTACTATGCCCTAACAAGGCATACCCCCTCTCTCTCTTGTTGACTTCACCAACCTCTGGACACCCTGGTCTGATCAACCTGGAAATCTGCTATCTACAACTATTGACACATGTCCCTCTCCCAAACCTAGTTTCCAATCTATAGTTGTACTCTCTAGATGGCCACTGGCAGGTACAATTTGTGCAACCACAAGGTTGTTGAAGAAAGTCCTCCCAACAAGGAAGCTGGAGGTAAGTTTCTGACTACAAATTCTGGTTCTGATTCCATGCATACAGGTAACAGTACTAGGTATGGGACAATTCCAGTTGTTCCTAGTCAGTCTGTGGAATCTGTAGTGAACTCCATAGCCAATGTGAGCTTATGCTCATCACTGTTGACCCCCAGTTCTCCATGAGCCAAATAAACATCTGTCCCCTGAGCAATTAGAAGCTATCAACCAAGCCACTGCTGGCCTCTCAGAAGAACAATGAGATGCCTACAACTGCTGGATGGCAGGTGCTAATATCACCACTGACCAAGCTAGTGGATCAAGAGACAAGGGCAAAGGTGCAGATCCTCACTATTGGGGCTCAGCTGGAATCCCCAAATGTAAGCTTGACATGGACACCCAACAAGTCCTTTTGAAAAATCCTGGATATGAGACTATTGACTAAGACAAACCCAAACCCAAACATAAGAAGTGTTCCAAAGACAAAGAACATGAACATTGTAAGAAACAAAAAGCTCAAAAGAGGTCAAAAATTTGAAAAGAACCTAAATATGCAGTCAAAGAACAAGAGACATCTAACCTCTCCTACACATCTGATGGTGTTGCAAACCACATCCACCACATTGCTGATGCAAGCATTGGCAATGCTGCTCCAAGATATGGCAACACTCATAGAATTGATGATTATCTGCATCCTTCTCAACAGATCAACCCTCAGAGTTACCTAGGTAGAGCCTTCACCAATGCAAGAGCCAACTTGTGACAATCATCATCTAAACCAAATACTAGTCACTCTAACAAATGCAAAAAACATCATTCAAAGAAGCCTTCCAGGAAACACAAAGGAAAAGGAAAGAGCAAACATCACTGTAGCAAATGTAGCCCTTCACCATTGACTCTGACAGTGACTCAGACACTTCAGGGAATTTGGATGATGATACATCCAGCAGTGGTGAAGATTCAGACAAGCCATCCTCTTCTGACCATCACTCAAGCTCAGATAACTCCTGTAGTTGCTCAGACCACTCATCACCTTTGAGCACTCAATCTGATGAGTTGAGTGACACTGACTGCTCCAACTCTGATGAATCAATCCCAAAACATCACATTAGGCATTGTAACAGGGGCAGAAGGTCTCTGCTCAAGCCAATTCCACCTAACAAATATGATGGCAATCCAATCCCACAAACTTACTTCTAGTTTGTCCAACAATCATTGGACTATGTCAATGATGGGAGGGCTCCAGCTGAACATCAGGTCTCTATAATATCTAACTTCCTAACTGGGAAGGCATATGAATTCTACACTCATGAGGCATCTCTAGATCCCACTCATTGGAATCTTGATGAGTTCTTTGAAGCATTGTTTGACTACTGCTTTCCACTGGATTTCAGAGCCCAACAACATTGGAAACTGGCTTGTTTCTTTCAAAACAAATTTTCCATCAGAGACTATGCTTCCCAGTTGAATGAATATTTCTCTATACTTGGTTATGATAACTCATGCAATGAGACTGACATGGTGACCAAGTTATGGTATGGTCTTAACATCAATATCCAACAACAACTCTGGTTGGAGAGATTAAACCTTGAACAATCACCCTATAATGAGGTACTCAGAATGGCTGAGACTCTTGAAATGTCAAATCTTGCTGCTTGACACACCATATGGGACTCTGGACATGACAACCAAGATCGCAAACATCATCATGATGACCAAAAGGGCCACAAAAATTGTTTATAAAGTCATCCCTGAACCCATCACAATGCCTCCAGTAATGACAGACAAGTCTACTTTGAAGACACCACTGTCAGGAGAAGCTATTACCTGCTTAACAACTCCTCACATACTCAGTGAAGCAACAGGGAAGACCAGCAAAACTGCCACTATAGTTGCAAATCCAATTGTTCAGATAATAAATCCTCAGGATATAATAGATATAACTTGACTGAGCAGGAGATAGAAAGACTTCATGCAGAGAATTGCTGCTTTAGATGTAAGGAAACCAGTCATACCTCATGCCACTGCCCCACTAGAAACAATGTTGCATCCTCTAGTTGAAATGGACCTCCCAGTCAAAGGTCTATCAATAACATTGAGATTTCTGCCATTCAGCAAGCTGAAGAACTTTGTCAGCTAGCCAAAACTACTGAGTGCACTGAGCTGATAGAATTATCAATGATGGACTTCAGTGATTATGATAGTAATGCTGGATTTTACACTCACCTCTACAACAACATTGTGCTACTAGAACAAACAGAGCTAATCACTGATGATGAATTTCACAGCACCCAGTCTGACAACCTGAAAGCACTATGACCATCAGATCCTTGTCTTGAAGTTCATGATCTTCTTGTGATGGAAGATCTCTGAATTGAACCCCCAATGGGATCCTTTGAAAAGGTAAAAGCTTGGTTAACAGAGGATGAATGTTACCTGAGTGGTCCTTACTACTCTGAAGGAGACTACTTCAATACTGAGGAACTCTCCCCAATCACATTCAATCACTCTGAGTCAGATGTCAAGGCATCTAAATATGTGAATAATCTGCTTGACAAGAAATGGGATAACATCAGTTCAGCTCAATGATTTTGGCTTGAACAAGTGATGCAGAAACTCTTACCTAGTAGCTGGGGACTTCAAGTATCTCATCACTCCACTGAGAGCAAAGCAGCTCCAATCTACAATGAAATTCTAAAAGGTGTGATCTTGGTCAAAGAGTCATACATATTTAGATGGACACCACAGTCTTTGGCAAAGTACATCACTTGAAAAATATATCAATCAGTGCATCAACAACCACTGAGGAAGCTAATAAACAAAATTGATAAGCTCAGTCACAATCTCATGTGCTTTGATGACCCAATACTCACCAATGTAGAAAACATCCTTAACATAGCATATTGTCACAAAATCATCAAGTACATGGATGATTACATTCATATTGTTTGACCACCTAGGTTTTTCATCCAAGCTATTGGAATTGGCTCTTGGGTGACCATCTGAGACCTTGACTGGGATATGGACCTTGAAATTAGTTAGTGCCACCTGTTGGACAAAGAATTCAGCATAGTTGACTGGGTTAGGAAACACCCAGTGCACAATCATCTTTACCCTGCTACCTCAACAGATCCTGAAACTGTCATTGAAAGTATTAGCTCTCTCTTCAATAATATCATCACAAAAGACTTGCCTCTCAAGGTATGTGATTCTATCAATGTAATGAATGTGAATCTTGAAGTTGATGGTCAACAAATCAAAGCAGGGACTTACCCTTCTATTCAATGAAACTTAACTATCCCATGCAACATCTCTAGAGTGATCCCTCATCCTCTAGTTGTAGTATTAAAGATAAATAGTCACCCCTGCAGGGCACTAATAGACACTGGATCTATGGGAGACTTTATCTCCACAACAATTGCACAACAACTTAGTGTTCCTAAGGTTGAACTTGAAAAAGCCATATCTGTGCAAATAGCCTGTCAAGGATTCCCATCAAACATCAACTACTGTACCAGTGTGCAGTTTACTTAACAGAAACTGAATTACAGATGGGAATTTGATATCATGAACTTGGCAAATTATGATGTTGTACTGGGAACACTGTTCCTGTATCAACACAAAGTTAGTATCTGTATGGAACCTCCTGCAGTGGTCATAGGGAGTGAAGATCCAATTCCTACAAAGGGACCTCATATTGCCAAGTTATCTTCTCATGCCATGATGATGTATGAGGATAGGATTGAGGAGATCCGAAATATTCTACTGGAACATGCAAAGAAAGTCTGTAGAAATGCTTCAGAAATGCTGCTTCCTCCTTTACAAGACATCAACCACAAAATACCTTTAATAGACTCCAATGTCAAATACTCATGGAGACCCTCTTGCTGCCCAGATGCACTGTTAAATTAGTGGGTAAGCAAGAAAGAAGCATACATTAAGTCTGGATGACAGGTCCCAAAACCTGTCCCCAATGCATGCCCAATGCTACAGATAAGGTAGACAATATCAGGAACACACACATGTTATGTAAGCAACTTTTACTCTCAATGAAAAGTGTAATTGTGACAACACAAACCAAGTTTGAGACAAAATAATCCCTGGGGATGACAGATAGAGTTTATAGTAATAGTTCCTAGGAGCTGGTTTCCAAGATAATGCTGTATATAAATTATTGTTTAATTTTTTTCTTTAAAACCAAAAGTGCACAGTCTACCTTAATCATTTATTTGATGAAGGCTGAGACCAGCAAGGGTTTGAGATCCATGATATTTTGCCACTTATATAATCATTCACATGACCACTTTGTGGCTGGGGGAAGAGCAAGGGCACTGACAAAAAACAGAATATATTTTGCATTTCTGCCTACAGAGTAATGGGAAATCATTCCAAAGCTCATAGAGCATGCATAAACAACCTTTCTAAGGCCAAATATGGATGGAAATGCATAGAGAATGCAGCTCCTCCTTCCCAAGATGCTCCAACTCTCTTGTCTTCCCCCTCTCCAGCAGATAACCAAATCTTCAACACCTTAGAAACAGTCTTCGAACCACAAATGGATGTTGGAGGAAGTCCTAGTGGTACTATAGATCTTGATGATGAAGATGGTGAAGAGTTGGAGGCTGGAGAGGAGAAAACAGAGGATGAGGTCCGGAGTTTTGCATCAACCTTGCAAGCAGCATTCCAAGTGGCACAAAAGGCAGAAAAAGACCTGCAGGCACAAGGGCCAAAGAGACCTCGACATTATACTGGAAACTCTGATAGAACAAAGTGAGATTGGGCCACAAAACCTCAAAATTAGTGGAAGGAGGGCTCAAGCTCATCAATGAATATCTCATCCTTCCAGAGCAAAAAAGCCCTCAATCGGATGAGCCAAAGGACCAGGAGGAGGTCCAGAGTGATGGAGACGACAAAACCACAGCAGAAGTGGATGAAGAGAGTATTGAGGAACATGTGGAGCGGACTTTTGGAGAAGAAAAGGTAAATGTGAGTAAGAGAGGTGTTTCTACAGTGTTTTTGGCTCACATTATTCCAGAAACTCCAACCAAAGATGGTTTACATTCAAAATTCTCTTCATGAGGGTGATAAACAAGTCCTAGAGGTGAAAGAATGTGTCAAAACCATCCTTGATGACCTGAAAAATTGAAACATACTCATTGATGATAGTCCAGAGACAGAGATGGACAAGTCCTTGAACCAGATATGTTACAAGGACTTTCCTAGACTCCAGCAAGTTAGAATCAAGCTTACCTTGCTGTCTAAGGACAAGAACCTTACACAGCTCATCTGAACTTGTCTCATGACCATGATCTCAGCCCTGAACTTCTATCTTGATATTGAGCTGAGCTACACTTGGTGGGAAGCATCCATTCTTGTGGCAAAGGCTTCAGGAAAGAGTGTCAGTCATGTACACACTATACAGATATGGATATATGAATACCTTCATGAATAAAATCTCCTACTTTACAATTGTGGCACTGCACTTCTTCTGTCAGTCATCAATGACAAAGACTTCTCATGTGAACTGCAGTTATACCTGATCACAAATGCAAAAAATGGATACATATGGGCTGAAGACATTGTTGAATATGTCTCAACATCTGAAGTTCAGCAGTGGTTTGGCTCAAAGGTTCCCAAAAGCATCACACTCCACATAGCTCAGTGATGGTTCCATTGGCTCAATTGGCAGTACACCTGAAAGCAAAACTGGATGTATGTTGAAAGACACAAGTGTGAGGATATTGTTGAGTATAGGAAAGGTTTTATTAAGTGATGGAAGGAGGAGTATGAACTGCAGATGTTTCTCTATGATAACAATGGCAATGCACCACCACCACCAAAAGGCTTTCCAGTCAAACAAGTGGGTCAGTTCTGGTTGATTCCCCTCACCCAATTTTTATGAGAATGATTGCAGGAGGTTGAAATGGGGGCACAAAGGAGAGCAGTCATCAACTGAGAAGAAGGGAGAAGGACCATCAATCATGGTTTCAGAATTCCTGACACCTGATTGGGGATGCTTGGTGCATGTGGGAGAGTGAGGAGTTTTATTTTTGGACATCTCAACAGAACACTTCTGACTCCTGACTTTGCAGGGAAGCATGCAATTTTTTCAAAGCAGGGAAAAACTTGGATGGGTATTTTACTGGTGAAGATCTGCTGGCTCAGGCTGACAAGGCAATTGACATTTTTGAGGAAAAAACAAATGGGTTTGTGACTGGCCTTTTTCTTTTTGATAATACTCCAAGTCACCAACACTGAGCTGCAGATACTCTTTCAGCTTGACAGATGCCAAAATTTCCTCATGGAACATGCCATCACTGTAAAGACAGCCCAAAAATGCAATCAACCTCTTTTGAGAAAAATGGTGTTCCTATCTACCAAGACTTGTATTTTCCAGATGATCATCCAACTATGCCAGGGTGGTTCAAGGGAATGGAGCTCATCATCAAAGAGTGGGGACTCTGGCCAGCTAATGGAGAGCTACTTGCCCAGTATGAGGGATTCAAGTGTGAGCTGGACCACACTGACTGCTGCTGCTGTTGGTTACTGTTTTGCCAGCCTAATTTTGTCAATCAGAAGTCCCAGCTTGAAGAACTCATCATGTCTTGAGGCCACATCTGTGACTTTTACCCAAAATATCATTGTGAGCTCAATTTAATTAAGCAGTATTGGGGTGCAGTGTCATGATCTGCAATCACAACCTCTCCAATTTGATCTCTGACTATTTTTTTCGATTTCTGATTCCCATGATTTTTCATTATCTACCATTTCTATAAATATTTTGCAGCCTGTTTCCACTCATCATTCTATCATCTTTTCATTTGCGCTCATATTCATTTCCGCCATTCCATTTATGTTTGTCATTCTCTGTTGTGTCATGTCTCTTGTTGTCTATTTACCTTTCATTTATCTGTTTATTTGTTTATCATTGCATTGTGAGCTTTGTGATATTTACATGTTATTTGTCCAATTTTGTGTTATCTTAAATATGTCGCTACTAGCTCATGTATTACCCATTCTGAAGATCAACTAAGATTCCACTCTTACTCTCTGTCTGATTATTCCTTCAGTGTTGAATTCCAATTTGCACTGCCTGTCATCTTTCTCATAGACCAAATCAGTCAATGTGATATCAGAAGGGCACAGCACATATGCTGAAGCCAATGACTGACCTCTCTGTAACTTTCATGTGCTTAGTAAGTGCCGGTAATTTGCAAATCTTGACATGCAGCTAAGCTGCAGGACAGAAATTCTCTGAAGACTGATAATTTAGAGGGGATGGAGGCACTTGTCAAGAGCTGCCTTGATGATGTCCCTTTACTCCAGATACAGCGGTAAGCTTCCTTCATGACAATGGCATTGAATATAATTACTGATAATGTGATTATTGATAAGATACACAAATAGGGTGGCACAATTTATTGATACTTATTCTCAAGGCTTAACAGGCCCAGAAGCAGTGTGGGCAAATAGGAAGTATTATGGTTATCACATACTTCCTCCAGAAATTACAAAGGAGCTTCACCAGGAGTATGTAGAGAGGTTCTTGGATAGTAGTCAAGTACTATCAACATAAGCATCCTTCCAAGTGTATCTAGAATGTGATATTTTGCCACTTTGGGCACCTATCAACATGCTTACATAAGGTGCTAAATCTTGATGTCATCTACCTTACCAAAACCTAGAAAACCTGGCAAACCAATAAAGCTGAGGACTGTGTGTGATGTCCATCAGCAAAACTTAAATACACAAAAACTCTCTTCCTCCTTACCTGACATTGAGGGCATATTATGCAGAGTTGCTTCTGCTAGGTATAGATCCACCATTGACTTGGTGGATGCATATGAGCAGATCTGAGTCACACCAGAACATGTCAACTGCACTGCTATAGCCACTCCTAGTAGAACCATGATCAGTCCAGTAATGCAGCAGGATGACTGCAATGCCTCTGCCACATTCCAGATGGTAATGACAAGGGTATTTGCACCATACCTTGGAGATTTCTTGGATGTCTACCTCAATGATATTATAATTTACTTGAACTCACTTGAGGATCACATTCACTACATATGTCTCATCATTGATATCCTAGAGAAGGAGATATTCTATGTCAGTGAACACAAGCTCCACTTCCTGGAAAAGGAACTATGCATACTTGGTTGTCTGGTCAGTGATGAAGAGATCTGGATGGACCCCAATAAGGTTGACACTCTGTGTTGATGGAAGGTACCCACTAACTGTGACTTGCTAAGAGGATTTCTTGGCTCAGTGGGATACCTGGCCAATGATATTAACAACATGTGAGTTCCTATGGGGATATTATCTGAGTTAACTAGTGATACTGTACCATTTTGATGGGAATACACTCACTAGCATATATTCAATGATGTCAAAAATGCTGCAGCTGTCTGTAGGGACCACCATTGAAAACCCCTTCAATATGGCCCAAATGCTCCCCCAATTAATGTTGTAACTGACAGATGTGTGACCAGGATTGCTGGTATCATAAGTCAGGGCACTAACTGGAAGGATGCTAAAATAGCAGCCTTCTTCTTGGTGAAATTGAATTTGGTGCAACAGAACTATCCTGTATATGAAATAGAAATGTTAGCTGGAGTAGAAACTATGATGAGACACAGGGACATACTTCAAGGGGCCAAATTCCACTGGTTCACCAACCACAAGGGTCTCACAAACCTTCTAAGACAGAAGGACTTGTCAGGTAGACAAGCTCAATGGATGGAAAAACTGGCACAGTTTGACTTTGAGGTAGTGTATGTGCCTGGTAGTGATAACATACTCTTAGATGCCTTGTCTAGGATCTACTAAAACAATCAGCCAGGCACCATGAGAGCTAGAAGTGAATACACTTACCATGACATAATCAACAATGACCACATGCCATCTCACACAGTGACCATGCCTGTTGTCATTGGTATGGAGGGCATGGCTACCATTATGGCAATAACAAGGGGATGGACCAAACATTGCATGGAAGTAGACATTGCAACAGAACAGGTCCCAATATCCATTTCCCAAAAGGAATGGATGGAGGGTGGGAGTGGTACACAAACCATGAAACCTGCTAGGAAACACAATCACAAGTTAGTAAGATTTTAGTAGAAAAGGGAAGACTCACCATTCACATACCCACTAGACCATGAGCCAATGTGGTAAACTATGAAAAAGCTGCAGAGGGCACTGCAAGTACACAGACACCCACTATGGTAAACAAGTCAGGTGATGTGAACATCACACACCCAGCTCTAGGCCCACAACATTCCAGCTCACAACCTTATTCTCTCATTGATCTCCTGCAGAATGCACCTTCTGGAATCAACATTGTTGATGCCATATAGAATAAATACCACAAGGACCCACAGTTCAGGCCCATCATTGATTCCCCCAAGGAGTACAAGAACTTTTGGCTAGATAATGGCTTGCTGTATATCAACATCCAAGGCTCCAAGTAATTATGCATCCCAAACTCCACTACCAACTTCTGAAATGTTCATGAAATCCTCATCTCTGAGGCTCATTCTATCCTGGCTCATCTGGGAGCCAAGAGAACAGTTGATTACCTGAGAGATCAGGTTTGGTAGAAAGACCTAGTAAAGGATGTAAGTGCCTTCTGTGAGTCATGCATTACCTGCAAACACAGTAAACCCATGAACCACAAGCCTTATAGTTTATTACAACCTCTACCAGTACTCTCTACTCAGTTGGAGAACATTGGCATTGATTTTGTAGGACCATTTCCAGAATCCAGAGACTGAGACACCACTTACAATTCCATCACAGTCCTCATTAATTGCTTAACCAGTATGATTCACCTTATACTGAGCAGAATAAACTACAAAGCTTGTCAGGTAGCAGAGCTCATTTTCTGGGAGTCTATCATCTTCACAGTCTCCCAACATCCATAGTGAGTGACTGTGATGCATTGTTTACTAGCACATTCTGGACATGGCTGAATGAACTTATAGGCACCAAACTCCAGATGTCCAGCACATATCACCCTAAATCCAATAGCTCAACCAAGTGAGCCAACTGAATGATCATTCAGATGCTAAGGCAATGCATCTCGCAAAATCAAAAAAACTGGGTCTCTAAGTTACCAGCCATAGAGTTCACTGTCAACTCTGCTCAATCAGAAGTCACTGGGTATGCTCCCTTCTTCCTCAATCATGGCTGCATGCCTTGCTTCTTTATCTGGAATTCTCCTTCAACAACTGAATACCATGGCATCTGCACCTTTGCTCAGAACATGAAAAATGCTATTATTCAAGCACATGATAGCATACTCACCCACTGAATCAAGGAGGTTAGAATAGCCAACTGCAGGCAAATCCCCTCACCCTTCTGAACAGGTGACCTAGTCTACATCTCCATGAGAAACATCTTGTTTCCTTGTGGACTCACCTGCAGACTCATCCCCAAATTCATTGGCCCTTACCCCATTATATGAGACTTCAGCAATAACTCCTACAAAATTGAGTTATCTCAAAATTTGCAGTGACATAGTGTACATGAAGTTTTCCATGCATCATTATTGTAGATCCACATGCCTAACAATGACTGTCTTTTCCCTGGCCAAATGGATTCACAAGTGTGGGACTTTGAGGAATCTGATCAAGAATGGATAGTTAACTGAATTTGTGCCCACTCAGGCTCCAAACAAAACACCCTGTTTGAAATTCTTTGGAAATCCAGTGATGTAACCTGGCTACCATATGACAAGATAGACCACCTGACTGCTTTAGAACAATACTTTGAGACAATTGGGATTGATAACATAGATCATTTGGCATTGACCTCAACAATCTGGATTAATCCTCAATGACTATAGTTGTGCATTTGGATAGGCTAAATTTGGATTAATCCGGATTATTTCCATATAAGGAATCTCATCTCAGTTTATATGTATTTAAACCCTAGACCCCATATATCTTCTCTGATAATCCTAGATGAACTGTTATAGTGACACTGGCCCAGTCCTAAGCTGGCATGATAAGTATCGAGTTGATCTTATCAAAGGGGACTCCTTCTTGGTAGGCAACAAAGTCGCTTACAAAGTCAGAGTTATGATATGGCAATTATAAGAGTAAAGACTTTAGTAACTGAGATCTTAAAGCTTAAGTTCAATTTGACTTTGTATAGATAAAGGCTCATATTGAGTCTCCACCTAACCAAGTAGAAATAATGTTTCTCCTTAGTAGATGTTGACAACTTATATATGATACAAGTCTGTATCTAAGTATAACTAGGGTCAAGGGCTTGTAATGAAAGAAGAGAAGTGTACAGCTTCCTTAACTCTAATTAAACTATATAAGACATGATTTGTCAAAGAAGCTTTAGAAGTTCTTCTAAAGGAGTTCTTCTTTGATCATTTGACTAGATTACAAGGTAAGTCCAAATATAGCTCAGCTATATTTAATAATCACATGTCATCAAAACATAAACAAAACCAAATGAGTCATAATAAGTTATAACAGGACAAAGTAAACAAGTCAAAACAAACTAGGAAAATACAAGAACAAATAAGATGAAAACATAATTGCGATATTACTTAAGTAAAGCTAATATTGACTTTGTATTGTATAGGAAACAAATGCTAGATATAATCAATATATATAACATGAACTTAAAAATCCCAGATTAATCTGGATTAATCCTTAATTGTAGATTAATCTCTAGAAAATCTGGATAAAATATACATTATTTAAGCGCCAAAATTACGCGTTCAATGGAAATTGAACATACAGCTAGTAAAGTGTAACTAATAAGTATTTAAGACCACTACACTATGTGTCTTAAAGATAACTAACAAGCTGACCAATATATATATAGTTTTCAACTCTCTTTAAACTATACCCAATCACTAAGTTCAGCTATATAAGAGGTCAAAGGAGAGTATATCATACTCATATAACATATTAGCATTGGCCAGAGCCTAATATGCCTATTATAGCCCTTGTATATAGTAGTGCAATTAAGGTAGATAATGACTTAGTCAAATTTTAAAGTAATTAGGATCAGAAAATGTTATATATATTAAATGTGCTGTAAATAGTCATATAGATCTATAGTGTAGTAGTCTTAATTGTGATATTAACTATATATAACTAGTAGGTCCTTAGTTCAAGTCTTGTTGGTAGTGAATTTTGGGTGCTTATTTTACCATCTATTACCAGTCTTCATTAATGACTCTAGTCATGTGATTCTAATCATGTGCTCTGGGCCTCTTTATATAGAAATAATCTGAATTAATCCAAAATTAGCCTGCCCAAATCCATAACTATAATTGTTGAGGATTAATCCAGATTACTGAGGTCCCTGCATTTGGTCAGTAATGAATCTCAAATCCCTCTGGATAGTGATGAACAGGTACAATTCACTGCTATCTCATTTGATGCAGACTCAGTAGAAATTGTAGATATACTAACCTCCTGTTCATTCCCTCTTTCCCAGACTATCTCTCCTCACATTCTAGCCAAATTATTCCCTCTTCATCCCATCTTCATCTCCTTCCCCTCCATCATCATCCTGACCATGGGAAGATTCAAGAATGTGCTCTGGAAGCCACCCACTGGACTTGAATTTGTTCTTGACCACTACTTCCTCTTTGCCCATTATCAAAAACCTACTATATGGACCATCATTGACCCTACCACCAGTGACATCTTCCCATTCCCTCCAGTCACTTGGTGACTCCGGATAATCACTGATGGATCCATCCAAAGCTCTGATGGGATTCCTCTCAGGTGTTCTGTGCCTATCAGATATGATGACTTTGTCAGAATTTTCAACCAACACAAAACTCTATTCCACATGTGTTATTGAACTGAAACTTCCAGCCCTTGGGTTATCCCAGAAGGCTCTTGTCACATTGGCAAAAAGGTCCTCAACCTAGAGGTGTTTGAGCACACTGCTCCACCTTCCAATAAATCCCTCCTATACATCTTGGGCATGCTTGATGACCATGGCATGGTCTCTGAGGATCACTTTGAAGATGTCACCTACACCTTGATTTACAAATCTATCAAAGAGGCAAAGATAGAGATCAATTCCAGACCTGATCAATCCAAACCTCATGGATCTCAGTCCAACATCAATAGCAGAAAACCATACAAAGGAAAGATGGGGAATCAGCATCAATTATGTAACCCCTCTTGCATTAATCATGATGCATCAGTCCTGCTTGGACCTTTCTTGAGCTTCACTCCTTCAATCTCCAGCCCAACTGCCAAATTGCCTTTAATAACTGGTGACAAACTCCTCTCCTTCCACAACCCTGACAACTCCATCACCTCCAGTTCTACTCAAGTAATTGGGGCCCAAGTCATTCAACAACCCACTACCATCTCTTCTGCTCTTCTTGATCATGACCATCTGGAGCATGTTGCTCATCAGTTCCTGAACAATGATGCTAATCCTTCCACTAGAATGGAGGATAACCATTAGGCTGACAAGGACATAGCCATGATCCACCAGTCTAGTTCTCTGAATCCTGCAGAAGAACCCTCAGATCTTAATTGATAAGTTTATGTTCTCATCCCTTTCCCAGTCAACCACTCTTAGGAGTGCTTGGAGGATGTATGTAGCTGTTTTGTGACTTGGTCACTCTATGACTTATGCTTATGTTGTTATATGTTTTCCTATATCATCTGTTACCTAAGCTGATGAAGAGTAGATAGTATATATATGAATATTCCTTGTACTAGATACTCTTTGGACTCTTGAATATCAAACTTTACTTCTGTTGAGTCTTGGTATTCTTGAGTTTCTTTCCATGTGTCACAACTGTTCTCACTCTTGCATCACAATTCAGCAAGCCATGCCCCTTCTGAAACAAGACTAGAGAGCAACTTGGATTTAATTATTAGTTCAATGCCAAAGTGTGGATGGCCTGGGTCATTTACCAGGAGTGGCTTTTACACTAGAATAATGTGTTTCATGCTCAACAACACCACATTGTCCTTCTACAGGACAATTCCCCTGGTCACATTGTTTTCCCTAGCCTCACCAATATCTGGATCATTAATTTTGCACAGAATCTCACATTGCACATCTTGTTAGAGGAGGGTAATCCAACCAGACTCAGTCATCTCAGGTAAGTTGGCCATCTTGGCCATGTTCAGTCTTCTTGGGGGTCTTGGGGTCCTCAGTGATCTCAGCCTCCTTGGCTTTGACTATTGTTAGCATCATTCTATGTATACACCTTTGTACATGTTTGTTCCTATATTTGTTTGTATTTGTTTTGGTACTGTACAGTTGGTCTGTGCATCTTGTATATAGTTATGAACACAGCAAGGTTATCACCTTGTCATGTTCCACCTCAAATACATCATCCCTTACCCAGAATCCTCTAGGCCTGCAAGCTAATTCCCTAGCACTGACAGGATGTCACCATAGACCATGCTTATTCTAACACATCTAGCCACTTAATCAAGGAATTATTCAAAGTTTCAAAGCTTATTACCAAACAGATTTCATTGCATGAGCTATTGCCCATTATAATGCTGATCACACTCTATCTGATATCTACTCTATCAATATACTTAAAGCTATTCAGCTTGGCTGCTCCACCTGGGAAGATGTTGATGTGACTACTATCTGGAACTATTGGAAGAAAGCAAGTATTCTCCCAGCTTGCAACCCTGGGCCCCCTACCAACTTGATAATCCCCATTTCCACACTCCTTAACCCCTAGAAAACCTATGGTCACACTACTACTGATGATCCCATTGCATGTGTTGAGAGAAAATTGAAGTTAGCTCTTGATAAACTTCAGGTTTGGGGAGTCTTGCAGGCAAGTAATCAAATGAGTCTTGATATATTGCTCAATCTGTTATTGTGATGCCAGCCTGGTCCTAAGCTGGTGTGATAGGTATCAGATTGATCCTATCAAAGGGGACTCCTCAGTAAGTAACAAAAGTTGTTTACTAAGTTAGTTATAATATGGCAATTGTTATGTATATTGATTATATCTAGTATTTGTTTCCTTTATAATACAAAGTTGATATTAGCTTTATTAAAGTAATATCACAATTATATTTCTCTTTATTTGTCTTTGTATTTTCTTAGTTTGATTTGACTTGTTTACTTTGTCTTGCTATAACTCATTATAACTTATTTGGATTTGTTTGTGTTTTAATAACATGTGATTGTTAAATATAGCTATGCTATTTGGACTTATCTTGTGATCTAGTAAGATGATCAAAGAAGAACTTCTAAAGCTTCTTTGACAGATCACATCTTATATAGTCTAATTAGAGTTAAGAAAGCTATACACTTCTCTTCTTTTATTAGAAGCCCTTAGCCCTAGTTATACTCAGATACAGACTTGTATTGTATATAAGCCATCAACATCTACCAAGGAGAAACATTATATCTCCTTGGTTAGGTGGAGACTCAATACAAGCCTCTATCTAAACAAAGTCAAATTGAACTTAAGCTACTTAGGCCTCAATTACTGAAGTCTATAACTCTTATAATCACTGTATTATAACTTTGACATAGTAACAACTTTGTCACTTACTGGGAAGAAGTCCTCTTTAATTGGATCAATCCATTACTTACAGTGGCTCAAAAAACTGTCCCAATGTTTTCGCATTTTGGACATATTTGCTAATACCACAGCAGATATATGGCCTAGCATCCTGAAAATATTCACACAGGTACCTTGACATATTGGGCACATATATTCCCATGATCACATGACCTTGTACATCAATGAATTATTAATGAATTATCAAAAATATCTACTCATTTGGGACAGTTTTTTGACTCCCTGTTATCTACCTACTCAATACTTTGTATGACCTCCTCTTGCCCTGATAACTGCTTCAATCCTTCTGGACATGCTTTCTATCAGCTTTTGGCACCTTTTTGCTGGAATATTATTCCACTCCTCCACTAGTCTCTCCCACAATTCAAATACTCCCTTTGGTGGTCTTTCATATGCCTTCAGCTGGTCCTTCAGGTAGGTCCAGAGGTGTTCAATGGGATTTAGGTCAGGGTACTGTGCAGGCCATGATAGAACTTGAATGTTGTTGTCCACAAACCATTGTTGTCCCAGTTTTGAGGTGTGTTTTGGGTCATTATCCTGCTGGAATATCCTCTCCTCCTCCTCTATCTCCAACTTTTCAAAGCTTTCCACCACCCCATTGTCCAAATTCTCGCAGTATTGCACTGCATCCATATTTCCTTGACCTTCTATTAGCTTTCCTACCCCATTCCACCCCATACACCCCCACACCATCATGTTACCACCTCCTCCATGTTTGACAGTAGGGAGAGTGGTCCTATCTGACAGTGGTTCCCCCCTCTCCTTCCAGGTATACACCTTTCCATCTGACCCAATCCTGTTGATCTTTGTTTCATCTGTCCACAACACCCTCTTCCAGTCCTCCACTATCCAATTCCTATGTTCATGTACAAAGTCAAGGTGTTCCTCATGATGTCACTTTTTGAGTAGAGGTTGTTTGATCTTAGTTACAGAGTGAAATCCATTGTCCTGAAGGGTATTTCTGACAGTTTGGGGTGTGACAGGGTCAGACAGAGTAGAGTTAATGAAATTTGTAGCCTGCACAGCATTGTCTAGCTTTCCAGAGGTTATTTGGTGAATTATTACTTTTTTATCACGAGGAGAAAGCTTGGAAAGATGTCCTCTCTTGTTGTTTTCCTTGTCCCCATCAGCTTCTTTCTTGATCCTCCCAATAGTAGACTTGCCTAGACCAGTTTTATGTTCAATCTGGCACAAGGAGTGGCCATCTTTGAGAAGAGAAGTGACTTGAGAGTATTGGGTAGAGGAGATAGCTTTCATAATGTAGTGGTAGGAAGAAAGACAGTTGTAGCCATCTCAACATGTCAACCAAGGTCACATGATCTTGTTTAGTACTCCCACACCTGCCCTGATGCTCCCCTGGCATGTTACAAGGTAAATACTAGGAGGTTGACAGGGAGTCAAAAAACTGTCCCAAATGAGTAGATATTTTCGATAATTCATTAATAATTCATTGATGTACAAGGTCATGTGATCATGGGAGTATATATCCCCAATATGTCAAGGTACCTGTGTGAATATTTTCAGGATGCTAGGCCATATATCTGCTGTGGTATCAGCAAATATGTCCAAAATGCGAAAACATCAGGACAGTTTTTTGAGCCACTGTATCATACAGCTTATGACCAGGCTGGCATCACTATAACATTAAGTAAAAACAATCCTTCTCTGTTAAGGTATGGAGCATTAGGAATATGCATGTGTTATATAAGTAGTCTAGCACCAAAATGTCAAGGGGAATTATGATGACAACATGGATTTCTGAGGTAAAGTAGCTCCTAGGGAAGTTTCAGACAGGGCTAGTGAACATTTCCTAGGAACTAAAATGTTGAAAAAACCATTGTATAATATTTAATTACAAGTTTTTTATTTTTTTGACAAAAGTTGCTCAAAATGTCATATTAAACCATTTGGCAAAGGTCAAGAGGCAGTGAGGCTCTGCAAAGTGCGATATTTTGCCACTTACATAATACAATCATGTGATATCTAGAGTGTCAGAAAGGCAAAAGAAAATAAGAAAGAAATATCCAAAAATTGCAAAAAACCACTCAAGTTACATGGGAAATCATTCAAAGGCAAATTGGGTATGACTAAGGAACCTAGTCAGGGCAAACCAGCAGAAAAGTCCACCCCAAAACTCAATTTCTAGTCCTTTAGATCATAGAATGGACTCCTACTCTCCTTCTGTAGTGGATCTTCAGCCTTCTGTTGTTCCAGAGCCAGCTTCTGAGTCATCTGGCTGTGATGGAGGTGTCTACAGTAGTGCTGATGGGTCAGAGGGTGACAGAGATGAGGAGGAATGTGAAGAGATACCAACAGAAAGTGAGGTTCAGAAGTTTGCAGCCACCATGCAGGCAGTGTTTCAGGTCATATTTTGAGTGGAAATGGAGGCCCCAGGGAATAAACCAAAATGCCCTCAACATTATACTGGAAACTCTGCAAGAACAAAGCAACATTATGCTACAAAACAATGAAAATTAGCCAAGAAAGGTCAAGGGATGATTGATCAATTCCTTACCTCTCCTGAAGCTCAAAGCGAAGCTCAGGGCAGCCAGATCGTCAAAGACAATGTCCCAGACAGTAAAGAAGAGTATATTGAAAAGATTGAGGTTGAGGATGAGATGGAGGAGCATCTAGAACACATTTTTGGTCTGGAGGAGAATGATGTGAGTTACAATGAGTTTTCTACCCATATTGAACTCACCACTGTCTAGAAACCCAAGAATGTGACGGATACCATTGAAACAATCCTTCAGCAATGGGATAAGCATGTCCTAGAGGCTAGAAACACTGTTAGAAATCTTTTACAAGACATAAAACATTGAAACATACCTCTTGATGACAGCCCAAAGTCATAGGCAGACTGGTCCTTGAACCAGATGTTCTACAAGGACTTTCCAGCACTCCAGCAAGCAAAGAGCAAGCTTACCTCCCTATCTAAGGACAAAAGGCTTGCCCCTCTCACCCAAACTTGCCTCCTATCCATGACTGCCACCCTCAACTTCTATCTTGATGTAGAGCTCAGCTATAGCTAGCATGAGATATCAGTTCTTGCTACTAAAGCTGCATGCCAAAGTATCAGTCATGCACAAACCATAAGAACATGGATATACAATTACCTGCACAATGGAGAACTTCCACTCTATACAGTTGACTTTTTCATAATGCATAATATTAGAGAGCAGAAATTCAAATGCATAATGACATTTATGCAAGACCATATATAAGCACCGGTGTGTTACTATGTGACAAAAATAACACATGATCAAAAGAATCTATCAAGTGTCATCTGCTTTGCACTTTGCAGCATATCCTTTGTCAAATGAGCCCTATACTTGTGGAGATATCAAAGAAGACCAAGGGAATTTGTGTATGTGCTGCTATGGCTGAGACAAAGGCTCTCCATGTGATGGCACATCTACACTACTTGTGCCCTTGAAACTTTGTGAGCTTGATCATCATCTCCACTCTCATCATCTGACTCCTCCACCTCCACAGCATTCTCTGACACTCCAGCAAACTCATCCTTGATCTTCTGCACTATCTCTGCATCACCTCCCTCAAAAACATACTCTAATTCCCCAACTTCTCTCTCCTCTACAGGATTCAACATCTCTTCAAGTGTAAAAGGAGCTCCAATTATACAACATTGTGTTTTGAGTTCATCAACTTGTGCAAGGGGGTCGTTCTCAAGCTCTTTGAGCTGTTGTGACTTTGGTACATCTTTAAGGATCTGGCATTTGGGTTCCTTGGTGCTCAAGCACTCCAAAGAGTTGGCCATTACATTGATCTCTTCTAGGGCTTGGTCAATGTTCTCTTCAGCATGAAACACAAGATTGAATGCAGGTGTCCACTCTCCCTCCTTGTATGCATTCCCTAGCATCTCTTACAACTTCTCCTGGGCTTCCAGCATGGTCAAGGATGACACTGCAAACCCTCAGATGATATCCCAAGCACACAGAGATAGTAGAGACTAAGCCATGGCTGAGAGCTCATTGGACTGCACAGTAGTGATAGATCATGGACTTGGAGTAGTGGATTGTGAGCCTAAAGTAGGCTGGATATGAGTGTGTATCCAGTAGTGCTCAATTGTCTCAGCTGTGATTTCATTCCATGCCTCCTGTATCATAAGCATTGCCTCATAGATATTGATTTTATGAATGTCACATTCATCAGCTTCATTTATATCAATAGCTCATTTGAAAAATGCTTATTGATAGTGGGTCTTGAGATACCAAATAATTCCAGCATCACATGGCTGAACATGAGAGGTTATATTTGGCCCAAAATATTCTATTTGGATGTGCTGAGGCTTATAATTAATGTAATGAGCACTAAACCCATCAATGAGAAGGAGGATGTGGTGGTTTAATCTTCTCATTTGGATATCAAGCTGCTTTATCCATCTGAATAAAAACTCAGTGCTCAGTAAATGAAGAAGAAACAAGTTTCAAAAGCTTACTCCTTGAATATTTTCTTGGTCATCTAAGCCTTTGAATTATTCTAATAATAGGATCCTTGTTCACCTGGTGTCTTTCTACAGAAAGCCTTAGGCCACCTTGACTTTCCTATAATGAATAAAAGAAGCTTCTCACTGCTATCTACATTATATGTAACTCCAACTGAGATATGGAACTTGTCCTTCTTCTTTCCACTCATTTGTTGTGTTGCAAGCCCATGCTCAGGAGGAGTACTAAGGAGATTGTTAAAATTCTCCAAAATAAATTCTATTAAAGACACAAGACTTACTAAGGAAAGAAGCCAGTCTCATTGAAATTGAATTGATCCTGGGGTTTATAGCAGTCTGTAATCTTCTGGACCCTCTGTTGCTCCTTCTCAATGGCAAGGAGGTCAACTGATCCTGCTTCTCCATGACATTGATATTCTTTGATCTTGTAATTTGCACAGAATGAGCTAACCCATGAGTCACTTTGCAGTTGCTCAGCTTGTGGGACATCAAATTGGTCCTCAATCCTCTGCTGCTTTGTGACAAGCATTGGCCTAGAAACATACTCTTCCTTCTCCTCCATATGCTTGACCCACAAAAATAGGGCTCTTTCCATATCTAAGCATGTGACAATATGAGGTCGCTTTGATGACAGGGCATTTGGGGTTTTGTTGATGTGTGCAATCAAACTAGGACATTGTTTTATCTACAAGAGAGGGTTTCTTGACTGAAGGTCAAGACATCTTCATACAATGTTGCAAAATGATTTGCCACTTGTTGCTGTGTCATATCTGGGTGTTCATTGACAAATACAAGGACCATCATCCAGTCATGTAATATAAGATTGATGCATCTCTTCTTTGCCTGAGAAGACTGTACTGGAGTTTTGGGTGCATTTGGATTATGTTTGGCCTTTTTGACACATAGTTTGTATAGCCTGGGAAGAGGTCAAGGTTTTCAAGTTGGCTGGTGAGGTCTCATTGGTGGTGAAAACACCCTAACAACCTCACAAAGGCATTGAACCACCCTCCCTGTGGTTGCTGGGGAAACACTGACCCTTGATTCTTCATATTTTATTCCCAATGAGCCTCAAAATCCCTTCATATGATACTGCACAACCCCCAAAAATGCTATGCATTATGCAATATTCAATTTTTATACTCTCCAGCATGGTGAAGGGGTGAAACTGATGCATTATGAAAATTATGTAATATAGTTGTATGCATTATGAAAAAGTCAACTGTAATTACAGTACTCCAATAACCCCATCAATCATTGATGATAAGGACTTCTCATTGGAACTTCAGTTATATCTTATTGAGAAGGCAAATGGTGGACACATACAAGCTGAAGGAATTGTTGATTATGTCTCATTACTGGAGGTGTGAAGTCAATTTGGATCAAGAATTTCAAAAACCATCACCATCTGGACTATGCAACAATAGCTTCATTGACTAAGCTGGTGATATACCTGAAAGTGGAACAGAATGTACATTGATGGTCATGAGCAAGAGGATGTAGTTGAATACCAGGAGGGGTTTGCTGCCTGCTGGAAGACTGAATATGAGCCTCAAATGTTCATCTATGACAACAATAGTTACTTGAAAACAAAACCTAATGGTTTTCCAGTTCCACAAAGAGACCATTTCTGTATTATCCCCTTAACACATGATGAATCAACCTTCTACCAAAACAATCAGAGAAAGACCAAGTGGTCACATCCAGGAGAGAAAACATCAACAGAGAGAAAGGGAGAGGGACCATTGGTGATAGTTTCAGAGTTTCTGTCACCTAATTGGGGCTGGTTGACACATGAGGGAGAGTGCATATTATTTTTAGTCTTTTAATCTCAGAGGTTTCTGACAGCTTCTGAATAGAGAAGCTTGAATTTTCTTTCAGGAAGGGAAGAACAGAGATGGGTATTTCAGTGGAGATGACCTCTTGGCTCAAGTTGATCATGCCATTGATATTTTTGAAGGCAAAACAAATGGCTTTATGACAGGACTTTGGCTTTTTGTTACAATCTGTGATTGTGACCTCTTCAATTTGATCTCTGACTATTCTTTCAACTTCTGATTTCTGTGATTTTTATTATCTACTATTTCTATGAATATTTCACAGCCTGTTTCTGCTTATCATTCTATCCTTTTTCATTTGTGCTCATATTCATTTCTGCAATTCCACTTCTGTTTGTTGTTCTCCATTGTATTGTGTCTGTCATTGTCTATTTATCTTTCATTTATCTGTTTATTCCCTTATCATTGTGTTGTGAGTTTTGCAATATTTATGTGTTATTTGTCTGATCTTATGTTATCTTAAATATGTTGCTACTAGCTCATGTATTATCCATTCTGAATATCAACTAAGATTCCACTCTGACTCTCTGTCCATTATTCCTTCAGTGTTGAATTCCAATTCACACTGCCTGTTATCTTCCTCATAGACCAAATCGGTCAATGCAATATTGGAAGGGCATAGCACATATGCTGAAGCCAATGACTGATCTCTCCATAACTTTTATGTACTTAGTAGGCACTGGTAATTGGCATATCTTGATAGTATATTCAGAATCCCAACTTTTAGTATCATTCTCTTAATATGTCTACAACTCTTACTTGCAATACTGCTCATACTCATGGTGTTTCTGCCCAGAATCATCCACTTCCCTCTTGATGCACACCTTCTACTCCTTGGTTTTCAGGTCCACCTCAAAATAGATATGAAGCTTTGTGTAGGACTATTCATGAGTCTAAAGAAGATGAACCCTAGGCTGAGCATGATCAGGTCAGTGTTGACCACAATGAAGACAACAAGGAAGAAGAGGAGAATAATACACAAGAACTAGAGGGCAATACCCAAATTTTCAAACCTGAAGACTTGGGTCAGGATGATGAACATTTGGATAATGATGGTGCTGATGCAGGAGGTGGAGATGGTGATGGAGGTCCTCCTGATGATGATCCTGATGATGAAGGTGACCCAGAGGATGAGCCTGACAAGCCTCCTTATCACTGCCATCATTAAAACCCAGACCCTAAAGAATAATTCCTGAATACTATAGATTGTTTTGCAACTAACCTCAAAAATCACAACCATGCTCCCCAGCCTGTTGTTAAGACAGAACACATTAAGGCTAAAGAGCCCAATACATTTGATGGCTCCAAGCCTCAGAAACTAGATGAGTTCCTCTTTCAATGCTACTTATATTTCAATACTAATCCATTGCAATTTACTACAGAACATGCGAAGGTTAGCTTTGCGATGGCCTTTCTCAAGGGACCTGCTCAGCAGCACTTTCAAACAGTTCTTCAAGTGGAGTATGACTAGGACATCATCTCCTGGTTTTAGGAATTTCAATTATTTACAGATGAGTTGCATGAGAATTTTGGGGCTCTTGATCATGACACAGAGGCAGTGGAGGAGTTGAAACACCTTCACATAGGTCATAATTGGACCATCACAAAGTATAATGTTGAGTTCTCACAACCTGCTAGTATCTTGGGATAGCCCAACAACATCCTAGTCTACCACTATTATCAAGGCCTTCTGGATCACATTTCCAATATCATCTCCAGCTCTCCTACTGGCAAATCCTCTTCCCTTGCTGATATGCAATGTCTCACTATGAAAATCAACAACAACTACTGGTCTCATGTCCATGAAAAGAAGCATACTGGTGAAAAACCAGATCAATCTTTGACATGTCCTGATATGCAGAACCAGCAGAATCAGCAGAACAAAAACAAGGGGAAGAATAACAACAATCACCAGCAGAATTCATTGCAGCAGTCCAACACATCTTCCAATCATCCTTCCAACAATCCTAAACTATCCCAGAAATCATCAAATCCTTCTTCCTCATCACAACCTTCCAACCCTCTTGCTGGAAAACTCAACAAGGACAGTAAGCTGACTGCTCAAGAGTGTCAGCATCACATTGGAAATGGGCAATGCTTATACTGTGGTGGAAACCACATGATTTGTGACTGTCCTTGCAAGAACAAGTCTGGTAATACCAGTAATAATTCCAATTCTGCTTCTTCTTCTTCTAATGTGAACAAGTATAAAGGTCAAAAAGCCAAGGCCAACACAGACTCCAAGGATGCTCCACAACCTTTGGGCTCTCAATCTGAGAGTTCAAAAAAATAGTGAGGCAATCCTCAGAACTCTGTGCAGGCTGAGGATTGCATTGAACTCTTGATTCTGCTGTGATTAGAAAATTAGTTTATCATCACCTTGGACTCACCTTTATAGTCACTAGGACTGTGTATTTGTAGTCTCTTAAGATTGCATAGATAACACTGTCTTCCAAGTATTTACCCTTAGGTCTGGTATTCTTCAGAGATATGTCTATTCTTCTGGCAAATTTCTCCCTTCCATGCATCTACCCTCAGGTCTGGTATCTTGTTTGAGATTCAGGTTCAATGACCTTAGCTCTCACAAGTCTCCAAATGTTTTAAGAGCATGGGTAATTGTTCAGATTAATAGGAGTGATCCACAACTATTCCACTAGTTGGCAACATGTGTCAACCCTCTCTTTGTTGTTATGCACAATAGTTTTGAGACAGCTTGTGCAATAACCACAATAACCCAAATTGACAGTGTTTGAAGCATTGTTGGGTTCCTGGGAAAAGTAACAGCTCTGTGCTAAGATAGGAGACACCAGGATCTAGCACCTTATGTAAGCTGAAATGATAGATGCCAAAGGTGGCAAAATATTTGATTTCATGATTTTGATGAGTGCCAAATATGACAAGAGCCTAATACAGTGGCTCAAAAAACTGTCCCAATGTTTTCGCATTTTGGACATATTTGCTAATACCAGGGCAGATATATGGCCTAGCATCCTGAAAATATTCACACAGGTACCTTGACATATTGGGCGCATATATTCCCATGATCACATGACCTTGTCCATCAATGAATTAATAATGAATTATCGAAAATATATACTCATTGGGACAGTTTTTTGACCCTCTGTTATCTACCTACTCAATACTTTGTATGACCTCCTCTTGCCCTGATAACTGCCTCAATCCTTCTGGGCATGCTTTCTATCAGCCTTTGGCACCTTTCTGCTGGAATCTTATTCCACTCCTCTACTAGCCTCTCCCACAATTCAAATACTCCCTTGGGTGGTCTTTCATATGCCTTCAGCTGGTCCTTCAGGTAGGTCCAGAGGTGTTCAATGGGATTTAGGTCAGGGGATTGTGCAGGCCATGGTAGAACTTGAATGTTGTTGTCCACAAACCATTGTTGTCCCAGTTTTGAGGTGTGTTTTGGGTCATTATCCTGCTGGAATATCCTCTCCTCCTCCTCCATCTCCAACTTTTCAAAGCTTTCCACCACCCCATTGTCCAAAATCTCGCAGTATTGCACTGCATCCATATTCCCTTGAACCTCTATCAGCTTTCCCACCCCATTCCACCCCATACACCCCTACACCATCATGTTACCACCTCCTCCATGTTTGACAGTAGGGAGAGTGGTCCTATCTGACAGTAGTTCCCCCCTCCCCTTCCAGGTATACACCTTTCCATCTGACCCAATCCTGTTGATCTTTGTTTCATCTGTCCACAACACCCTCTTCCAGTCCTCCACTGTCCAATTCCTATGTTCATGTGCAAAGTCAAGGTGTTCCTCACGATGTCGCTTTTTGAGTAGAGGTCGTTTGATCTTGGTTACAGAGCAAAATCCATTATCCTGAAGGGTATTTCTGACAGTTTGGGGTGTGACAGGGTCAGACAGAGTAGAGTTAATGAAAGTTGTAGCCTGGACAGCATTGTCTAGCTTTCCAGAGGTTATTTGGTGAATTATTGCTTTTTTATCACGAGGAGAAAGCTTGGAAGGACATCCTCCCTTGTTGTTTTCCTTGTCCCCATCAACTTCTTTCTTGATCCTCCCAACAGTAGACTTTCCTAGACCAGTTTTATGTTCAATCTGGTGCAAGGAATAGCCATCTTTGAGAAGAGAAGTGACTTGGGAGTATTGGGTAGAGGAGATAGCTTTCATGATGTAGTGGCAGGAAGAAAGACAGTTGTAGCCATCTCAACATGTCAACCAAGGTCACATGATCTTGTTTATTACTCCCACGCCTGCCCTGATGCTCCCCTGGCATGTTACAAGGTAGATACTGGGAGGCTGATAGGGGGTCAAAAAACTGTCCCAATGAGTAGATATTTTCGATAATTCATTATTAATTCATTGATGGACAAGGTCATGTGATCATGGGAATATATGCGCCCAATATGTCAAGGTACCTGTGTGAATATCTTCAGGATGCTAGGCCATATATCTGCCCTGGTATTAGCAAATATGTCCAAAATGCGAAAACATTGGGACAGTTTTTTGAGCCACTGTAGCATCTGCATACTTCTCTATATACTCTTCTTGGAGCTTCTTGACAAGCTCTGGAGGTAGCATGTAGTGGCTATGATATTTTTTATTTGCCCACACAGCTCCAGAACCTGTCAGATTCTGAGAATAAGCATTGAAGAAATGGGCAGCACAGTTTGCATAGCTACACAGAAGCATCAGTGAATAACCAGTATGATCTGATTGTCATTCATACTATCAGATTTGAAGTAGAGGAATATTATCAAGGCAATCTTTCATCACAGCTTCCATTTCATCAATGTTTTCAGTCTTGGGTAAATTCCTATAGTGGAGTTTGGCTGCCCCCCAATACTACTCAATAAAGTTGAGCTTGCAATGATACTTGGCATAAAAGTCACATATCTGACCACAAAAAATAATGAGCTCCTTGAGGTGGGATTTTTGATTGACAAAATCTGGTGGATTGAAGAGGAGCTGGCAGTAACAACAACCAGTATGGCCTTTTTCACATTTAAATCCTTCACATTGGGCTTGAAGATCTCCAGAGGATGGCCAAAGCCCTTGCTCTTTAATAATGAGAGCTATACCCTTAAACCAGCCAGGCATTGTTGGGTAATCATCATCAAAATAAAGATCCTGATGCATTATCACACCACTCTTCTTGAATGACATTGAGCACATCTTTGGGCCATCTTTGTGGTGCTACCAAGACTCATGTGGGTTCTTTGGCATCTGTTGTACTGAAAGGGCATCAGGTGCATGACATTGATGACTTGGGGTATTATCAAAAAGCCAAAGTCCTGTCATAAAGCCATTTGTTTTGCCTTCAAAAATATCAATGGCATGATCAACTTGAGCCAAGAGGTCATCTCCACTGAAATACCCATCTCTGTTCTTCCCTGCCCAAAAGAAAATTCAAGCTTCTCTGTTCAGAAGCTGTCAGAAACCTCTGAGATTAAAAGACTAAAAATAGTATGCACTCTCCCTCATGTGTCAACCAGCCCCATTCAGGTGACAGAAACTCTGAAATCATCACTGATGGTCCCTCTCCCTTTCTCTCCATCAAAGTTTTCTCTCTTGGATGTGACCACTTGGTCTTTCTCTGATCATTTTGGTAGAAGGTTGATTCATCATGTATTAAGGGGACAATGCAGAAACAGCCTCTTTGTGGAACTGGAAAACCATTAGGTTTTGTTTTCAAGTCACCATTGTTGTCATAGATGAACATTCAAGGCTCATATTCAGTCTTCTAGTGGGCAACAAACCCCTTCTTGTATTCAACTATGGCCTCTTGCTCATGACTGTTGATGTACATTCCATTCTGCTTTTAGGTGTATTGCCAGCTTAGTCAATGAAGCCATCATTGCATGGTCTGGATGGTGATGTTTTTTGAAATTATTGATCCAAATTGACTTCACATCTCCAGTAATGAGACATAATCAACAATGTCTTCAGCTTGTATGTGTCCACCATTTTCCTTCTTGATATGATATAACTGAAGTTCCAATGAGAAGTCCTCATCATCAATAATTGATGGGGTTGTTGGAGCACCATGATTATAGAGTGGAAGTTCTCCATTGTGCAGGTAATTGTATATCCATGTTCTTATGGTTTGTGCATGACTGATACTTTGGCATGCAGCTTTAGTAGCAAGAACTGATATCTCATGCTAGCTATAGCTGGGCTCTACATCAAGATAGAAGTTGAGGGTGGCAGTCATGGATAGGAGGCAAGTTTGGGTGAGAGGGGCAAGCCTTTTGTCCTTAGATAGGGAGGTAAGCTTGCTCTTTGCTTGCTGGAGTGCTGGAAAGTCCTTGTAGAACATCTGGTTCAAGGACCAGTCTGCCTATGACTTTGGGCTGTCATCAAGAGGTATGTTTCAATGTTTTATGTCTTGTAAAAGATTTCTAACAGTGTTTCTAGCCTCTAGGACATGCTTATCCCATTGCTGAAGGATTGTTTCAATGGTATCCGTCACATTCTTGGGTTTCTAGACAGTGGTGAGTTCAATATGGGTAGAAAACTCATTGTAACTCACATCATTCTCCTCCAGACCAAAAATGTGTTCTAGATGCTCCTCCATCTCATCCTCAACCTCAATCTTTTCAATATACTCTTCTTTACTGTCTGGGACATTGTCTTTGACGATCTGGCTGCCCTGAGCTTCGCTTTGAGCTTCAGGAGAGGTAAGGAATTGATCAATCATCCCTTGACCTTTCTTGGCTAATTTTCATTGTTTTGTAGCATAATGTTGCTTTGTTCTTGCAGAGTTTCCAGTATAATGTTGAGGGCATTTTGGTTTATTCCCTGGGGCCTCCATTTCCGCTCAAAATATGACCTGAAACACTGCCTGCATGGTGGCTGCAAACTTCTGAACCTCACTTTCTGTTGGTATCTCTTCACATTCCTCCTCATCTCTGTCACCCTCTGACCCATCAGCACTACTGTAGACACCTCCATCACAGCCAGATGACTCAGAAGCTGGCTCTGGAACAACAGAAGGCTGAAGATCCACTACAGAAGGAGAGTAGGAGTCCATTCTATGATCTAAAGGACTAGAAATTGAGTTTTGGGGTGGACTTTTCTGCTGGTTTGCCCTGACTAGGTTCCTTAGTCATACCCAATTTGCCTTTGAATGATTTCCCATGTAACTTGAGTGGTTTTTTGCAATTTTTGGATATTTCTTTCTTATTTTCTTTTGCCTTTCTGACACTCTAGATATCACATGATTGTATTATGTAAGTGGCAAAATATCGCACTTTGCAGAGCCTCACTGCCTCTTGACCTTTGCCAAATGGTTTAATATGACATTTTGAGCAACTTTTGTCAAAAAAATAAAAAACTTGTAATTAAATATTATACAATGGTTTTTTCAACATTTTAGTTCCTAGGAAATGTTCACTAGCCCTGTCTGAAACTTCCCTAGGAGCTACTTTACCTCAGAAATCCATGTTGTCATCATAATTCCCCTTGACATTTTGGTGCTGGACTACTTATATGACATATATGTGTTCCTGATGTCCTATACCTTATCTAATTTAACCAATATTACAATTAGAGAGAATAAAGATGAAAGTGAGGGAAAGGAAAAGGAGGGGACATCTAGAGAGGGTGGAGGAGAGAGAGAGGAGGGAGGGAAGAAGAGAGAGGGCAAAGGACAGAGAAGGGAGGAGAGAGAGGGTAGAGTAGAAAGCAAACTCTGGTTTTGAAGTTCAACATATTCACATAATCATGTAATGCCTCTGCTTGAGCCAACATACCCTAACCCTAAATTGATAGAAGTCATGTGCTTGAGTACTGCCTGGGCAGGAGCTAATAGGTACTTATTTGATCATGTGACTCAGCCACTCTTCTTCAGCACCTATTGTTTGAATTCTTTGAGCTCCAGGAAATATGTTTAGCTCATTGAATTTACCTGAGAAGCTTGTTTATAACATATATAGTTCAGAAATTAACTGCCCAAGTAGTGCCCAGGCAGTACTCAAGCACATGACTTCTATCAATTTAGGGTTAGGGCATGTTGGCACAAGCAGAGACATCACATGATCATGTGAATATGTTGAATTTCAAAACCAGAGTTTGCTTTCTATGCACTCAATACTTCTCCTTGCCTTTAAACTTTTATCTCACCCAAGTAACTTGTAGCAGAGGTATATTCTACTCTTCTATCATCAAGAGCCACTTATATATATATATTATGTAGGAGGTCAACCAGGTAGGTTGGGAAGGTAAAAGAGTGAGGTTGGAAGGACAGGTTGGAAGGAGAGTGAGGTTGGGAGGACAGGTTGGAAGGACAGGTTGAGAGGAGAGTGAGGTTGGAAGAATAGCCATGTTGGGAGGAGCAGTTGGGAGGAGAGTGAGGTTGGGAGAAGAGCTAGGTTGGGAGGAGAGTGAGGTTGGGCAAGCAAGACAATGAGGTTGAGAGGACAAGAGAGTGAGGTTGTCTGAGGAATACACTAGTTGGTGAGTACTTATAGCCTTTAGTTATTCTTGATGCTCATTTGAGTCTTCTTGGTATTATTTCCTTCTAAGAGGAATAATAGTGAGTTATTATCTTTTCAGCTAATCTTGATTTACTAACATATGATCAGGTATATTTTTATAGGCTGAGTGTCAGTAGAATTCAAGAGGGATGTCTTATCTTTAGATAGGATTATCTTGCAAGATTATAGTATTTAGCAAAGTAAGACTATAGGAATATGGGGGTGTAGCATATTATAGATATTCTGGGACCTTTTGGCTTTATATATATTATATGTAAATTTCCTATATATATATATTTCTATTTCCAGTTTGTGGATTACAAATACCAGGCCCCAGCAGTAGCCACCATATACCAGACCCCACAAGGTAGCCAGGACCAGGCTGGACCAGCATTTTGTTATATATCCCTAGCAATTTAGCTTACCTGAATAGCACTTACTAGCACTCACTATTATTTTGGCTTCACCAGGTAGCACTCACTAACACCCTGGCTAAGCTAGGTAACACTCACTAGCACTTCAGTTAAGCTATATAGCACTACACTAATACTACATAATATTGGCAGAGTGCTGTATATAGGGGGGGTACATTAGTGCACTACTGTATTACCTAGTGTTACCTAACAATGGGGTAGCAGACCAAAGATTGCTGATGTTGTGCTGAGCATGTGCAGTCTGCCTGTATCTCCCTCTTCCTCTCTCCCTCTTACCAGACACTCTAGTTTCTCTACAGTTCAAAGTACTGCATAGGCAACCAAGGGTGCTCTGGATTCAGATTTCCCAACCTTGAACACCCCCAGGTGCAACAAAAATGTGTCCACTATGGCCAGAAACATGTCTAACTCAGCTTTATCTAGTATTACCTTCTAATGATATATAGAAATGATTGGTCTAGGCAACTAATTTTCTATCTGAAGAATTAAGTGCTGAATGTAGTGATGTCACTGATCTTGTGCCATAAGGCACCTAATTCTTGGTACAGAAAATTAGCCACCTAATACAATCATTTCTATACATCAATATAAGGTGATGCTAGATAAAACTGAGTTAAACATGTCTCTGGCCATAGTGGACACATTTGTGGTGCACCTGGAGATGTTCAAGGTTGAGGAATCTGAATCCAGAGCACTCTTGGTTGCCCATGCAGTGCTTTGAACTGTAGAAAAACTAGAGTGTCTGGTAAGAAGGAGAGAGAAAGAAGGAGATACAGGCAGACTGCACATGCTCAGCACAACAGTTTTGTGCTTATTCAAGACATCTGCTTTAGGGATTCTTCCTGCAGGTAGTTCCACATCAAGGGCCTGAATATTCACTGAGATATTCACAGTTGAAGTTAGGGTCTTCCTATAACATTAGATGTCTCATCAATAAATTTCAAGTCATGCTACAGTGGCTCAAAAAACTGTCCCAATGTTTTCGCATTTTGGACATATTTGCTAATGCCAGGGCAGATATATGGCCTAGCATCCTGAAAATATTCACACAGGTACCTTGACATATTGGGCACATATATTCCCATGATCACATGACCTTGTCCATCAATGAATTATAAATGAATTATCGAACATATCTACTCATTGGGACAGTTTTTTGACCCTCTGTTATCTACCTACTCAATACTTTGTATGACCTCCTCTTGCCCTGATAACTGCCTCAATCCTTCTGGGCATGCTTTCTATCAGCCTTTGGCACCTTTCTGCTGGAATCTTATTCCACTCCTCTACTAGCCTCTCCCACAATTCAAATACTCCCTTGGGTGGTCTTTCATATGCCTTCAGCTGGTCCTTCAGGTAGGTCCAGAGGTGTTCAATGGGATTTAGGTCAGGGGATTGTGCAGGCCATGATAGAACTTGAATGTTGTTGTCCACAAACTATTGTTGTCCCAGTTTTGAGGTGTGTTTTGGGTCATTATCCTGCTGGAATATCCTCTCCTCCTCCTCTATCTCCAACTTTTCAAAGCTTTTGACCACCCCATTGTCCAAAATCTCGCAGTATTGCACTGCATCCATATTCCCTTGAACCTCTATCAGCTTTCCCACCCCATTCCACCCCATACACCCCTACACCATCATGTTACCACCTCCTCCATGTTTGACAGTAGGGAGAGTGGTCCTATCTGACAGTAGTTCCCCCCTCCCCTTCCAGGTATACACCTTTCCATCTGACCCAATCCTGTTGATCTTTGTTTCATCTGTCCATAACACCCTCTTCCAGTCCTCCACTGTCCAATTCCTATGTTCATATGCAAAGTCAAGGTGTTCCTCACAATGTTGCCTTTGAGTAGAGGTCATTTGATCTTGGTTACAGAGCAAAATCCATTATCCTGAAGGGTATTTCTGACAGTTTGGGGTGTGACAGGGTCAGACAGAGTAGATTTAATGAAAGTTGTAGCCTGGACAGCATTGTCTAGCTTTCCAGAGGTTATTTGGTAAATTATTGCTTTTTTATCATGAGGAGAAAGCTTGGAAGGATGTCCTCCCTTGTTGTTTTCCTTGTCCCCATCAACTTCTTTCTTGATCCTCCCAACAGTAGACTTGCCTCGACCAGTTTTATGTTCAATCTGGCACAAGGAATAGCCATCTTTGAGAAGAGAAGTGACTTGGGAGTATTGGATAGAGGAGATAGCTTTCATGATGTAGTGGCAGGAAGAAAGACAGTTGTAACCATCTCAACATGTCAACCAAGGTCACATGATCTTGTTTATTACTGCCATGCCTGCCCTGATGCTCTCCTGGCATGTTACAAGGTAGATACTGGGAGGCTAACAGGGGGTCAAAAAACTGTCCCAATGATTAGATATTTTCGATAATTCATTAATAATTCATTGATGGACAAGGTCTTGTGATCATGGGAATATATGTGCCCAATATGTCAAGGTACCTGTGTGAATATTTTCAGGATGCTAGGCCATATATCTGCCCTGGTATTGGCAAATATGTCCAAAATGCGAAAACATTGGGACAGTTTTTTGAGCCACTGTATAAGGCACCTAATTTTCTGTATGGACAATTAGGTGTCTTATGGCATGAGATCAGTGATATCACCACATTCAGCACTCAATCTTCCATACAGAAGTCAGGGTTCAACCAAGTGTGACCCCATATGATATAATAGAGACTCTGTGGAACCAACTGTGTATGGGGCTATATTCAATCTGGAATAGCCTCTCTATTCTATAAGACACTATAGGACTACATGACTACACAACCTCCCCACATACCCTATGTTGTAGCATTCACTTACTATAGCACTCTATATATATTTATTCACTTCCTATGGCATACTAAAGTAAAAAACTCAAGTTACTGATGTTGTCTGATGTGAATAGTATTATGGCACTATTAACCCATTTATTGGTATAGTACCCCTCTACCCTTTCTTTCATTCATTGAATACTATGCACACACCTTACTAGACTAATAGTTCTGTGGAACTATTGCCTCAAATGCTTAACAAGCATTGAGTACACCTGTACCATCCCCTATCTCACATCAACAAAGTGTGCATGATTGATACAACCAAATGTGTGGTCTATTTTCACATGAACGTATCAGTTTCAAACACTTCCAAATGGTCCCATAGCCTCAGTAACCACTGTGCCTGTGCATGTACTGAATTGGAGTTTTTACCGATGCAAGAGGGAGGTCAGCATGCTAACTTAGTTACTGCACTGGAGATGCCATCATGGATAGCCAGCCAATCTTAAATCCAAAAAAATTGGCAGATCAAGCTTTACAAGGTATCAAATTATTTATCCTTCTTCACTAGATGTTCCACAATTTCAACGGCACGCTTAAACTTTTCCTTTTGCTGAGCCGTGGCTTTCACGGAGCTCTCACCTCCACCACAACCTGCGGGACCCCCATTAAACCACTCCAAGTCATCGCTTCCCCAAGCGATACTAGTATTAAGCCCATAAATATCCTCGCTCCCGGGAGGCTGTTCAGTGGGTAGATCCTTCAAAATGCCGTGTAGCTCGTCAATGAGAGTGACTGCATCCGAGTGGGGAATGCTCTTGGGAGCGAACTCTTGGAGAGACGGCGTCCCCGTGGGACGTTCACCACCAGCGATATTGATATCGGCGTGGTCTTTGGGACGGGTGATGGTGTAGATAGCGTCGGGTGTAGGTGGTGCAAATCCTCCAACAATACCTAGTGTAGAGTTGAATCCGAGGTCGGACGGTGAGATGAGAGGATCGCGTACCTTTCTGGAGTCTTAGCGAGTACTCGGACGGAGCCATGGTGGAGAGCGGATAGGAGAGATGGATGGATATGGACTTCTGTTTATGTACATTGTGATTAGATCACTGCGTGGAGACTGGTTAGGGTTACTACGTCATTGAGTATGGAAGATAAAACAGAGAACGAGGGAACATTTACACTCACACAGCCCTCAGTTATGCCATCCAAGCCAACATCCAGCGATAACCACAATACCCGCCCAGCTGCCAAGCAGCCCTCGCCAGCGCAAACCATGAAGGTCTCTCCAGAGGCCAAACACGAACAACACCTGCAGACTGAGGAAGAGGGCCCAGCTGCACGTATGCGTGGCGGTTGTATCCCATGTCCAGTGAGTACAGCGTAATGTCCAACAGAAAAGACCGAACTAAGTGCTTGTAGGGTGGAGGATGCTGCTTCATCATTCCATGCCCCTGCCTATAATTTCGAATGCCATCACAATCAAGTGTAAATAAATTGTTAATGTACAACCATGTTTGTATTCTACCATGCACAAGTTTAAAGCTCTCGAACCAGTCCGTCTCCAGCCTGGCCACAAATCTCAAAAACACCTCATCACTCCCAAAAATCTAGTCGGTCGTTTACCATCTGACCTCCATCTCATTATCCTCTCACATCTCCCCGTGCATGACTTCCCTGCATATGCGCGCTGTTCGCATGCAACCTCGGCGCTAGCCTTTGACGACTCGCTATGGCAAAAGCGGTGGAATGCCCTTGGTGTTGAGAAGCAGGGACTTTCTGCTACGCTTGACGATATTGAGACACACCAAAAGGGTCAGGTAGCTGCCTCAAGAGCTGCCGCGCCCCCGACTATCCCGGTAGATGATGAATTCGGCGATTTCGCGACGGTTGATGTTCTTGAACCCAAACCAGACGAACTGGGAGATTTCGTAGGAGCTTTCGATGCACTCGCAGCAAGCGCAAAACCACTCCTGCCGCCGATGACGCTTGCTCCGACCAAGGATACGTTCAGAAACAAATTCATCCGCGCGCATACTCTACTCAAACCGCTCCTTCGATATCTCTCATCACCACCTCATCACATTCTCTCCGAATTCAGCTCAGTTGCATCACCATCGCTGAGATCACAAGCCAAGCTCTTCCACCTCCTTTCCCTATTCCTTTCACCCACCATCCAGCCCGTGAACAATTACGATGTATTGGCGCTGTCACTCCGTTCCGCGATGGATCGGTTCGACGCAAGTTTATTGTCAGCCTTTGACGTCGCTGATGGAAAGGGGGACGAAGCAGCGATGAAAGAGGCAGCAGAGTCAAGTTGGGAGTTGTGGGATGGTACAGGTGACTGGGAGATGGGAAAAGTATGGGCGGAGAAGAGAGAGATTTTTTATCAGCATGGCTGGAAGCCACTGGATAACATTACGTGCGTACATCTTCTCCCACCCTGTGGAAAACACATACTCATCTCTCCGCTTCTCATTAGGAATGACCGGCTGGACTTCACTCCTATGGACGAGTTCATGTCACAGATCTTGGAAGCCATCAGCGAGCACGGATCTCGTGCTGTACGAATATTTCCTCCCCCTGCTCAAGTCTTGATCGCCTTTGCCGACAGAATCGCAAACGAAGTGGTAAGTTCCGCCATAGCAGTCTCACATTCGACGGATCATACTGAACGTCACTTATAGGTTGGAGAATACATCACTTCATTACTAGAAAGAGCGAGAGAAGTATCAACAGCGATGTTCCTCCAGGCTACCGCAGCGTGTTTCAGGGTATCATGGAAGATGGTAGACGCAATGATGCTAGCCGCCGAGCAAAGAGAAGACTCGGAGATCACTAGGACCAAAGCAGAAGACGTCATGTATGTGCCCCTCTCCATTTTCATCGTACTAGCACTAACATTCTACAGCTACCGCATGTTCGAAGTCAACATGGACGAATACCTCGACGAAGAGGTCGAATACCTCAAACTCGTCTTTGAAACCATCTGCAAAAACTGGGACCGCCAGGTACGCACACACACCCACACCCCTCCCCTCAAAATCCCCACCCATATCACTAACTCAAACCCACAGACATCCGCCAAATCATCCGACGCAACCACAAACTCAACCGCCCGTTTCCTATCCTCTCACAACCCAGCCCAAGTAAAACGAAACGTCCTAACCTCATTCACAAACGTCCTCTTACTTCCCGTCACAATCGTCCCACGGACCGTCAACGCTGTAGGAGGAGCACTCATGACAGGAGGATCAGCCGCAGTTCAGGGGATAGCGATGTTAAACCCCCAAAGATGGGCGGGTGGAGGAGCTGAGGCAGCGGGTAATGGTGCTTATTCGAGGAATTTGGGGAGGGATGGTGGTGAGATGTTGTTTGAGGCTGATGTGAATGATGATGACGAAGAGACCGACAATAAGACGATCGCAACATTTACATCGGATAGTAAGTGGCCAACTTTCTCCAACCCCCGACGTTCGCCGATGCTCATCCACATTTCGGGGCTTTTGTAGCCTCGACACTAGCGACAGCTACCACTCGATCAAGTGAAACTATGGCAAAAAACGGGAAGATGATAGCAGAAGCTACAACGAATCAACTGGAACTATTGCTCTCGCTGGACGTAGCACTAGAGCTGATCCATGCCGATCGAGAGGCTCTAAAACGCGTGGAAGCTTTTGCTGGATACCCAGGACACTACGGACACCGAGTACGAGATACGATTGAGGAGTTGTTCATCTTGATGTTGCAGACCCTGGGAGAGCGGCATGTCACTAAGGGGTTTTCGCAGTGAGTTCCTAGGCTCTGCGAGACTTCGATGTATTGCTGATGTGGATGTGTAGAGCAACCGAGAGAATGACAGAGTACAAACCTTCTGAACATCAGGAAACGACGAGCGTTGCTCCGTTGGTTCAATTCTTTGAGCTGGTACACATTGGGGATATGATACAATCCATGGTCCAAGTGTATTTCGACAAGGAGCTGGTGAGTATTCCCTGTCTCTTTCTCGACGTGCGACTGAATGAAGTACAGGCCCCACATATAGACAAGACGGATTTTCTGAACGCAGTCGTGAGAGAAAAAAAGAGGTTCGAGAATGCCTTGGACGAGAGTGTGGCAGGTGGACTGAACGCCGGGACCGACGTGCTGATGAATCAGGTACATTTTCTCCACCTTTCTATCGGCCTGACTTACTAACCAGTGTCTCGGCTTTATAGGTTGAACATATCATTCTAACGCTGACAGAACCAAGAGAATATTATCCTCCCGAAGACGCACCATTGGATCTCGGACCCACAAAAGCATGCACAGAAGCGATCAACTGTTTAGATAAACACTGTAAATTGTTAAAGGGGAGCACGAGTAAGGAGGTGCTGGAGGTATTTTATCAGGAGATCGGTATTCGGTTGATTGTGTGAGTACAGTCTCTTCCATATGAGAAGGAGAACGTACTGAAGGGATGCGTCGTGGTGTAATAGGATATTGCAAAAGCACATCAAGCGGCAGATCATCTCCTTGAATGGGGGATTTCAAGTAATTGCGGATCTGAATACGTACCATACATTCATTTCATCGTTGAAGGTGCGTATTATTCGATCAGCCGGCGGTCACACGACTGATCAACGACATGTCGTCTAGGTCCAATCTATCGCCAGCGACTTTTCGCACCTCAAAATGCTGGGCCACGTCTACGTCGTAGAAGACGCGAAAGACCTAGCTCAGATCGTGAGAGACGTAACGAGGTATGGTGGTGCTTATCGACCAGAGGTAAATTTTTTGTCGTTCTTGCCCGTGACCTGAACGGTGTTGACTGGTGATGTGATAGGATATTTACGAGTTCATTCAGCGCCGGTCTGATTGGAAGAAAATCGAAAATATCGTGGATAAGACGATGTATAACTTGAGTTTTAAAGAGGATTGTGTGATATGTTGATGACTTTCTGTTGGGACTCTCATGGATATGGCTCGGAGTACACAAATAGGGACTCAAACAATGGATATGAAACGCAATACATAGGACTACATGACCTTTAATTCCAATGGCAGGTGAAGGTTGATGCAAGGACCTTAAGGTGTCAAATCTACAGCCTTCAGAGGCATATAAATAATCTGTTCAGTACCCCACCAAGTCGTATGATGTCCCTGGGCCGCTCAAGAGATCCCCATCAAATCACTGTGACGAAGTGTGACAGAAGTACAGAAGATCAAAAAAAGTGTTTTTCAAAGTGTTTGATCTCTCAACACCGCCATGGCCACAGTGCAAACCCTCAATCTCCTCGCCCCTCCCCTCCACCCAGACTACACACCCCCAACTGCCTCAGGTTCTCGCCTGTCACGTAAGTATACCCACATCGATGATTTTTACTTGTTCTAATGATCGATGAAATTTAGCGCCTCACCCAGCTGGACATAGAACCTTGCTCCCTGTTGGACCTGCCTATCTGAATCATCTAAAGCTCTCATTGAAACATGCACACGATTTCGATGCGCTAGATAAGCACCTTGAAGAGGAGCAGCAGAAGAAATTGGCCCTGGAGGCTAACGGCACGAGCGCTGAGGACGATCTTGGTGTCGGTGATGAGCCAGAGTCTGATGAGCTCTTGAATCTCGATCCCAAGGAGTGGAAGGTGAGCGCCTCAGCTTATTATGATAGTACCCTCGTCCTTATCCTGCCATGTAGAAACATGACTACTACGCCGTTCTCGGTCTCTCAGATCTTCGATGGAGAGCCACACCCGAACAGATCAAAATCGCGCGTATGTGCATTTATATTGATTTATCTTCGAAAAATCTGATCAACTGGGGATTAGATCGCAAAAAGGTCCTTAAGCACCACCCGGACAAAAAAGTGTCTTCAGCGCCCTCGTCTACCAATAACCTTCTGCAGTTTACTGGCACCAACACCAACGATGATGCGTTCTTCAAGTGTATTTCAAAGGCTCATGAGGTCCTGAGTCATCCCGAAAAGCGCCGTCAATTTGATTCCGTAGATCCCCAATTCATCGAATGGGAGGAGGACCTACCTTCGACCTCAATCAAAGTAAGCGTTTTTGAATTGTTCCCAATGCATCCCTATGCCTAACAGGCGACTAGAGCAAGAAAGAAGTTGACTTCTTCAAAACCTTTACACCCATTTTCGCGGAATACTCTCGCTTCTCACGTGTACAACCCGTACCTGGACTTGGTAAGGTGGATGCGACCAAGGCAGAGGTTGAAGGCTTCTACGATTTCTGGTACAACTTTGATAGCTGGAGGAGCTTTGAGTGGTGGGACAAGGAAGTAAACGAGGGTAGTGACAAGTAAGCATCACGCCACTTCCAAGCTACAGACGTCTGACTCGGACATAGTCGCGACGACAAACGTTACACAGAGAAAAAGAACAAGTCCGAGCGCGCGCGCCGAAAGAAGGAAGACACCGCAAAACTTCGCGGTCTTGTCGACTTGACTCTTGGTCTTGACCCTCGCATTAAGCGCATTAAACAAGAAGAGAAAGAGGCAAGGGAGGCAAAGAAACGTGGTAGTACTCCAGGTGGAACTGTGAAGAAAACGAAGCAACAGGAGGAGGAGGAAAAAAAGAAGGCTGAAGAAGAGGCTCGCAAGAAAGAAGAGGAAGACAAGGTATGGTTTGGCGATTAATCTCTTTTGGTCCACGTTTCTGAAGACGACATTTTACAGGTTGCCAAAGCTGAAGCCAAAAAGGCAAAAGCTGCCGCTGCCAATGCCGCCAAGAAGGCTAGGAGAGCCGCGAGAGCAGCTGAAGGAGGTGCTTGAGAGACTGAAGGCACTCGATACATTTATCTACATTAGAGTTAATTAGGCATCACGTGGTTATGAATGATGACCCTTGTCGCGTCGCGTCAAGCTCGTGAGACTCTGGCACCTATGCCATCTATCAATAAATCACTTGTCACTGTCAGGTTTCTCAGCACTGCCTATGCCTGGGGGATCTATCATGTCTGTTTCCCGCCGCTTCGTTACCCCGTCCCTCTCGTTAGCACCCAGTCGTACTGCCAGTCTTCTCATGGCTCTTGACTCTCTTAACCTCCAAGCAGGCGAAATCTTGGGAACCGAGCAAGTTGGTCGACTGCTAACCCTAGCAGACGCCAAAGAAGAGGTAGAAATTGCAGAACCAAAGATGAACTCTATTGAAAGGATCAACCCAGCAAGTAGGCTCGAGGTCCTGTACGTCGCATCTCCCGGGCAAGGGAAAAAAACTAGCACTTACCGGCACCTGGATAGTGCTCAGATCCCTCACCCAAGAACGTCCTCAAAGCCACGGACCAGGAAAACCACGTCGAGGCCACAAGCCAAGAAGACCACATCAAGGTCACAAGTCAAGAAGATCACTTCAAAGCCACAAGTCAAGAAGACCAGCGAGGAGAGTAGAATCATGCCCACTGGAAGCACAAGCAAACCCGCAGAGGTCCAAAAGGCAGTACCCATCATCTCGATTGAAGCAGAACAGGACCAGCCGGTTAAGGACCCACTACCCTTCTACTCGTGCAAGGATTACGAGCCGAAGCCCTCCATCATCTACATAAAAAACGAGGAAGAAACTAACGAAATGATCAATGGCCTCTTCACTGGGTTCGTCTCGTTCCCGGCTGGTTGCCATCACCTTCTGACTGAAGACATCCTTTCCTCCGCTCTAGTCCTGTCGCTATGGATCTCGAATGGCGTGTAACTTTCTATAGGACTGCTGAGCGCAACACAAAGAGCGAGGGCAAGGCAGCGGTTGTCCAGATTGCTGATGGAGCTGGTCTCATTCTCATAATACAGGTGAACGGAATGCGCAGTGAGTTGTTACCCAACAATTAAGGCGGTGGCTGGACATTGAACTATCAACATAGGATTCCCTGAGCGTCTTCAGGTGCGGGCGAAACCTAGGGACAATGATCTCCTTTCTGATACATGAGACGTGTATAGGCATTGATAGAAAACCCGAAGATTGCCAAAGTTGGAGTCAACATTCTGAGTGAGTTAACCAACTCAATTTAACTACCCCGAATTCACCCGCATATCACAGATGACGGTAAGAAGTTATTTAGGGACTATGGTATCATGGCCAAAAATCTCGTGGAACTCGGCTCAGTTGCGCTGGTGGTCGATCCTAAGCCTATTGCAAAGCGCAAGATCGTGAGTCTAGCAAAAGTGAGTTTTTTTCACCTTTACTTTCAACTACTGCTAACGTTGTGCCATAAGCTCGTGGAACGTTATTGCGGCAAAATTCTGGACAAAGGTCCCGTGCGGATAAGTGATTGGGAGAAGCCTCTGAGCGTCAGCCAGAGAGAATGTACGCGAACCAATCATGAGTCCGTGAAATCAAATATGCTTACTCATGGCATGTAGATGCTGCGAATGATGTACATTCATCGCTGATGGTCTACAATGAGCTTCTCAAACTTGGAGAGCTGTACTCCTGTACTCTGGAGGACGTTTCAGCTCAATACACAAGCGAAGTGGGGTGGTCCATCGGAAGTGGCATCCTGTCAACTGGGAGCCAATCCACCCAAACTCAAGAAGGCATGCAACCACGATATCTCCGAGCATATGAAAGCTGGCACCAGAGAGGACTTTCCCTGGAGGAAATGTGCCTCAAGCTCAGCCTCAAGAGCCAAGGTTCTTACGGACCAATCGTGGAAGGAGATGATCTGGCTCTAAAGCCTGGAACCGTGATGTGAGCTACTCTTCTAAAACGCGGAATTCAGCACTTTTTGACTTTGATATAGCTCGTATATTATTGCAGCTCTACAGAATGACTCTGGGCTAGAGTATAAGCTAGATAAACTCGTGGAACTTGTCCAGATGGATCTAGATTCATGGAGTAGACATAGAGAATGGATTGTACAGCAGTGTTGAGCGAAATAAATACCTAACTATCTAAATGATGGAAAAGAGACTTTAATTCAGTGGTCAGTGGCCGTCGAAAAACCGATATCAGCCCATGCTCTCATTTTATCGCCGTAGCGCACAGTTAGAGAAATGAGCCTGTAGGAGGAAAAAAAAAAACCAACACAGTTAAATCCTGCTAAGGAGCAAATAAAGGGGGCTTACGCAAACCCAACCCAGGCCAAGCACGCTGAAATAGTGTTCGTAACGAGCATCCCGTACGTGTCAATCAGAGGCATCACACCCGATATCCCGAACGCCAGAAGGAAAGACCTAAAACCACTGTTCCAAAGTCAGCATCAAACAATTGCATGTGAAATGATACGGCCATACGCATTGCAGGCCATGGCCTCCGCACTATGAGAGTGCATGATATCTACAATATAAGCTGCGCTCGGGCCCAGGGCAATATCAACCTAAAGTAAGTTCAGCAAAAAATTAGCAGGCCACCGAGCACACTCAGAACATACACCAAGGCCATTCACGAAGAGCAGAATGAGATTGAGCACCAGCCCGAGATGACCTTCAATGTATTCAGTCACTAATCCGCAACCAAGGACGGATACCGGGACAAGGACGAGGCCACCGAAGAACGTGGCTCGAAGGCGATCTTCGGGGTACCATACACCCCCTCTCTCTTTCTTCCATTTAACGATGATTTTATCTGATATACGCCCCGCGATAGGTGCTCCGACTGAAACCTAGAATCAGAGATTGAACGGCATTGATTTCTACTGCTACTCACTCATGTTACCCAGCCCACAAGGAAGGAAACATACTCCTACTAAGAGTTCGTTGTTGAGACTATAGCGCTTACCCTGAGTACCGAAATCAGTCGACTACTCTTTCAGCTCGAGAGATTTAGTTACCAGAGTGTAAGCAAGAGGGACCAGGAGAACTTGAGAGCATCGTTAGCTAGCGAAGGGGGAAAAAGGCGATAAATACCATAGTCCGTTAGCACCAGGAGAAAGCCCGCGGCAGACTAAAGAAGTATTTATCAGGGATCATCGATCAACGTTATGCGGGGACAATCAGAACGTACCACAAAGATAACATTCGGAGTCCGTAGTAATCGTAAAGGGCGGAGAGGATTCACAGCTCTAAATGAAAACTTACGTCCCCCACTGATACTGTCGATTCCGCGAGTGCCAGGATGGCTTGTCTCGGGAAAAGCAGTAAAGAAGATCACAAATACGGCGAGAGCTAAGGCACCCATGCACCACTGAGTTGCTCTCCATCCCCAGAAGTGCGAGACAGCACCTATCCATTATTTGTCAGCTAATTGTGTGAGGAAACATGTAAAGAGACGCCAAACCTCCGACCGGAGGAGCTAAAGTTGTACCCAACACACATCCCTAAGTTCGTGACGTAAGTCAACCCTGGTTCTCTCTAATAAATGTCTAAATCTCACGGCAAAAAAAATGCCCATTCCTGTCCCTCGTTCTTCCAACTTGTAGATATCACCAACGACAGCTGCTCCGACAACTAGCCCTGGGGAGGCTCCCATACACTGCCAAAACCTCCAGAGCAGGAGCTCATACATATTTCGCGAGGTCGAGACACCTATCGAGCCAATAATGCACAAGGGAAGAGAGATGAGGTATGTCGGACGTCTGCCGTCTGTCGGAGCTTGTCAGCTGTAACCCACAATTATTATAGGCCGACCACTGCTCACAAAAGGTAGCATAGCTAGCAGAAACCAAGGACCCGATGCAAGTCGCAAATATGGAAAGGCTGACCGCAAAACTACATAATACGTATAGCTGAGCTGAAAGGTCAGGGATAGACAGTGGTTTGTTACTCACCCAACACGTTCTCCTGTAGTGTTCAAGTCCCTGGCAATATGAGGGATCGAAGGGCTGAAGGTTCCGGTCAAGAACACTGGAATTGACGTCAGAATCGTGGGAGTTGAAGGGAAAATGAAATGACTTGCATGGCATCAAACCGGACCAAGCTACTATGGCCAGTATAAATTTCTTATACGCCGGAGAAAATCGCTCATAAATGAGCTCATTCTTGTAGGGTAGTGCACCAGAGAGCAAAGGAGTCTCCTCAGTAGCCATGAGATAGGTGGAAGAGAAGAAGCTAAGCACTTCGCTTGGGCAACCTCGTGTACTTATTTGACAGGAATAATTAGCACCTTTTTGCCCCAGCAAACACCAAACAAAACTGAAGCGAGCAAGACTTAGTCCATTTTTAGAGTTCATACAATTGATCCACCGGTCATTCGGCAATGGGGACCTTCTAATAATGCACTTTATGTCATTTATGTCTTTCCGAGCCCAACATGCTCTTTTCCTTACCAGCGAAGCGAAAATCTCAAATGGGGATCGTCGGGCGCTCCGAAGCCACAGCATTTTGCCTCCGAATCTCGTTGCTGTCAATAATAGATTGTGTGCATAGCTATTGCCACATGCACGCACGCTAGAGTCGCCATTATCATGAACTAGAAGAGGTTTGCCTCTTGACCAAAACTAGTAGCCCAATGCGATCCCATTCTTCCGAGAATCACTCGCAGCTATAGGAAAATTTTGACTGAGAGTGGTTATCCTTGAGCTTAACGCTATGACGAACCATAGAAAATTCCGTCTTTCTGCCTAACCACTTGAACCACGCCTACGCCTTCCACTCGATTTATGTCAACAACTAGAGCCGCGATAAAGCGTGACTGACTGATCCATTTGTCAGTTGAAGACCGAGATTACTCACACGAAATATTGTGGCCCGCCTGTCGCAGATAATCAAGCGCATCCGAAGGATAAGTCTCATCCACCTCTAGCTTCGTCGGGTAGAGCTGATGGAAAACGCGACCGAATTCAATTGCCTCACTAGGATGAAGCCCCCAACCGAGGTTCAACAATACCTGAACCACAGAGGGAAATATCCGCAATCCGCCGGACGCCCCGATACTAGCGTAAAATGAGCCATCGGAGTTCTCTAGAATGACCGGCGATGTTGACGATACTGGCATCTTGCCCGGTTCTGGATAATTATCTATACCAATATCAGAACCGAAATACTCAGTGTTAAATACAAAGGTGAGTTGTCGTACTTACATGGAGAAGGATATAAACCGAAATCTTTCGGGACACCAGGTACTGAGAAGTCGTCCATTTGATCATTCAATAATATGCCTGTGATGGGGTCAAGGACGAGAGACCCAAACAGATTATTTACGCTAGATGTCACCGAGACGGCCATCCCATTGGAGTCTGCGACGGATGTATGACTCTGAAGTGGATTAGTTGAATCAACGCAGCTAAGGAGTCACGGGCGACGAGGGCTTACAGTTCCATGGTCCATTGGGATGTCATATTCGGGATGATAATATTCCGGCGGATGGGTCCTATCCTATATAAATGTTCGAACAATCACCCCATGGAAGGAATGGAGAGGCCTACGTCGGTAATGTTATGAAATATCTCGCGTGCGTATTCCTTAGTCGCCATTTGTAAGATACATTCTGTATTTGCACACATTGCAGGATCACACAATTTCGATCTGATGTCAGATCAGCAAATTTGATTCCTCAGTAACGGACAAGGGACACTTACCGCGAAGCAAATGCGAATTTCATTGCTTCTACGAGTCGATGTACAGTAACTGGAGTTCTCGCTGACATATCATAGTTCTCCAGAACATTGAGCATCTGCAAAATCACTGACAGATCACCGATTAGGAGTTTTGCGCTGGTTCGAAACGGCGGACGGGACTCACAGGTTCCACTACCCGGAGAATGTGTGGTATATATTTTCCTTCCACGATACGTTCCGACCAGAGGTTTCTCCACTCGAATACGATAGTTCTTTAGATCCTCATGGGAGAGTATCCCACCAGTCTGACGGACTTTTTCGACCATAGCATCAGCAATGGGACCCTGTAAGGCAAAAGGCAGCTTCAGTGCTACTGATACAAGATACACATATGGTGTGGAGGTGGAATTTTTACTTCGTAAAAAGTATCTGGGCCGCGTTCAGCGATGATAGATAACGTCCGTGAGTAGTTTGTCCTGCTGATCCAATCGCCTTCCTGTAACAAAACACCATTCGGTGCGAACAAAGGTTTCCAATCAGGGTGGTTGAGCATCAAAGGACCGAAAATCTAGAAATCAAAAGTAAAATAGTAAATAAAACCACCAAAGCTCTGTGCAAAGGTGCAAGAATTACGACGCACCCGAATGCGTCTCGCCAATTCCTTCTGCACCTTCCATCCAGCGGCAAGTTTTGCACTAGGCTCAACTAGCGTTTTCCAAGGTATAGTCCCCCATCTCTTATGTGCTTCTTGTAATCCACGCAATTCCCCTGGTATAGCAACCGCCAGGCCGCCCCACTGTGATTTCGTAGGATCATCGCTAAACATTGTTTTATTCGACAATGCCGGTGCCGTTTCCCTGAAATTCAACGACCATACTTCGGATTCTGATTCGTTGTTCCCTGGCGGTATTCGTACGATCATGAATCCTCCTCCTCCAATTCCCGAACTAGATGAAGAGCGACCATCCAACGTTAATTAGAACAGTAGGACGAACTGATGATTGGTTACTCACGAATACATACTAAGAACGCCTGCACAAAACGTCGCAGCAATCGCGGCATCGACAGCATTCCCACCCTCCTTCAACACATCCACACCTATCTTTGAGCACTCTTCATTCTCCGATGCTACGACTCCTCTATACGCTTTCACCAGGTACGCCGGATTCCTAGGGTGCTCAATGCACCGTGGAGACGCACACACATTGTCGTGGTATTCGTGATACGACTGCTCAAACTGTCCAAGTTTTGGCGCGATTACGGTAGAATGAGCTCCACTGAGAGAAGTAGAGGAAGAGAGCGGAAGAGCTCGCAAAGGCTGCGAATACCACCAACAGACGAGCAACACGAGTCCAGCAAGGATAACCCGAATGATCACAAATATTTCATGCACACCAATGATAAGGCATTTTTGTGTCCGAACCTGTGGTATTTGTTCTTCGCCAATGATTGCCTTCTCCTTCGTCGACATGGTATCATCCATTGACAGGGTATGATACTTCCCGTACGGAACTTCTGTCAGTATTTGGGAAGGGACAGGTAAACGATATCTAGGGTCCCGAGTCCTCTGACCAGCCGGCAGGTGATAACAAAGAGCAGGTATACACCGCACGCCACGAGAAATGGACTTTAGAGCCCTTCGAGGCCTGAGGAGAGCTGATACTGCCGAGGAGAAGCGTCACTTGCAGTGATGCCAGATCCCTGTGCATGACAGGTCAGATGATCATTGCGGATCGGATGTATGAAACCACACAAGCATTCTGTCCATCAGACGCAAGAAGCCCCAAGTATTAATGAGAAGCTAAGCATACAGGACTTCAAAGCTTCAGGGGTGTGTCGGTGTTTGCCGGGCTCGTGCCAGCTCGTGCCTCCCGTGAGAAACATTGCACCTGACATGATCCGGCACCATCTACTTACATGATCATCAGGTTCAGGCATGAAGCAGGTGGGCAATTCGGGCCCGACTGACGGAGTCCTTGCTTTGGTATGGGTGATAGCATTTCGAACTTTCGAAGCCCAGAATACCTCAAGGTCCAAATGAAGACCATCAGAAGCAAGACTAAACCATCTAATGCTCCCTTGTGGCCTCTGATCAGATGTAGGCTCTGCCCAAGAAGTACCTCCAACCACCATACCTATATTCACTTCCCTACAGTAGCACCTATCAGGCGCAACCTCAGGCCGATCTTGCTCCCCCCCATGTACAAGACTGCTATACCATGTTTGCAGTGTTTCTGGCCGTAACGCTTGGTTGACGTACTTATCTACACAAAGTTTCTCCTGTAATTAACATCCTGGGTCTTCTAGCCCGATGTTAGATCCAGAGTGGAGCATCCATTGGAGCGTTTACGACTCTCGATTCAAAAACCCTCGAAAATGGCAAGTGCAGGATGGAACTCGAGGCCCAAGTCTCTGGTATTCATGCAGGGGGTCAAACCTTGTGGCCACGAGGCCTTGACTTTGAGTCTAAGTACCAGTTGGTGGTGTTGGGAATCTACAGAGACTACATACAACGGATCGTCAAATGCAGGAATCCCGGTCTTCCTATCGACAGCCAAAACTCCGGGATTGGTCAACCGGCCCAGGAATTTGACTGAGATACAGTAGCGGCAAGTACATACTACCACAGGGACTACTGCGGCATAAGCCCGACACCGACACTGTTCTCCACGATTTTATTCCAGCGTGCCACAGTTTCAGGTGCTTAAGGTTCAACGTTCAACGTTCGGCAAGTAGTCCCCAACTTTCACACGGAAGAAACATGACCTATATTCATAGACTCAACAAGCCTGAGTGATTTATCAAAGTCTGCTCCAAAGAATGTATGCTTCGGGAGTGACCAACCTATTCTCTGTGTCCGCCGCATTTTCTTTCAGGGGAATCAGATTACTACCTCACTCTCACTGTCAACTTGTCGTGGAATCGCATTCGAGCCAGAAACCTGTCTCTTTACGTAAATCCGACTTCAGGTTCTGCACGCCGTGAATGAATTTACATCCCATTATGGTCACCCCCGAATCGGAGAACACCGGTCGTCTCGGCTTGTCCGACTTACGACCGCGATGATACTTATTCTTCGTGTGCACCCTACCTAAAAAAGCGCCGTGGTCATTTAAGATCAATCCCCTAAACTTAGAATGGACGCACGGGTTGAGCCGAGTTGAGCCGATCACCTCCTCCAGCTTGTACCTTCGAGCATATATGATGTCGTGTAACCTGGGCCTCGTCACGTTGTTTTACCCTCTTCGCTGTCTTACTTTTCTGCACTGTAACAAATCACCATGGCCATTAAGCTCTATGGATGGTCCAGTTCTACGCCTTGCCTAGCTGTTGCCCTCATTCTCCATGAGAAGCAGGTTCCCTTCGAATGGGTAGATGTTGACTTGCCAAAAAAAGAGCAGAGATGTCCAGAATATCTCGCAAAGATAAATCCTTTCGGTATGGTTCCTGCCATCGTAAGTTTTGTATGCTTGCGAATGCTCCATTAATTGACGAAGCACTGTCATAATAGGACGACGATGGATTCGTCATGCACGAAAGTCGTGCCATCGCTCGCTACCTCGACGAGAAATACCCTGACCAGGGGACGCAACTGTTCCCAAAAGACCTGCGGCAACGTGCTATTGTTGACCAGGCGACATGGGGTGAATGGTTCCATTTCTTCCAAACTAGTGGAAACATGTGTTGTCAAGCCATGAGCGCGAAGTGCGTGCTTTTCGCTATTGACGTTAAAGATATCGAGGAACGCAAGAAGAGACTACTTGCAACACTGGACACATATGAGGGTGTTTTGGCCAAACAGAGATACATTGCCGGCGATGTGTGTGGTCATTTTTACACTCAAGGGATGCTCTAGACTCACTTCTCCTACAGGAACTCACGATTGCTGACCTCGTTCACATCCCTGGTAGTAGCAGACTCCTCGAAGAAGTCGGTGTGAACCTCGGTGAAGGAAGGCCCAACGTTCAGAGGTGGCTTGATGAGCTTTTGAGCCGCCAGACTTGGCAGAAAACGAAGCTCATGTTCAAGGACCACGTTCCGTGAGTCTTTATTTCACACATGTTTATGCTCAAATGCTAAAGCTATCGGGGCAGTAAGCTCAACTAAATGAGACCTTTTAGATAGATTAGAACCTTAGAGTAAACCCGGAACGAAATTTCGGTTATTCTTCTATTGGTATAATGGTGGAGTAGCTTGTACGACCACTAGATAGGATTTAGAATGTCATGAGGTTGGCGCAGATAGCAAAGGAATGAACTCATCAGTCTTGAAATATAGCGAGTCCAATTTCAGTTACTAACGTACACACCTCATCTTGCAGTTGCCGCTGTCGTAAACTAACCTCAAATGGCAGTTATATCTGCGAGACGATTATTTATCTCATAAATAGTCTACGGTGCGTGTTCCCGCAGTAGGAGCAAAACCAAGTAGGATAACATGGTCAACTCCTTTGTCGTAGGATTGGTGTACCAGAGTTCGCCATGTTAGCGGTCTTGTTATGCCATAATTGATACATACCAGAATACAGTCTGTGTGTGCCACAAACTTGCCAGAACAAAAGTGGAGCAGCTTCAACGCACCCACGGGGTTCATTCGCCACTCAGAGAACACTGGTTCACGCGAAAGTTGCTCCCGAGCCCGATCCGGCAGTGTAAGCCAATAAGAATCTTTCAACGAATCATACTTGTGTGTGACAATGACTCGTTTGATGTACTGTAGAGCATACCATAAAAACAGTGAACAATCGAGCCTGGACGAGCCCAGGTTTCTGAGAAGCCGAAACTTGGGTTCCTTCTAACCCTCGAATTAAAAAGTCCGGCACACCGTGTCGCTTTCCTGTACTTACATATTGGGCCTTATAACCTGAATACCTGACATTCTGCCGGCCTATAATAGAGGCTGACTCACTAGAATTAGTTATGTCTGGGTGCTGATTGAAATGAAAGTTTGAAGAATGCCGCTTCCCGGCAAGCAACGAGCCCTTCAGGGCTGCCTAGAAGTTGACCTAGTAAGTTAACTGGGCATGGGCCACACCAAGGTCCATTCTGTTCTCTCAGTGAGCATCTAGTCGTCCTCAAAAGCTTGCACGGAGTGTGCTGATTTATTTTATTACGAGGCGAGTTTAGTAGTAGTCTATGATTCAGACTACGTGCATGGTCATATTGTTAGTCTCCCGATCTGCGGATTCCCTATGCCGTCTCCATGGTGTGCTTGCCACCTAACTAGACATCGATTATTTTTTGGTGTTCCATTATTCAGAGCCACAGGAGCTTTTCTTCCACATTTTATCCTCATTCTAGATAAACTGTATCCTCGGTCTTTCATCAAACGGACTATGCTGTTGCCATCGTCTCAGTCCCTTCAGCAGATGCATATTTACATGGGATTGCAACACTCATTAAACCTTGAGTATCCAAAACTTGAGTATTAGGGAGCAGCGGAAACATGGTTAGCATGCCGATACCCTTATGTCACCTCACGTTCAACCAGCCATAAAATAATATTCTTGATACCTATCGTACTGCATATCAGGTTCTGTTTGACGCTCCACATGGAACCTCAGGGCTGCATGAATGCCTCCGGACTGTGCGAGACTACGAGTCTCACATGACCATTCTTCATGCGTACGTTCGGTCATAAGGCTTTCTGCAAGGGACCCTCCTTGACTATGTTTAGCGGTTCAGAATGCCCAAACAGATCTTGCTGCTCGCATTTACGCGCCTCATCTCCACATCTTCTAGCCGAAAATCTGATTTAACAGAAAGGGAAAAGTGCTGCGTAGGGCCAGACTTTCAAGTTTGATTGAGAACCTTGTCAGGAGTTGGGGTGAAGCTTGAAGGACCAGGATCTGGATACATATGTGTATAAATAATTGTTTAGAGAGTCGATTGATACATCCACAAACACTTCATCACCGTCACTCCGGGAATGACACGCTATTGATGTGCGCAGAAGCTACTGATGAGAGACTCATTGACAGGAGTCTTTGACGCTACCCTTATGTACGGATTTGCCCTCGTCATTTCCGCATCGGAGAACAGCATGCATCTAGGGTTCCCGGCTCACGATCGCGACAATACCCTGACCACTCCTGTGGACGTAATAGGTACTCAGAGTCTCAGACCAAACCGAGCCTCGACTCTAGTATGCGATTGGCGCTTGAACTTCAAGATATATGACGTGTCCGAGTCCCAACTCTGCCGTTCTCTTTGTTACCCTGCTCTCCTCCATTGTCGCATACAATCATGGTCGTTAAGCTCTATGGATGGTTCAGCTCTACGCCTTGCCTGACCGTTGCTCTCATCCTCCATGAGAAAAAGGTCCCTTTCGAATGGATAGATGTTGACTTGCCAAAAAAAGAACAGAAATGTTCAGAGTACCTCGCGAAGGTCCCACTCGGTATGGTCCCCGCCATCGTAAGTACCCATATCGGTGAACACCGTTCTGATTGACGAAGGGCTTTCATAACAGGACGACGATGGATTTGTCATGAACGAAAGCCGTGCCATCGCCCGTTACCTTGATGAAAAATATCCAAATCAGGGGACGCAACTCTACCCAAAAGACCTGAAGAAACGTGCAATTGCAGATCAAGCCATATGGTCCGAATGGTTTCATTTCTTCCAGAATGGTGGGAATATGTGTTGCCAAGTCTTGAACATGAGGTGTGTTCATCTCCTCCCTCGTCCAATTTCGACACAGGCTCCAACTGACTTCCGAAGGCTCTTCGGTCTTCCGACCGACGTTGATGACGTCGAGGAACGCAAGGAGAGACTACTTGCAACAATGGACATATATGAGGGTATCCTAGCTAAACAGAGATACATTGCTGGCGATGTGCGTAACAGTTTCTTTTCCTCTCAAGGAGCAATCTAGACTCATTTCGTCCATAGGAGCTCACTATTGCTGACCTCGTCCACATTCCAGTCAGCAGCAGACTCCTCGAAGAAGTCGGCGTGAAACTCGGTGAAGGGAGGCCCAACGTTCAGAGATGGCTTGACGAGCTCTTGAGCCGTGAGTCTTGGCAGAGGACTAAACCCATCTTCAGGGACCGTGTTCAGTGAGACCTAATTTTGACTTCCATTTGCACTCTATGGCTAAATTCAATAATACAGTGGACTTAACTAACTGGACAAACTTAAGTCAGCCAAGATAGATAATAGAAACTAGAAGGTTGGCCCAGAACAAGTTTACTTCATTCCATCTACGCGGACAGCGAATAACATATACATCACTATATCCTTTAAAAAAACTTAGATAGCGATCGGAATAACGTGAGGCAGGTGTAGGTGACCGAAGAGAAACATCCTATGTTTAGCAATCAATTCGTCTGACATGTCCCATACTATCCAATGCGCTTTAGACGCCAGAGTCTAATTGAATGCGATCTAGCTAACGAGATAGCGAGGAGGTTCAGAAACCAATTGATGTGAGTACCTCAGAGATAGACCGCTTGGTACTGGAGAGAGAGCAGCAGGCACATATCCAAAGCTTTCAATCCGAGTCTCTCCTCGCTAGCCGTCGTTCGCATGGTTTGTCCACAGAGATCCCCATGCCTCGAAATTGGTTTGTTCCGCTAGAGACGCGTGTCACAAATTTCAACCACCCGTATCGATGCTAGACGATGAGACGAGTCGGCAGCGGCGGTATTGTGAGACCATGGATATGCCCACGAGAGCTTGCTATCCCTATGGATGTAGTAGGCACTACGGTGTGACCGTCACGTCGATGCAAGAGAAACTGCGCTTTGGCTTGTACCTCGCCACTGCTTTACAATCATTGAACATGGACTTTGACTCGACGGCTCAGGAGAACCTCCCCGACGCTCTCATCTGCTTCACCTAGCGCTAGAATGATCATGCTCCTATATACCGGTACAAGCGCGTGGATCAACAATAACACTTCTAACATTGGACAAACCCTAGTCGTGTGAAACTCTCCCCTCTCGTGATGCAGCTGACGGGACACTGGGAATCGACCCCTCTGCTGCGTGTAGTCAAGTGTCTACTAGACCCAGGTGTAAGCAGAGTTCCACTACTCTGTGCCTCTTCTCTCCCATTCGGCAACGAAGGCGGCGTGTAATGCAGAAAAATCTGGCGATCGTGGTCCCTATGTACACCTCAGCTTCATTCTCTTCTGCTCTTTGATCTATCTCAAACACTCTGTTTGTTCTTTCTCAAAAGCACCATGCTAGCCCTTTGGAAGGTATTGTCAATACGACACGAAGAAATGAGTTTGCCGTGGGGACTGGCAGTTATTTGGATGGAGAGGATGATTGTGGGTATATGCGTCTCGGAAAGGCAGAGGAAGGCTGGAAAGAAGAAGCGGAGACCTTAACTGCGTCGAAGACTGAAGCTAATGTATTCATCGTCCCCTTGTCGGTGGGTTATAACCCCGCCGTATGCAGATCAGCGAACTGGGGGCATTCTTGAAGAATCTACTTGTCGAGGGACATGGCGGAATGAAGGATTGCTAGCGAGGGCGGATCTGGAATAAAAGTGGTCTTTCTGGTGTGGCAGAGTTATCCTTCGGTCCCTTCTGAACAACGATTTCGGCCTCTGCTTAAAATACTGGTATGATGCCCCAAGAATGGCGTACGAAACCTCTCAAACACAACCTACAGGTTTGGGCAGAGGGAATATCACTCAGGATTAGAACACGACTGTCGCAGCTTGTCGCAAGGAAGCGCTTCAGCTGACCTTCTGGGAGTTTATCTTCAATTGCAAGCTTTTTAGCGTCATTGATGGCAAGAAGATAGGATGTCTTGACCCGGGGGCATTTGGCAGATTTCTGGAATTCAAATTTGGGAGGATTACACTGAAACTCAATGCTACGTTACGAAGCCCCTCATCCAGGACCGGAGCTCCCTGTCGAAGTGCCCGCTGATTTGAATTTTGGTACCCATCAGGATCCTCTCCATAGATCAGGATGTACTCTGTAAGTTCACCGGTTTTTCTTTCTCCCAAAAAATTGGAAGCTGCGTTCTGCTGTTTCTATCTCTTGACGCTACTGTCCCCAGAGCATGAACGCTGATTACAGTACAGGAGCCGGTACTGGCAAGTGGGCTTGCTACAAGAGAGGCTGCAGGCTCCGGGATAACAGGGTTACCATACGTGCGTGCCAGCTCTGGACTATCAACTCGCCGTACAAGGACCATTGAAGATTCAGTGAGGCAGGACCCTCTGGAGGAACCAGAAATCGACTACCGCTCAGCTTCAAACTTGGAGTTCCGTGCCCATGGGTCCTATCCCGAGTCCGTAGGTCTTTTTTAGCATACGCAGCGACTAACCTCGCATGGGGAAGTATCATATTATTTTGAAAAGGTAACAGCGACCGAGAATGATTGAAGTGTGTCCAAAGTCCGGATCTCTATTGTAGGTGTAATCGCCGTATTACTGATAGGTACCTGCCGGTTCACACCGCGAAATCCCAGATTTCCAACCAGGCGTCATAGACTGCATGCATGGAACCTCTTCTAGACGTGCCAATGGATACCTTTTCATCGATGTAAATAATTACCGTGGAGCATGACCCCTGTCAGACAAGGTTCTAGATTGACGCCTCTGCCGCTGCTACTTCCATGACTGTACGAACGATTCAGTCTACCGAAACCACTCTCAGAATGGTGTTAATCGGTTTTGATACATCTGGTCCAACTTACGTCGACGCATCCTGCGATAACTGTTCCTAATAGCACTGCTCCCAAGCTGTCGTATAATCAAGCAGGGAATGATAATAGAGTGTATCTACTGCCGGCGCTAGTGGGCATTTTCAGGATCGAAACTGAATTACTCCCTCGCTCCGAACCTCACTTAGCGCTGGTAGCGACACACTCTAATGCCCACTTGATGAGGCTCTACTCGAGTATGGTCACATAATGAAACTTCCCACTAACGGAACGTACTCTTGCTGGAAACGGGATACAGCTGAAATGAAACAATTGCTCCACACACCGGATCTCACTGCAAACGAGCCGCCAATCCGCTCCATCTCTGGGTCGACCGAACACTTGTGGCGTATTACATTCATCCTGCTCAACACAAGTTTACGTATACCAGTCCTCGGTCTCATCAGAGAGGTGCCCAAAATCTTGACCTGCTCTTTGCGCCAGGAAAATTACCTCGTCCAATCATGCTAGCAGATCTAGAGTCTTTGGACAGGCTGTGGTACCATTCTGAGCTTAATTGCTAGGCTTCTAGTTTCTCCAATAGAATATAAGTAATCGGGAAGTGTAATGGAAGAGACAGTAAGCCTGGAAGTTCGTTTGTCCTTTCATATAGCCACAATAGTAGTTGACAGGATGCAGGGTGTTTTTTTATTTATTAAACCGCCTCGTGTGAGACTGGTTGAATTTCAGCCGGTGCCAAATATTGCTGCAGAGCCCCTTTACAGCTCAATAAATACTGAAAATCTAGGCTTCCCTTTATTTTTGGATGTCGTGGCTCAATAACACTGATACCGGGACGATGTCGTTAGCCACGAAAATGATCAGATGCGCCGTTTCAAAATGAGTAAAAGTCACTGTCCCTGAGATAATGACATCAAGCACCACTTCCTGGCTCTGCTGTTTCCTCTCTTCGCCTCCTTGACTTTTCAAATTGCATGAAACCCGACTCATGTGACATAAGTACAACACCAAACCGCTAGAACGGATTTCAACCCCACACACGCACAGGGAATACGGGTTATCCTATCCGAGAGGTTACACCTTTATTTTTGGGCTTCCATGGAATTACGCAGATTCTGTCCGTATTTGAACATCTGCTGACAACGACCAAGAACCGACGAGCCATCCCGTCCATGGTCTAACGTCTGCTCATATAAAAGACACAGCTTCTTGAGTTCCCCCTCCTGCGAAGAAATCTTGTTTCTCTGTTGTCTAAGCATGGGCAACATAACGTCATCGGCTTCCCCTGTACCAGTTGACCCCCCTCCTTACGAGTCTAGGAGAAGGCTTTCTATGCTCTCTCGCCTAGTCGGCTTTAACCCTCTCACAGATAAGGGTACGACTGAGACTCTACGCCTGCTTGGCGAAGACAAAGCTTACTACGGCGATCAACTGAAGCCTACGGTTCTGCCAGTTGCCTACCCGCATTCGCCTAATTTTACCCATGATGAACCACATTCAGCAGCCCAGAGTTTCGCGGAATTCCTCCAGAAGTATCCTGGTCAGTACAATGCCAACTGGTTTTGATAGTAGTGTCTAATACCTCTCTAGAGTATGCGCTCACTGCTCCATTGGATACCTTACGTGCAACCCAATATACGAGGCTCGCGCACCGAGGCGACACATTTGTTGATTTCGCAAGCACCGGGCTGTACCCTGAGATGCTAACGACCACCCACACTAGGTTTTTGAATGAAAATCTGCTCAGTAATATGGGCGGGAAGAGCCATAGGTATGACCATAGCATTTGTCGATTTAATGAGATGATTCTCACTTGCACTCATGACTAGTGCCCAGCGTTCGATTCGGTATACGGAAGAAGCACGCAGGACTGCCCTCAAGTTTTTCGGCGCCCGGAGGATGAGTATGGCCTCGTTCTCACGCCCTAACGGGACTGCAGGGCTGAAATTGGTCGGCGAAGCCTTTCCGTTTGCTCCTGGTGGAAGCTACGTGCTGAGCGCAGATTCACATGATAGTGTAAGTATAGATTAAGTCGTATTGGATAAAACTTGGTCTTACCAGCACATCTAGGTGAACGGTGTGCGCCAATATGCGCTTGACAAGGGTGCTACTGTGGTTTACATTCCTTCCCCCAGGCTTGGTGGCCTTGACTCAGCCACAGCGAGGGTGATACTCTCTGCTTCTAAGTATCTAGCACCTTGGCCTGACGATGCAATTTAGGTGTTGTTGGATAAGCATGCACCCAAACACAGCGGTGTAAAGGCCCTCTTCGTCCTCACTGTTCAGTCTAATGTCACAAACAGCAAGATGGACACCAGCCTGATCAAGTATGCTGCAGAACGTGGTTACAGTACTATGGTGGACCCTGTCGCTCTCGTCCCGACCGCCCCTTTCTCCCTCTCGGATCGGGCGCTGACGCCATGACGGTTTCATTCTCCAAGATGTTCGGGTATTCAACCGGCCTTGGAGCACTCATCGCCAAGAAGACGTTCTTGAGGATATCTTGAAACGTCCATACTTTGCAGGTGGTGATTTTGTCCAAGTACCGGGCCCAATTTTGATCAGAAGCAAGGATCCTCATAGTCAGTTCGAGGTAAGTAACTAGTACTGCTCTCGCTTCTAGTTTGTTTTGACCAAATGCCTGCAGGATGGTTCTATGAACTACATTATGACGAGATGCATTACGCAGGGATTGAACTTCCTTTCCTCTTATCAACCATATACGGGTATTCGCATCTCGACCATTATTCATTATATGTGGAGATCGTGCCTACGATTGTCCATGACTCTGCAATAGGGGGCGTGTTGCAGAGATTGTATCACGCCCTCCGAGTCCGCGAGTAACTGAGGTTGGCAAGTATGCCGAGACGGGTTCGATCACTGCTCTCCTCTTCTATGATGTGAGTTTGCTTTTAGATCGTAGTGGTGGTCAGCCCTACTCACGTCGCTGTTGTAGAATCAAAATAACCTTTTACCGCTGTCATTCATTGAGTTTGTCGCAGTGAAGACTAACATCGCTTTACGCGTTGGCCTAGCGGCCAACTCTGGTGGGGTCGCCGCCATGATGGGTATACAGAAAGAGTTGGAAGAGCTCGATCCTAATATTGGATCAAAGGAAGAAAATCGAGAGACAGCTCGGACGGGAACTCGGTGTAGTCCGCATCAGCTGGGGTCTTATCAGTAACTTCCAGGACGTTTGGAACGTATTGCATTTTATTCGCCTGATTGGGACCGAGAAGGCAAAAGGATCAGTTATGGGAGGAATATTGCAAAGACCGCCGTTGAGTATGACTTCGATGTATTGGTTATCTTAACTACGATGACTTGTTGAAAATCGTAACTGTACTATTATGGTCTTGTCAAATCAACATTTGTATCAACTACATTTTGCTGAGGATCGGGGGGAGTCCAAGATATTCCTTCCTACATACTTTCATCAAGCGTGTTTTTACCACCCTGAGCCGTTTTTCGCAACGCGCTATTGTTGACCGGCTTGTGGCGATATTAGCTGGCCTTGGCCTCTAACTTTGCAGGAGATGATCTGCTCAAGGATCAAAAGGGGCAATAGGTGTCCACGGGTGTCCCGCAGGGGGGCAAATAAGAAATACAGGTATGGTGTAGCCACTCGTAGCCTGAGTAAAGGGCGACTTCACTACTACGACTAAACATGTTCCACGCCGAACTGTCGCACTATTCATCGACCCTGTCCTCTCCAACCCACTTGCACCCAAGCTTGTATTCTACTCCCTCACGCATTGACAGGATTTCTGGATTTATATACGGTACGGAGGGTGTTGAGGAGCCCTAAAGGACTCGCATCTTGAACATCTACCACCACTGCCCTTTGACCAGCCTCATGCTTCCTCTCCTTATTTCGAAAGCGCAGCTCCATAGCTGATAACCTTCCCGAAATATGTCGTCGACGTGAAAGGAAAAGACGAATTCACTGTGCGGGTTGATGGCGGGTAGGATGCCTGGGAGAGAGTGGAAGCTTAAATGTGAATGCGAGCATCTCAAGGCAGCAGAAGAGGACTTGGAAGAGGAAAGAGGAACCATGATTACGTTAAAGAAAGATGCCAATTGGCCTGCTTGGTCTGTACATTGAATCTGAGGCATTCCAAGACGATGTGCGTGAGTTTCATAGGATATATGGACCATGCTTCACGATGAAATAAATTTATGGCGTGCTGAATACCAACGGTGAAGCGGTGAAGAAGGCGGGGACAGAGTCGAAGATTGTCTCCTCATTCCATTCATGGACACCATTGCGAGAGATGAGCGTGGGGCCTCCCC